>CAUYUJ010004446.1:118506-511006 GCA_963575745.1 Prorocentrum cordatum
AGACACAGAGACACAGAGACACAGAGACACAGAGACACAGAGACACAGAGACACAGAGACACAGAGACACAGAGACACAGAGAGAGACACAGAGGCACAGAGACACAGAGACACAGAGACACAGAGACACAGAGACGCAGAGACGCGGACGCAGACGCAGACGCAGACGCAGACGCAGACGCAGACACAGACACAGACACAGACAACAGAGACACAGAGACAGACAACAGAGACACAGAGACACAGAGACACAGAGACACAGAGACACAGAGACACAGAGACACAGAGACACAGAGACACAGAGACACAGAGACACAGAGACGCAGAGACACAGAGGCACAGAGACACAGAGACACAGAGACACAGAGACACAGAGACACAGAGACACAGAGACACAGAGACACAGAGACACAGAGACACAAGGACACAGAGACACAGAGACACAGAGACACAGAGACACAGAGACACAGAGACACAGAGACACAGAGACACAGAGACACAGAGACACAGAGACACAGAGACAACGAGACACAGAGACACAGAGACGCAGAGACGCAGAGATACAGAGATACAGAGACACAGAGACACAGAGACACAGAGACACAGAGACACAGAGACACAGAGACACAGAGACACAGAGACACAGAGACACAGAGACACAGAGACAGACACAGAGACACACAGAGACACAGAGACACAGAGACACAGAGACACAGAGACACACAGAGACACAGAGACACAGAGACACAGAGACACAGAGACACAGAGACACAGAGACACAGAGACACAGAGACACAGAGACACACAGACACACACACACAGACACACAGACACACAGACACACAGACACACAGACGCGCACACGCGCACACGCGCACACGCGCACACGCGCGCACGCGCACACGCGCACACACACACACACACACACGCGCACGCGCACGCGCACGCACGCACGCACGCATGCACACACACACGCACGCACGCACGCACGCACGCACGCGCGCACGCGCGCACGCGCGCGCACGCGCGCGCACGCGCGCGCACGCGCGCACGCGCGCGCACGCGCGCACGCGCACGCGCACGCGCACGCGCACGCGCACGCGCACGCGCACGCGCACGCGCACGCGCACGCGCACGCGCACGCGCACGCGCACGCGCACGCGCACGCGCACGCGCACGCGCACGCGCACGCGCACGCGCACGCGCACGCGCACGCGCACGCGCACGCGCACGCGCACGCGCACGCGCACGCGCACGCGCACGCGCACGCGCACGCGCACGCGCACGCGCACGCGCGCGCGCACGCACACGCACACGCACACGCACACGCACACGCACACGCACACGCACACGCACACGCACGCGCACACGCACACGCACACCGATCAAGGTGGAGTTGTGGATGGTCAAGCTCATGAGTATGCCCACGGCTGCGACGGCGGCGATGAGTATGCGGCCCTCAGTGTGCACAGTGACGTGAAGTTAGTTCGTGGCAGCGGACGAGCGGCAGGCGTCGTCCCAGCGGCAGCGGCCGTCACCTTCTTTGGCGTCGGGCTCGGCGGCGTCAGAGCGCATGTCGTCGCACAATCCCGACCTCGCCTCCAGGGCACCCCTTCCACAGGAGGCGGGGGCACCAGCGTGCGGGGCGGGGCGGGAGGGTGTTTTGCGGATCCGCAGTGCTGCCCAATCGGCTCACCATGCTCAGTGTGACGGCGCCGATCGCGGTGACGAGGACGAGCTCGCCTGCTCCCTGGACGTGGGCGGCGGCGCGGCTACGGCGGGGGCCTCTTCTTCGTCGGCGGCGGCGGCGGCGCCGTCGGCGCCAGCGCGCGGCGCGCGCGGGCGGGCGGCCTCCGCCCAGCTCGCCAGCCGCGGGCAGCCAGCACCGGTGGCGCCACGGGCGGCCTCGGCGGAGCCGCGACCACACACCGTCGAGATCGTCGGCACGTACGTGGTGTGCGTCGTGTGTGGTTCGTACTACAGCTCGGTGGCCAGGGCCATCAGTGGCCCCTGCAGGCGGCTCGATCCCAAGGATCCTGGAGATCGCGAGCGTCAGAGGCGGATCAGCCGCATCAAGCGAGGCCCGGACCCAAAGACGGGCAAGGATCTGATGTGAGGCCGTTGTGCTCGTTCAATGATCTGTTTGGTCTCTCAGGTGTGCGTTTGCCCTCCTTGGCGCGGCGTTGTCCGTGCGCTGAGGGGCCTGGGTGGCGGCTGCCGCTCGGGGCGCTCGGGCCTGCTCTCCCCGCGTTGCGGGCTGGCCTGGGCGTGGCGCGTGCTCTGTTCTCTGCCCCCCTTGGCACCAGGCTGAAGGGCCTAGGGTGGGGCGCGGCCTCGTGAGGGCCACGGCGCTCTGCGCCCTGGGGAGTCGGCGGGTGCGCTGCCCGCGGCTCGGCAGTCGCCAGGCTCGGCAGGCGGCGGAAGGTCGCTCGAGGGCCCAGCGCACGGGCCTGGAGAGGTGTCGACGCCCCAGGCTGCCGATGCACCAAAGCACCAAAACACGCACACGCACACGCACACGCACACGAACACGCGCACGCACACGCACATGCACACGCACACGCACACACTTTGTGTGTTGTGTGTTTTGTTGTGTGTGTGTTGTGTTTTATATTGTGCTTTGCTATGTGACGTTGTGATGTTTTGTCTGTTTTGTGTGTGTTGTGTCTGTTTGTCGGTTGTTTGTGTGTTTCGTGTGTTCTGTGTGTATTGTGTGTTGTGTGTTGTGTGTGTTGTGTGTGTTATGTTTGTGTGTGTTGTGTGTGTTGTGTATGTTGTGTGTGTGTTGTGTGATGTGTGTTTCGTGTGTTGTGTGTTGTGTACTGTGTGTGTTGTGTGTGTGGTGTGTGGTCTGTGTGTTGTGTGTGGTGTGTGTTGTGTGCTGTGTGTTGTGTGTGTTGTATGTGTGGTGTGTGTGTTGTGTGCTGTGTGGTGTGTGTTGTGTGTTCTGTGTGTCGTATGGTGGTGTGGTCTGTGTGGTGTGTGTTCTGTGTGTTGTATGTGTTGTTTGTATTGTGTGTTGTGTCTTGTGTGTGTTGTGTGGTGTGTGGTGTGTGTTGTTTGCGTGTGTTGTGTGTGTGTTTTGTGTGTGTTTTGTGTGTGCGTGTTGCGTGTTCTGTGTGTGGTGTGTGTTGTATGTTGTGTGTGTGTGCTGTGTGTTGTGTCTTTCGTGTGTGTTTTGTGCGATGTGTGTGTGTGTGTTGTGTGTGTGGTGTGTGTTGTGTGTGTTGTGTGGGTGTTGTGTCTGTGTTGTGTGTGTGTGTGTTGGTGTGTGTGCTGGTGTGTGTGTGTGCGTGTTGGTGTGTGTGTGTATGTTGTCGTGTGTGTGTTGATTTGTGTGTTGGTGTGTGTGTTGCTGTGCGTGTGTGTGCCGGTGTGTGTGTGTTGCTGTGTGTGTTGGTGTTGTGTGTGTGTGATGGTGTGCGTGTGTTGGTATTTGTGCTGGTGTTTGTGTTGTGTGATGTGCGTTGTGTGTGTTGTGTTGTATGGGTGGTCTATGTGTGGTGTGTGCGTGTGTTGTGTGCGCGTGTGAAGTGTGTGTGTGCCGTGTGTGGTGTGTGTGTTGTATGTGGGTTGTGCGTGTTGCGTGTGTTGGTGGGTTTTGGTTTGATGGTGTGTGTGTTGGTGTGTGTGTTGGTGTGTGTGAGTGTTGGTGTGTGTGTGTGCGTTGGTATGTGTGTGTGTGTTGGTGTGTGTGTGTGTTGGTGTGTGTGTGTGTGTTGGTGAGTGTGTGCTGGCGTGTGTGTGTGTATGTGTGTGTTTGTTGGTGTGTGTGTGTGTGTTGTGTGTTGTGTGTTGTGTTTTGTGTGTAGTGTGTTGTGTGTGTTCGTGTGTTTCGTGCTTCGTGTGTTTCGTGTGTGTGTGTTGTGTGTGTTGTGTAGGTGTGATGTGTGTGCTGTGTGTTGTGTGCTGTGTGCGTTGTGTGCGTGCGTGCGTGCGTGCGTGCGTGCGTGCGTGTGTGCGTGCGTGCGTGCGTGTGTGCGTGTTGGTGTGCGTGTGTGCGTGTGTGCGTGTGCGTGTGTGCGTGCGTGGGTGCGTTTGCGTGCGTGCGTGCGTGTGTGTGCGTGTGTGCCTGTGTGTGTGTGCGTGCGTGCGTGCGTGTGCGCGCGCGCGTGCGTGCGTGCGTGCGTGCGTTTTAAACTCGCGCAAGTGCGCACAGCCAAGCTGTGCACACAGCAGCCTCCAGGGCCGCCAAGACCAAGCCCCTCGGCCCGATCGACGCGCCAGGCAACACCACGGCAGGACCCCACAGCCCACGCCACAGCAGAGGCACGGCGGCTCACTCGCAAGCGAGGGCACGCGAAGCGTGCGAAATACACAACACTCTGGAGGCAAGGCCACGCGAAGCGTGTGTAATAATAAACACACACGAGTGAGAGAGCATGAAACACCCGCGTGAAAAATGGGGCGCAACAGCGCCTGATGATCCAGAATACCGCATGTGAGACCAAGAAGACCCCACATAACGTGCACACTGAATGGCACAACAATGCCTGGGCCCGCAATGCTCTCAGCCCAAGGTCAAGCCGTGACCCCTAGCCGATGAAATCCACGAAAAAGTCCTCATGACCATTGAGAATACCACGGATCCAGGCTAGCCCAGCGCGGCGCTCAGCAGGCGACGTCGGGGAGGGATCCACGGCGCCTGCATCTGCCGCCTGCCACCCAGGCCGTCGGAGGTCGCGGTCGTCGACGCTCGCTCGGCTGCTATCCGCCACGTGCCGCCGCAGCACTGCGAGCCGCAGGCGGGCCACCTGACGTCTATCTGCGGTATGCGGCATCACCAGGGGCGCCCTCGCGGGGCACCCTCCTGGCTGTGCCCCCCCCAAAAGGGGGGGGGGTCCACCGAAGCCACTCCCGCAGGTGCGTCACCGAGGGGCCCGCCGACGTCCTGCTCCTCGAAGCCCTGCTCCTCGAAGCCCTCCTCTTTGTTCGAGCCGCCAGCCGAGAGCACGGAGCCTGATGCAATGCTCTCCCGCTCCTTCGGCTTGCTCCCGAACTGGGCCATGTGGGGCGGCTTGACAGGCTCGGCGGAGGGCGCGTCACACTGCTTCGACCGCGCCGTGCCGTCGTGCAGGTGCTCCTCTCCGTCGAGCTCCAAGTGCCACCAGCGGGGTCCCGAGGCCAGCGGAGCTGGCTCGGGCGTTGGCTCCCCGCGCACCCGCTCGGCCAGGTCGAGGCGCAAGCCCGCTGGGAGGCTGCGCCCGCGCCTGCAGGCGACCTTCCAGTCAGTCGAGACGCCCTCGGCCGCAGACCGAGCCGCGGGGTGGCGCCGGCGGGGCGGGGCGCCGGCTGCCTGGCTCGACCGCCGGGCGCCGCGCCTCGGAGCCGCGCGCCGTCCACGCTGCAGCCGATTGAGCGACCGCAACCGCATGGCAGCGATGGATGCGCCACGCCGCGCTGCGCAGTGGGGGCCAGCATTGCGCCCGGCAGCCTCCAGCGCCTTGGCGCGGGGCACGGGCGGGGCGGGCTGGGCGCCAGGCGCGCCGCTGGCCTGAGTGCCCATCTCCGCCGATGCGGCGCCGCGAGCAGGGCCGTCTGGCCTTCTGGCAGGGAATGCGCCATGGGGCCGATCTGCGTCGCCGCCGTCGCCGAACTTGCAGTCGTGAACCGCCTGCCCGCCTGTCGGGCCGCCTGGCGCGCTGGCGGGGAGCGCGCCGCAAGGTGGAACCGTGCAGCCGAGAACTGGCTTCGCTCCCGAATCGCCGCTCGTGAGGCCGCTGGTCACAGGTGCATGCGATGATGGAGGGCCACCCGAGGCACCCGCCCGCCCACCGCCGCCCTCCTGACCCTCGGCACCCTGCGCGAGCTTGTCCAGGAGAACTGGGACAGCAAGTGAGAGCCTGGTAACGAGCTCTTGGAGCAGCGTCGCACCAGCCTCGACTCCCCCCAGCCGCGGGGAGGAGATGCGGAGCGCTTGCCCTGCCGCCGTCGCGTGGATGCTGCGGACCGCGGCCAGCTCCGCTTCGAGCGCGCCCACGCGCTCCAAGGCAGCGGCCAAGCGCCCGCACTCTGCCGCCCGCGCCGCGGCGCGCCTGGCGCGGCGAGCGAGCCAGAGCGAGCCGCCAGGGGCGCCAGCGCGGGATGCGCGGGATGGCTGCTCGGCCGCCGCCTCGGCGGGGGCGGCTCGGCAGCGAACCGCAGCCATTCCTCAAGAGGTCGACGCTCTGGCGCCCGCGGGCCAAAACCGAGAGAAGACAGGCGAGGACGGCTTGAGCCAAAATGGCTTGAGCCAGAATGGCTACGGATGTGCGTGCGTGTGTGTGTGCGTGCGTGCGTGTGTGCGTGCGTGTGTGTGTGAGTGTGTGCGTGCGTGTGTGCATGCGTACGTGTGTGCGTGTGTGCGTGCGTGCGTGTGTGCGTGCGTGCGTGCATGCGTGCGTGCGTGCGTGCGTGCGAGCTTGCGTGCGTGCGTGCGTGTGTGTGTGTGGTGTGTGTGCGTGTGTGCGTGTGCGTGTGTGCGTGTGTGCGTGTGCGTGTGTGCGTGTGTGCGTGCGTGTGTTGTGTGTGCGTGTGTGCGTGCGTGTGTGTGTGCGTGTGTGTGCGTGCGTGTGCATGCGTACGTGTGTGCGTGTGCTGCGTGCGTGTGCGTGTGTGCGTGCGTGAGTGCGTGCTTGCGTGCGTGCGAGCTTGCGTGCGTGCGTGCGTGCGTGCGTGCGTGTGTGCGTGTGTGCGTGCGTGTGTGTGCGTGTGTGTGCGTGTGTGCATGCGTACGTGTGTGCGTGTGTGCGTGCGTGCGTGCGTGCGTCCGTGTGTGTGTGTGTGAGTGCGTGCGTGCGTGCGAGCTTGCGTGCGTGCGTGCGTGCGTGTGCGTGTGTGCGTGTTGGTGTGCGTGTGTGCGTGTGTGCGTGCGTGCGTGCGTGCGTGCGTGCGTGCGTGCGTGCGTGCGTGCGTGCTTGCGTGTGCGTGCGTGTGTGTGTGTGCCCTGCCGCCGTGCAGGGCTCACGAGAGGCGCCAGGCCCTGCCCTGCCCTCGCAGGTCCCGCGTGCTGCAGCCGTCGATCTCGGCGCGGTTGGAGGACTGCACCTCTGCGGGCGCTGCCGCCACTTTCGAGGCCCAGCCCGGCGGAGAGACCGCCGACCCCATGTGGGTCTCCTCCTTCTCCCCCTCCTCCTTCTCCTCCTCCTCTTCCTCCTCCTCCTCCCTCTCCTCCTCCTGGTCCTCCTCCTGCTCCTCCTCCTCCTCCTCCCCCTCCCGCTCCTCCTCCTCCTCCTCCTCCTCCTCCTCATCATCCTCCTGTCCTCCTTCTCCTCCTCATCCTCCCTCCTCTCCTCCCCTCCTCCCTCCTCCGCCCTCCTCCACCCTCCCTCCCTCCGCTCCTCCTCCTCCTCCTCCTCCTCCTCCTCCTCCTCCTCCTCCTCCTCCTCCTCCTCCTCCTCGTCCTCCTCCTCCTCCTCCTCCATCCTCCCACGGGGGGACCCCCAAACCAGCGTCTGACCCCTCCCCTGGCCAGGGGGGCATGGGGGGGCTCTTTACAATGGGCCCCGCTGACACTCTCGGGGGAGCCAAAAGGTACCGATACCGCTACTCGCTGGACCTCCTCTCCCGGGTCCGTTCTGACCAAGATTTCGAGGCGAATCCAGCGGTGGCGACGAGGGCCTCCAAGGAGGTCCACAAAGGCGACAACGAGGCAAGGATGCGACCGTCGGGGGCTGCCGGTGAGATGGTCGGTTTCGGACGCCCGCAACAGACAACAATGTGCATCTCTTGGGGGCGCATCTTGTACTTCTGCCGGCCTTCCGCCGCTGCCGCCGCCGGAGCCGCCCTCGTTTTACTTCCGCCGGCTTCCGCCGAGGAAAGCGTGCCAACTGCTCGATACCCCTCGAGGAGGAGGCCCGACCCGGAACGCGCCCCGCGAGCGGCGAGGAGGAAAGGCCCGACCTGGAACGCGCCCCAGGAGCGACGAGGACAGGAGCGGTCTTGCGCGCGATGGCACAAAACAACCCTGCGCCGCGGCTCGCGCGGGCCGCCAGCGCAGCGCGGCACGCTGCACCAGAAAAGATGGCACTTACGCGCAATCTTTTGCAGGCAGCTTATACGCGCGAGTGTCCGCGCAGTCCACGGTCACAATGACGGCGACGAAATCGTCGCACACGACGATGGTGCCGGTGGTGATGATGATGCTGATGAAGATGATGATGCTGCTGATGATGATGATGATGGTGATGATGCTGCTGCTGCTGATGATGGTGATGATCCGGTGTCGCTGAGCAGGTCTGTTGCTCCTCGCTCTGTAAGATCTGCGGGGAACTGTGGTCTCTCCTTCTGTTGAGCAGGGACCGACCGTCTCGGCATTCCTATAGTCCTACCACGAAATGTTCTTGGAACCCAAAAATGTTCTCATAACAACAACAATGTTCTTAGAACCGAAGCCTTATGTTAAAACAAGGCAGCCCCAGCCAGAACTGTTCTACGAGCATTTCGTGGGAACCACAAAGGGTTCTTAGAACCTTGTTTGGTAGGACTATGTAGGCACGCCAGGACGCTTCGCCTCTGCTGGACCCTGGCGCCACCCGCGGCAAAGGGCAGGTCCGTGACACGAGCGCACGCGTGCTCCCGTCACGGACTCGGCCCTCCGTGCCTGTCGTCATGGTCCTCGCTCGTTCGCTGATTCTGGCCCGCTCGATCCTCCCCCCTGCGCATCAGACCTCTCATGGGACGCGTAAGGACATACCAGTACGATCTGTTCTCCTTGGAGGCGCGCGTCCGACCCAAATACATAGCGCACCCATCTTGTAGTAGATCGTTTCCCGAGCGGTGTGGCCAGAAAGCGCCCGCCACGACGCATATACTATAAGATCTCTCGGTGCGCGCATCGCCCCTGGGGTGGCGACGCACATATAGTATAAGTATGGTGGGGTGACGCCGACTTCAGACCACCCTTCGGGTGATATTTTTGTGTTTTTAAGGGGGATGGGTGCAACTTTCGGTGTGCGATCGGCTTCGCGTCGGGTTCACTATCTATTCTTTGAGCACTTACATCACGTCGGCCTATGCTAAGACCTCGGCGCTCCTAGAACTCTTCAAAGTCTTCCCACGCTTCTGGCTCTTCTGAGCCCTCGGAATATATACAATCTTTCCATGGGCTTACTTGTTCTCCTTAGTGTAGAGTCTCTGTGACCACTACTGCTTCGATCTCTCCGGACCAACAACTGCATTCTGACTCTTCAGGCCCTTCCGGATCTTCGAGCCGTATCCTCCCTTACTCTTCTCACGAGTGTGAACCTCTGACATTTTCAAACATCATTACGATCATTATGAATCCCTCGCCTCCTCTTAATCTCCTCACGTTCGTGGAGGCAGCTAAAGTCGGGGGCGTCCAAGAGGGGGGTGTCCAAGAGGGGGGTGCAAATCATGGCCGGCGGCATGTGCGCGGCCCAGGGGGGGGGACAGGGACGTAATGAAATGAGAAGAGGCGCTATAACATCTGGGGAAATATCATGGCCCACGCCATGAAATCCACCCCTCCCTAGTCATTACCCCTCTCTTGGCCGCCCCCGACAAAGGACAGCGGCCGGACATTCTGGGGCTGTAGCGGCGGCCACGGGGGGTGGAGCAATCTGAATGATCTGTGTCTCACGAGGGCAATCTATCTCGCGCGGCTTCGCCTCGCCCGCACGCGCGACACGAACCGAAACCAAAGTTTCTGCTTGGGGGGGCACTCCGCTTCACTTCGCTATCACCCCAAACCTCCATGTCCTCATGCTCCTCCCCAGTCTCTAGCCCAGCCCCCCCCCTCATGCTGTCACCGTGGGCGCCTGGGACCCAGTCCGGGAGTCCAAGTTTGAGTGCACTGTGGATGGCGTCTGGATGGCCGACAGCGTGGTGGGCCTGCGGCCGCGGTTCGCTCCTCTTCCGCCTGCTCCCGTTGATCGTGCGCTTACCTCTGCTCGTGCTTCGGCTCCTGGTCCTCCTGCTGTCTCCTCCCCCTGCTGCTAAAGGTGCCCCATCATTTTGCCACCAACCGTGCGGCCAATTCGCGGCGTGACGACTGGGGCGTTGGCTTCTGACACCGCGCGAACCGCAGCAGTCTTGAACGTTCGGCGGTTGTCGATCGCCAAATCGTTACATATTTGTAGATTCTGGGGCACTGGCAGCGTTCAGCTGGGACGCCCGCGGCGGGGTCGCTGCCGCGTCGGCACGACACGATGATCTGTAACCATCACCTCCTTCTTTGGGAGCTTATGCTCCTCAACAAAAAAAGGCGGCGATAACTGTTAGAGCCAGGAGGGGGGACGGGGGCAAGCGGCAAGCGGTCTTATACTGCCCCTGGGTGCGTGGCTGAAGTTGGGTTCCGCGATGCAGATCGTTGTCATTGCTGCTCTGTGGTCGTCGTCGTCGTCTAGCGATCCGCATGCGACCCATACGCGACCTACACGCGACCCACCCGCGACCCGCCCAGCGACGCGTCCACGTTGCTTTGACAGACAATGGCGTCTGCAGCGGGCTGCCGTGTAGTAGGTTTGAGAAGGTGAACGTTTTTCTTATTCGGCGTTTCGACATTGGGCGGAAAGGGGGGGGAGGGGGGTGTCTGGCTCCAGACCTCTGCTTCGTGCGGTTTTTTGCAGCAGTGTGTCCATTCTAGGGGAGACTCCACCTGCTCGAAACAGGCGCCAACAACAGCCAAGATCTACTCCATTCGGAGGGGTGGGGGGGAGGGCGCGAGGGCCCGCGCCGGTCGGCAAAACAACGCATAATTATCCCAGTGCGACCCTACCTAGGAGTTAGAGCCCCTAGGAAAGCAGCATTACTAGTAACAGTAAAGCTAAGCTAAAGCTAAACTAAAGCTAAGCTAAAGCTAAGCTGAAGCTAAGCTGAAGCTAAGCTGAAGCTAAGCTAAAGCTAAGCTAAAGCTAAGCTAAATCTAAGCTACATCTAAAATAAGTTAAGCTAAAGCTAAGCTAAAGCTAAGCTAAAGCTAAGCTGAAGCTAAGCTGAAGCTAAGCTAACACTAAGCTAAAGATAAGCTAACTCTAAGCTAAAGCTAAGCTAAAGCTAAGCCAAAGCTAAGCTAACGCAAAGCTAAGCTGAGCTAAGCTAAGCTAAGCTAGGCTAGGCTAAGCTAAGCTAAGCTAGGCTAAGCTAAGCCAAGCCAAGCCAAGCCACGCCAAATCAAGCTGAGCTAAGCTAAGCTGATATGATATAAGCTAAGCTAAGCTAAACTAAGCTAAGCTAAGCTAATATGCTATACTATAAAATAAACTAAGCTAAACTAAGCTAAACTAAACTAAGCTAGACACAGATAAGCTAATATAATATGATATGATATAAGCTAAGCTAAGCTAAGCTAAGCTAAGCTAGGCTAGGCTAAGCTAAGCTAAACTAAGCTAAGCTAAGCGAAGCTAAGTTAAGCTAGGCTAAGATAAGATGAGATGAGCAACGCAAAAGCTCAGGGGACTTCACTGGGGGAAACACGGGGCGGATCCTGGGGGAACCGCCCGGGGCGTGGTCCACTGCCCGGCCCCTTTAAGCTTATAAAGTAAGAACCCTTCTAGGCAGAGCCTAGGTAGGGAACAAAAACGATCACAACACACCACTCTATGAAATGTTGTTTCAGCACCCGCCCCTCTGGCCCCTCCTGTGGCCCGGGCCTCCCCGAGACCCGTGCCGTCCAGGCGCCGCGCCCACTCACTCTTATCCGCAATCGCGTGACCACTCGTGCAGACTCGTCAGAGACGTTCGTGTGCAATGGTACGGTGGGGCGATGGGATGAGGAACCAGTGGATCAGGAATCCAGGATCTAGAGGCCGGTTGAACTCCAATCGATTCTTCGCCATGGATATCACCGCCGCCCTCATCAGATCATGAATCCTCTAGGGTCTGCAGCATCCTGGGCGCATTCCTTAACCAACGCCCCCACCGTGTTCATCATGCTCTGTAATCGAAGCGATCTGCTTCCTGCATGTGGCTGCCAACGAGTTCACCCGATCCAAGACATGTGCCGATGATGGTTGAAGCCGCGTGCATTGTCTATGCCTCTAGAACCCAAATTATCGGATCATTATCCTCCTGCTCCTTCCGCCCCTCAACCTCTTCCTCTTCGTCCAACTCGTGGCCCCCGCCAACAATCTCACGATGTTCACCTTGTGCGATACGTTTGCACCTCGTCCGACAGGGCGCAGCGGAAAGCGATGACGACGAGTGCCCCGTCGAGGCGAAGCCACCTACCGTCGCCGATACGAATCGGACTGCATCGTGCCCAATCCAATAATACTGCATCCAATGTGTGTGTGTGTGAGCGCATCTGTTTCCGGCTCTCGTGCCCCCATGCGCACGAGCCCCTTCGCCCTCTACAGCAAGGATGCTGGCCACATGTTTAAACACAACGATGGCCTCCTGCCTAAATGCTGCACCGGCCGCCTTCGCGTCGCACTCTTAAGTGGGCTGCGAGGGAAAACATCTCATGCCCTTGTCACTTCTCCTTCCTTCTATGCCTTTTGTATCCGTACGCTTTGGCACCCGCATGGCCTACTGGGCATTTTCCACGTGCATCCGCGGTCTCGCGTTTTTGTGCCCGTGTCTGCTGTCGTCTGGAACCCCTATCTGCAACGTCGGGTGGAAATTGAACGTCGTGGTGTCACCTGGCCTCTGCAGGAACAAGTGTGTGAATGTGTGTTGCAGTGGTGCGCATCGCGCACCCCACGATGGAGACGAGCCCCGCGATAACGAACCCAAGGCGCCTGAACGGTACGGAAGCCCACGCGCATGCAGAGACTACTGCTCCGAAACTGCGCGCGACTCAACCTACGACTTGAATCAGCACTGCGACGAAAACACTGCCGAGGAACAAGCAAACTGCATACGTGAACATAAACGTTCGGAGCTCCGTGCGGATCTCCTGGATCGGTGCCGCACCCCCCTCCCTGGCGCGCGCAGCGCGCCAGGGGCGGCCCCGGAGGCGCCGCCACGGGGGGCCGGCAACGATCCAGGAGGGGAGCTCCGAATGTTCATGTTTATGCCCCCCCCCCTCTCGATCCCTGACACCTCCATCCCTCTTCCTACCCTGCGCAAGCCTGGAAGAAGTCCTGGAGGCCGTGTCGAAGGCGTCAGCGTCGGCCGGCTCTGGGTGGAGCCCCGACTGGCGGAACGGCAAGCAACAGACGGGGGCTGGAAATGAGGAGAGCTCAGATCGACACTGGCCGGCGAGGGCTAGACTTTGGGAGCGCCACTCGGACCTCTTACTTGCATCCCAAAGGGACGTCACCGGTCGCACGCAAACGTCGGCACACACACACATAGACGAAATATGGACAATCCAACGACCCGGCCACAGAAACAGGGATACTCGCGGCGGGACCCGGTGTGTCAATCGGTGGATGCATGGCCGCGGCGCAGATCAAAACCTTTCGTCTGATGCTGCCATCTCTCCCCGCATTTCCTCCTTCCTCTTCCTTCGTCGTCCCCCTCTTCCTCTCGTTGAGCCCACGTCGACGCAGCGAGTCTCCAACTCGGCGTGGCATCAAGTCTGCGTCCAGCGGCGGAGAGCGCGGCAGTTGACAGTGCAGATGTGTACAAGCTGTCTGCTCGATGCGAGACTTGAGGCCAAGGGAGCCAAAATGAAGAGAGTGGGCGTGAGGGTTGGGTTGGGGGACCTGCTAGTCCGGGTCAATCCGACCCGGGTCAGCAGGAAACCAAAAACTGCAATGCAGGAAGAAACAACGAGGAGGGTGCGCCGCTGGATCTCCCCAAGGGGGGGGGGGGGGTAGGAACCCCCCCCCCCCCTTCCCCGATCCGTCGTCGGGACCTCCCCCCCCCCCCTCCCCCCCTTCTCCGATCCGTCGTCGGGGACCCCCCCCCTCCCCCCCTTTCCCCGACCCGTCGTCGGGGACCCCCCCCCCTCCCCTCTTTTCAAAAGGGGGCGGGGGGTCCGACCCCCCCCCCCCCCCTTTCGCCACGCCGCCCCCTGACTCCGGAACCCGACCCCCGCCACCCCCCCCTAGTCCCCACCCTAACCCAAACCCCTAATCCTAAACCCAACCACTAACACCAGCCCCAATGAGTACTCACAACTCAATACTCTTTACCCACTACTGACTACTCGCTATTCGCTACTCACTTCTCACTACCCCCTGCTCACTACTCACGACGCACTCCTCACTATCCACTACTCACTACCCACCATCCGGTACTCGCGACTCACTACTCCTTACTCCCTACTCCCTCCTCCGTACTCACTACTCACTACTCAATCCTCACTACCCACTACTCAATACTCACTACTCACTAAGCACTACTCACTACTCCCTACTCACTACTCAATAATCACTACTCGCTACCCACTACCCACTATTCACTACCCACTACTCACTACTAACTACTCATTGCCTACAAATCACTCCCCACTACCCACTACTCGCTACTCGCTACTCACTACTCCCTACACAATACTGACTACAGTGTACTCAGTAGTCACTACTCGGTACTCCCATACTCGCTACTCAATACTCGCTACTCACTCCCCACTACTCACTATTCACTACTCACGACATACTACTCCCTACTCACCAGTCACTACATAGTCTCTAGTCACTAGTCACAACTCACTAGTCACTGGTCACTACTCACTACCCACGACTCACCAATCGCTTCTCACCACCCAAAATTCGCGACCCACTTCTTACTACTCAATGCTCACTACTCCCTACTCCCTACTCCCTACTCGCTACTCCCTACTCGTTACTCAATGATTACTACCCACTACTCACTACTGACTACTCTCTACTCTCTACTCACTACTCACTACGCCCTACTCGCTCCTCACTACTCACTACTCGCTACTCCCTACTCGCTACTCACTACTCACTACCCACTGCCACTACCCACTACTCTCTATTCATCACTATTCACTACTCACTACGCGCTACGTACTACTCAATACCCAATACTCACTACTCACTACTCATTACTCCCTACTCCCTACTCACTACTCACTGCTCACTGCTCACTACTCGATACCCACTACTCACTAAGCACTACTCACTATGCACTACGCACTACCCACTACTCGCTACTCACTACTCACTAATCATTACTCGCCACCCACTACTCACTACGCACTAGCTCGCTACCCACTACTCATTACTCCCTACTCCCTACTCAGTACTCACTACTCGCTACTCGCTACTCGCTACTCACTACTCACTACTCGCCACTCACTACTCACTTATCAGTACACACCACTCACTATTCACTACTCACTACTCCCTACTCCCTACTCGCTCACTACTCATCACGCACTAACTCACTACTCACTACTCACCACCCCCTACTCCCAACTCCGTACTTCCTACACCGGTGGGGGGTCCGAACCCCCCTTCCCTTTCCAACGCCAAGGGGGGGGAGGGGGGGGGGGGTCCGGACCCCCCCCTCCCCTTCAAGGGAGGGGGGGGGGGGGGTCGGGACCCCCCCCTCCTTAAGGGGGGGAGGGGGGGGGGGTACGGACCCCCCCTCCCCCTTGAAGGGGGGGAGGGGGGGGGGCGGGTTCTGGACCCCCTCCCCCCTTTAGTGTATTCAGGGAGATCCACTGGCGCACTTTCAAAAACAACTGCAACGCAAGGCTTCGCAAACCCGTATCAGCCCAGATGCGCGGCCGCCTCGCGGCCACGAGCGGCTCGCTAAGCCGGGTCAGCCAGAGGGGGTTTTCGCAGGATCCTGCAGGTTCTGGTGCCCCCGTTTGCATTGACCCCCGTCACTTAAGCTCCGAGAGGTTTGGAACACCAGAATCTCCCCGCCGGGGTTCTTCGACTACGACTGTGTGGGGGGAAACCAAGCGCCCCCTGGACGGCTGCTCGTATACACAGCAGTGCCGGTGCCTGCACTCACGGCGTCTCGCCTAGCTTTCAGGTCGGGCGTGTCCCCCTACAGGCGCATTTGGGACGAGAAATGGAGTATAGTCAAGAAATATTCAAGACATGCCCAACAATGCTCCAAACATCGTCCCCAAATCATTTTTGCTATTTTTGAAACTTCCCCCTGTAGAGGGACACGCCCGACTTAGGCTTAGCTTCCGGAGAACTGGACAAGGTGGCGCGGAAGCCGTTTGCGTGACAGGTTGCGCCAAGGGTTGCGCCGAATCTTACTTGTTTCGTCGCTGTGTATTGCGCTGGTGGGCATGGCGTTGCAATGAATTGTGTTGCTTTGCATTGCCTGGCTCGTCGCTTTGCGTTCCATTGTTCTCCACTGCTTTGCAATGGCTTTGTTTGATGTGTGTCGCTTTGCTGATCTGCACGGTCTTGCACCGTTTCTCATACACACTACGCAAATCAAACTGACCTACTGATTGGGCCCACGCAAGACTCATTTCGTTCACCTTCCCCTCGTACTGATGCTCCTCCTCGTCTCCGTCTACGTCTTCGGCCTCGAGCTTGTCATCCTCCTTCTCAACCTCTTCTTCTTCCTGCTCGCCCCATAGTTCCTCATCGCACGCGTCTTCTCCACCTCCTCTTCCTCCTCCGCTCATGCCTCCCTCCTCGTCCTCCCCCATCCCTCTCATCCTGCTCGCCTTCTCATCCTCTTCTTCTTCCTCCTTCCCCTCGACTTCCTCTTCCTCCTCTTTCTCCTCCCTCGTCCTCCTTCAATTCCTAGTTGCCCTCCACCTCAATGCTCCATCATTTTGCTTCTCCTCCTCCTGCTCTCCCTGCTGCTGCTCACCTTGTGGCGCCGAGTGTGGGCGGATGGAGAGGAGGAGAGTGGACGAAGAGGCTCCTCGTGCTGCTGCTTCTCCTCACCCCCTGCTCATTATTCTCCCTCTATTCCTCTTCCTCCTCTTCCTCCTCCCTCCCTGCTCCCCCCCTCCCCCTGGGGGAGAGATGTGCGAGGGGACCGGAGCCTTTGGACCAGACCCCTCGCGTCGTGACAAAATCACGACGGACGACGTTTGGCAATTTTCGGACTCTGGGGGCCCTTGCCGGGCACGGAGTGCAATCAACAAAAGAACTAAAGATGAAAAGCCGGTCCCTGGGAAGAGGTCGGGTTCTCCAGGGGCCCACGCTTTGTAGCATCACGACGTCGGGGTCTGGGGAAAGGGGGCAGGTGCGAGGAGGGGGCCAATAGTTCTGGCACGGGGAAAGGTCCGAGGGGAGAAGCGGACAGAACCGATGGAAGGGGGCGGATGAGAGAGAGGGCGGGAGGTGAAGGGGACGGGGTCGACGACAATCAGGCGGAGGCATGGGAGAGAGAGCGCCGAGGAGCCGAGAACGTCTGTTGTGACACGCCGCTCCTCTGCTGTGCTGTACCTGAAGGCTTCTGCACACTGTACACTGCGTCTGCGTCGGGCAGTGGACGGCGCTCGTGTACACCCTGCGAAATGCTCAAGAAATCATGGGTTAAGAAATTCACAGTCTCAGAAAGTGAACAAAACCCAGAACTTCTATCAAAATCTTGGGATTTACATGGAAAACTTAAGAATCATCGAGACTCTGGACGAAAACTTAGGTTTTCTTAAGCATCGCCTAAGGTGTAGGGGGGGGACCCTGGAGCATCATGGAATGAGGTGACCGGCGTTGAGCTCGTCGAATCCGGCCCGAGGGTGCCCCTGCTGAGCCCTGCGGACAGCTTCTTCGACATCGTGCCCACGAACTTTGAGACCGTGCTCCTTCGCGCGCAGCTTGCGGTCCCTCACTGCAAGTCTCGCCTGCGGATTTTTCTTGAAGCCGTCGTTGCGTGGCAGGCCAGCGTGGAAACCGTCGGGGAAGAAGGTGGCGCAACAAGGTACAAGATCCATGGACCCACCCTCCCCGTGTACAATGTGGATATTCGGGTTCGAAGTTTCCACGCGATCGGCCCCGAACTGCTTGGCGAGCTTCCCTGTCAAGATGTCGCGGTCTTCCGATCTCATGGGCCTGCCTCCTGGAAGGACGACCTTCAGGTCCACGTCGGAATCAGCCAGGTGGACGTGCTTGGCCCTCGCACCTCCCTTGAGGACTTGGGCCTGACCGCCAAAAGCTGATCTCACCGCGTGGCCGACCTTCTCCGTGTCGCGCCCGTGCGCAGCGCGCTTCTCGGGGGCCTCCGCCACGGCCAAGTTCACAGCGTGCTCACGAAGCCCTCTCTCCCGTCGCTGCGCCACATTTGCAGGCCAATCGCACGGCCGCTCACGGAGCCCACGCGCTTTGTAGAACTTCGGATTGTTCGGGTTCATTTGGTTCGCCCTGTTGTTGGCCGCCGCCCTGCTCGAATCAGCTGCCACGCCGAGCGGGCTTCCCTGTCCACCGCCGCCGCCGCTTGTCGTCGCCCTGTTCGAGTTCGGCGGCCGTGCAGCTGCAAGGCCACCAACACCGCCTTTGTTGCGCCCCATGGCGATCAGGGGGCAAAGTGGCAATTGTGTCCTGAAAAGGGGGCCAGGGGCTTGAGCTTGAGCCAAGATGTAGGGACGGGACGCCATTGTCGAGCTCTCAATGCTGGGAGAAGCGCCAGGCAGCCGCAGCCGACGACGAAGCGAACCCTCCTTCTGCTTGCCTTCTCTCGTGCTGCTCCTGCTGCAACTCTGCTTCTTCCGTCCCTTCTTGCCTGCTCTTTTCTCTAGTACCTCGAGCCAAACCTCTGGAGGCTGACGTCCCGCTCCGGTGCTGCTGGCGTCTGGGCAACCTCGGAGGGCGGAACCCCGATTGAGTCGGATCGGAACCGCCAGGAGGAGGAGGAGGAGGAGGAGGAGGAGGAGGAGGAGGAGGGCGCGGTGCACAGGGAGGGGGCGGGAGGCAGGCAGAGTAGATGCGACGGGCGCAGGGAACGCAGCCCGGCGTCTGCGGCACGCCCTTGGCCAGGTGCTCCGTCGAAACGACGGCAGGTCCGTGCCGTGGGTCGTCCAACCCTGAACGATCGGCGGCCTGTCGATCGCCAGATCGTCCAGTGTTGGCCGACTCCGGGCCACTGGCGCCGTTCAGTCTTGGACAACCACGGCGGGGTCGCCGCCGCGTCGACGTGACGCGAATCTGGCGCACCGTCCTTCCTGGAGAAACCCCACACAACACCCTGTCCCGGGGCGCGGTCTCACCACCAGGATTTCGAGGCGAATCCAGCCGTTGCGATGAGGGCCTCCCAGTAGGTCCAAACAAGGCGAAGACGAGGGAAGGGTAGCCGTATCGGTACCTGTTCCTTCTTGGACCTCCCCGCAGCCAGGAGTCGCTCAAAAGAGCCTCGAGACCTCACGCGCCCCATAGCCTGACCACTCCCGCGAGCGGCGTCACGCCGCGGCGACCGAGGCGGGGGGGAGGGGGCCTGCGGCGGGCGAGATGCCCCTCAGGACGGCAGGCGTGCAGCGACGATTGTGGCACGATGGGCCCTCCTCGTCACGAGGGTCCGCTGTGGAACGCCTGCGGCCAGAACATCTTGCGCGGCGTGTCGCGGTGGCGGCCCAGGCGGCACGCCATCCCCTGCAGGCGGATAGCGTGCTGCTCCACTCCGCGGGGCGCAGGGCCAGGAGAGGCTCGGAAGCGACGACGCTCGTGGGACGTGGATGGCGTGCCGCGCCGAGGCGCGGAGGGCCGGAACCTGGTGGAGCGACACGCGAAGCCAAAACTCCCGACCGTGGATCCCCCCAAGCCGTCATCTCTTAGGGGCTTAGCTGCCCCGGTGCGCCAAACACGAGACGTAGCGTTTTTTTTTTTTTTTTTTTTTTTTTTTTTTTTCAAACACGAGACGTAGCGTATTGATACGGAGCTCAACACGTAGACTGAGAACGTAGGTCTGACGTGACACGTTCGCCAGAACGTGGGCCAAGACGCCGTGCCAACACGCACCGTCTTGTCACAGACGTTTTGAGCACGGTACGTGCTGCGTTTCAGAACGGGCGTGCAGAGGCAGCTGAGCTTGGGGGTGCATATTCGACACCCGCCGCCGTCCGCCGAGAGAAGAGGCGCCAACTTCTCGGCTCTTCTCGGAGAAGCTGGGCCCATGCCTGGCTTCTCCTCTGCAGAGCTCGACCCCCGCAGGGCCTCTCAAGGGTTGCGCTGTGACCAAACTCTCGTGATCCAGCCGTGGTGACGAGGAGGCCCTCGGGAGGCCCCCAAGAGGGCATCGCTGTACGTGCAAAAGCTTGGAACCTCGATCCTCGAACGGCTCCGGCGACTGACTCCGCCGAACGCCGACCTTGCAGAATCCTGCAGGATCTGGCGCTTTGGCCTAGCTTCGATTGCGCTGAACCCCGCTGCCTGCGAGCTGGAACACCCGAAGGGTCACTGAGAGGCGGAGGACCGCTCTGGACACCTCCCAAATGGAGTCGGAGTAGACGGCGTCGGAGGATCGCGACGCATCGCCGATGCATCACCGATTCATCGGCGTTGCATCGGCGACGTAGGCGACGCATCTGCGACGTCGGTGTGGAGAAAATCGCCGATGTATCGGCGATGCAGCACAATACTCCCCATCTGCTCCGCACCCATCTGGGGGGCCTAGATTCGGCGGCGACGATGCCGAATAGCCCAGGAGAGCGCAATACGTATACCCAGGGGCGCCGATGACTCACGTCTTCGGCGAGGCTCCTGGAGGGACGCGTGCACTGTCCGCCCCGGGTCCAGGGCCAGGAACTGCTGAGGACGCAGAGGACGGCGCGGGGGGAGGACGAATCGGTGCTTCGAAGATGGGGTCCTGAGAGATGGGGCCCTCAGGATGGGATAGGGGCCCAGAGGTGGATCTCTGTTGCCTGAGGCACCTCGTCCTTACGACCCCATCCATCAGGACCCCACCTCCCACCTTCGAACCACTGGACAACAACGAGCACGAGGCGCGTGGCCGCCGAGCCCAGCCGGCGGAGCCCGCGGGGCCTGCAGCAGCGTCGGCAGCGGGGCCGCCCGCACCATGTGCGGCGAGGCCGCGGCGCCGCCGCGGGGGCCTCGGCTCCGACGGGGGGCTCCGAGGGGGGGCGAGCGGTACGCAGGTCCTCCGCCTCCGCCTTCGCCTCGTGCTCGTCCTCGTCCTCCTCCTCCTCCTCGTCCTCGTCCTCGCCCTCGTCCCTCGTCCTCCTCCCTCGCCGCCCTCCACCTCCACCTCCTCCTCCTCCTCCTCCTCCTCCTCCTCCTCCTCCTCCTCCTCCTCCCTCCTCAGCACCTCCTGGCCCTGGCCCGGGGGGGGGGGGGGGGGGGGCAGACCTGGCCAGGGTCTTGGGTTTAGGTCGGGCGTGTTCTCCTACGGGCGGATTGTGGACGAAAATGAAACATAGCAGAACATGCTCCCCCATAATAAAAACATTGTCGAAACATTTGTTCTCACTATGTTTGAACATTCCTCCTGTAGAGGGCCATGCCCAACGCAAGTCTTGGGGGAACACTTTGGGATCTTCTGACCCGGGTCAGTCAGGCCTTGCATGATCCTGCAAGATCCTGCAACATCCTGCACCCAAGCCCGGGCCAGTGCGAAGGATCCTGCAAGATCCTGCAGGGTCCTGCACCCAGACCCGGGTCAGTGCGACCCTAGCCCTGCGGGATCCAGCAGGATCGGGGCGCTCTGGCTGACCCCCGCTTGCAAGGACCCCCGTCTCCAGGCTCCCGGAGCACGGGCTCCGCAGTTGCACCGCCCTTCCGCGCCGACGCCTCCCGGGCCCGCCCCGCCTGTCGGCTCCACGCGCCCTCTTGGAGGAGAGGGCGGCGGGCTGCCTCGCTGGGCGCCACCGCCGCCGAGCCCCGAAGAGGTTGGCGTCAGGTCGGGCATGTCGGAAAAAATGTTCTAAACATGTTTTTAACATGCTTTTACATATTTTAAACATGTTTAACACATGTTGTAGACATCTGGAAATCATTTGGCAACATGCTTCCGGTCCATTGATCGTCCTCCACAGCCCCACAGGCGGATCTTGGACGAACAGCGAACCATGCTCGAACATGGCCAAACGATACCAGAAACATCGTCCCCGGACTATCTTCTACGACGGTTCTTGAATGCTCCTCCCGTGAAGGGACAGGCCCGACTTGAGCAAAGGGAAATTAGGACACACAAATAAATACACACAAATAAAAATAGTCCCCATATTTTATCATATTTTCTGGGTTTTTGTCTTCCCCCCCAATTCCCATATTTTCCCATCTTTTCCTGGGAATCGAGGATTAATTGTGTCTGTGTGTTTTTTTCCCTCCTGATTGAGGTCGGCCGCAGAGGAGGCCGGGTGGGGCCGCGCAGGTGGCCGGGGGCGCGGCCTGCGCGCGCTGCCCCGTGGGGGCCCTGTGCACCTCGGCGCGCCAAGGTGGGCGCGTCACGTCCAGGCGGCTTCTCTGGCGCAGTGTGTCGTCGGCAGGCCACGAGCACGGCAGCGTGTCCTCCTCCTTCTCCTCCGCCCCCTCCTCCCCCTCCTCCTCCTCCTCCTCCTCCTCCTCCTCCCCCTCCTCCTCCTCCTCCTCCTCCTCCTCCCTCCTCCTCCTGCAGCGCAGGGATCAGCACACGCGAGAAGGAGCGTGGTGACGGCAGGCGGTTCTGCGAGAAGGGCCATCGCGGCGGGAGCAGATCAGCTACAGCGCAGTGATCAGTTCGGGGCCATCGGGGGGGAGAGCATCAGCTGCAGTGCAGTGATAAGCCCGTGCGAGGTGACAAGCGAGAAGGGATCTGCTCGTGCGAGAATGTTGGGATTTGCTCGTGCGAGAAGGCAGGCGACTTTGGGAGCAGTCCCTCAGCCACTGCGCATGGACCAGCTTGTGCGAGGTGGTCGTTCGGGAGGGTCGTGAACTACCTTGCAGGGATTAGCTCTTGCGAGGAGGCGTGCAATGGCAGAACCTGGCACTGTGAGAAGGGCGGCCGTGGGAGCCTTTCACCAGCTGCAATGTACAAATCAACTCGTGCGAAAAGGCAGGCGACCGTGGGAGCACATCACCAGCTACAGCGTAGGAATTAGCTCGTGCAAGAAGGCGGGCGCAAGGGAGGGTCACACACTGCGGTGCTGGGATCAACTCCGGCGAGAAGGCACACGGCGGTGGCAAATGCCGCTGCGAGAATACCAGCCAGTGCAGGGATCCGGGCGTGCGAGTGCTGGCGGGCGGGTCATCGAGACGCGGCGCAGCAATCTCGGCGGACCACCGCCAGGGAACCGGGCAATCGGGGTGCCAAGTGGAGACAGCCAGCTCGGCGTCTGCAAAGTTTCGTCTGTTCAGTCTTCTGGCACCTGGTGATTGGCTTTTCAGCAGCGTGAGCGGTCGGGAAGTGTTGCGGCGTGGGTCGCAGGCTGATGCTCATGCGAGAGGCCAGCTCCCGACGACCACGGTGGGCCAATGGGGCGATGGCGCCATGAAGCCTTGTGCACGGTAGAGGTAGGGCCCGAGAACACCTGCTTATGCCATGTGTCCTCCTCCAACACCCTCATCCTCGTCGTCTTTCTCCTCCTCCTCCCTCGCGGTCATCCTTCTTCTCCTCCCTCTCTGCCG
Organism: Prorocentrum cordatum; assembly: GCA_963575745.1. Lineage (NCBI taxonomy): Eukaryota > Dinophyceae > Prorocentrales > Prorocentraceae > Prorocentrum > Prorocentrum cordatum. The sequence goes on from CAUYUJ010004446.1 coordinate 141,846, forward strand.
AAGCGCCCCCAGACCGCCCCCTCAGTCCTGTCCCTCCTGCTCTACATCGTCCCCCCGATCCATCCCCCTACTTGAAGAATACCGCATTCCTGTCGCACCACCAGGCGGGTCGTCATGGCGGGCAGAGCGTTTTTTTGCCTGATAGACGCCCTCCCCGTGTTCGATATCGGGGCTAACGACTCAAATACGAGCCAGATAAATGGCGAATCGTTTTTACAATGGAGCTCTCGCCTTGGCGCCGCGCGTACTCGTCTTCATCACATCAAACACTTACACAGGCGAAAGGCGACCAATTTTCATCATGGGGCACTCGCCTTGGCGCCGCGCGCGCATGTCTGAATCACTTCCGACACTTATACGAATGGAGGGCGCGTCCTTTTCAACATGGGGCTCTGGACGGCGACTTCCTCACCATGCAATGCCATGGGTATGAAACTGTACGGCGGTTCCTTTACATCTTCGGGCCTCGCTTAAGCCTTTGTCAGGCTGTACGGCGAGGCGTCTAAACTTGTGTAGCAGTCGGACGGATGGGCGACGGTATCTTTTCAAAGCGGGGCTGTCGCTGGCACCTCCCTTTCACTCTGTGACCCCATCTGGTCGTACCCCCCTTTGTGCACGGCAACTTCTATCAGAAGCTCCCGCCCTAATTCCGGGCCCCTGAGGGCGCACGTCTTTCAAAGGGGGCGCCTTGCTCAGTGAAACAAATGCATGTAGGGACTAACGAGGCGGCGACTTGGAACGGGAGGGTGTGCTGCTGCAGCGTTTATGCACCATGAATTTCCTCCTCCTCCTCGTCTTTCTCCTCCTCCTCATCATCATCTTGCACCGCTCCCCTCATCGTACGTCCTCACCCTCGTCGCCCTCATCATATATTCTCCTCCGAATCCTCATCCTCCCCCTTCCCCCTCCCCCTGACTCAACCTCCTCCTCATCGTTCGTCCAACTCCACCGTCCCGATCCTTCCCCTCGCCTATCCTCCTCCTCCTCCTCATTGCACGTCTTCCCCCTCCTCATCGCACGTCGTCGTTTGTGTCATCATTAGCATCAGCATCACAATCGCAATCATCATCAATCTCATCATCATCATCATCATCATCACCACCACCATCACCACATCAACACCATCACCATCACCGCTGCCACCACCATTTTCATCGGCATCGTCATTACAATCATCATCGTCATTACCATCATCAACACGGCATCACCAGCTTCATCGTCATCAACACCCTGCCATTATCATCACAATCACGAACACCACCACCATGATCATCACCACCACCCAAACCACCATCATCATCGCCATCATCATCACCACCATCACCATCACAATCACCACCACCTTACCATCACGATCACCATGACCATTGCCACCATCACCATTGCCATGACAATCGCCATCGCCATCGCCATGAGCATCATCACCATCATCGTGACAACCACCACCACCAACACCAACACCATCACCATCATCGTCATTATCATCACCACCATCACCACCATCATCTTCACCACCACCGTCACCACCACCATCACCATTACCAGTATCATCACTATCGCCCTTATCATCCTCATCCTCGTCCCCATTCTCATCCTAATCACCATTACCATCACCAACACCACTATCACCACCGTCATCATCACCATCACCATCACCATCACCATCACCATCACCATCACCATCACCACCACCACCACCACCGACACCACCAACACCATCCTCACCCTCACCCTCATCCTCATCCTCAACCTTATCCTCATCCTGATCCTCATCGTCGGCACGATCATCAACAACAGCATCCTCATCATCAGCACCATCTGCACGCATCATCATCATCATCATCATCAGCATCATCATCGTCATCGTGATCATCACCACCAACGCCATCACCACCATCATCACCGTCACCATCACCATCACCAACACCATCACCATCACAATCACTTTCACCATCATCGTCACCATCACCAGCACCAGCATCACCAGCATCATCATCATCATCACCACCATCGCCATCGTCATCGTAATCGTCAGTCCTTTCCACCAACATCATCACCAGCATCACCATTACAATCACCATCAGCACCACCATCATCATCACCATCATCGTCACCATCACCATCATCGTCACCATCACCACCACCATCGTCATCATCATCATCATCATAATCATCATCATCATAATCATCACCATCATCATCATCATCCTCATCCTCGTCCTCATCACCATCCTCATCCTCACTCTCATCCTCACCCTCACCCTCACCCTCACCATCACCTTCACCACCATCATCATCATCATCATCATCATCAGCATCAGCATCAGCATCAGCATCAGCATCAGCAGCAACATCATCATCAGCACCACCACCACCACCACTACCACCACCACCATCATCATCATCATCATAATCATCATCATCACCACCACCATCACCATCATCATCACCACCACCATCACCACCACCACCAACAGCAGCAGCATCATCATCAGCATCATCATCATCAGCAGCATCATCATCACCATCATCATCATCATCACCATCACCATCACCATCACCATCATCATCAGCATCATCATCATCATCATCATCACGCGGCACCGCCCTCGGGGGGCGCCCTGGCCTGGAGGGCTCCGACGGGGCCTCCCGGGGCGCGGAACCCGGGGTGTGGCGCGGCGGTGCTCGACTGATCCACGTGCCTGCACGTGTGAAGCTCGAGAGAGAGCAGCGGCACAGCACAAGGACCACGAGTGCGCTATCTGTAGCGGAGCCCCGGGGTGTGGCGGAAGAAGGACCAGCACGACGGAAAGCACGACCGCTTCGTTGGTGAGACTTCCGGCTGCGCACAGACAGCCCACCCCCGACAGGCCCCAGCTTCCCTCCACAGGCCCGCCGAGCAGCCCAGAGCGATCTCAACCCCCTAACGCTGCCCCTGGCGCCTCCCCTGGAGCGCTCCGCGCCCCTCCGCGCCCCTCCGCGCCCAGGAGTTGAGGTGTTGAGACCGCCCCGGACTGCTCGGGGGACCTGTTAGGAGGCAACTACTGGGAGGTGTTCGTCGAAAAGATTAGGGAGGATTCAGCCCCATTTGGAAGCTTTTACGCCGGAGTGGGCCTCGAACTAAGCAGGATTAAGCCGGCTTAAGAGGGATTAAGCGGGATTAAGCCGGGTTAAGCGGGAGCAAGCTGGATTAAGCCGGATTTCGGACCAGGGCGAAAACAGAATTTGACCTCCCAGGAGTTGCATCCGAAGACCTGTTGAGGCCAGCTGGGACTGCTCGAGGCTCCTGCTGACGTCAGCCGGAGACTACCTGGGTGGGCCGTCTGTGCGCAACCGGTGGACTTACCCAAGGTTCGTGTCGTCATGACCCCAGCGATGATGTTCCTGATGCCGCGTGGATCGTTCAACGTTGAACGATTCGCGGCTTTTCGATCGCCACATCGGCTCGTATGGGCCCGTTCCGTGCCGCTGGCGTCGTCCAACCTCGAACGCCCGCGGCGGGGTCGCCGCCGCGTCGACACGGCATGGACCCAACCAACTTCGAGCCATCGCGGGGCGCGGTGCGCGATCATCTCCGCGCCATCGCGCCCTTGCGCCGCCCCTCCCCGCTGGGGGAGGGCAGCCGCTGTGGCCAAGACCGCGCCGCGAGAGGCGCGACTCCGTCCGCGCCCTGTGCGGGTGACCTCGCCCACCCCTCGCTTGCCGCCGTCCTCCGTCCAGCCGCGGGGGTCCCGTGTGCCGACCGCGGGGCCGCAGCGCGCCATCGGCTCGAGAGACAGAGGCTGGCGGTGCGGCCGCGCGGTGGCGCTGCTTCCTCTGTGCCCCCAGGAGTCTGCGGCGCCGCGCGGGGCGATCCCAGCAGCTCCACAAGGCACTCTTCCGGCAACGAGGGCTCACCTGCGCCTCCAACTGCTCCGACTCTCGCCGAGCACGCGGCGACAAGAGGAACCGCAGCCGGCGGGGCCTGCGTCTCGGCAGGTTGGCCCTGTAGCTCATGGGAGACCAAAGAGTACGGATACTGCTACTCCCCTGACCTCTCACGGGGTGCGTTCTGACCAGAATTCCGAGGCGAATCCAACGGTGGCGACGAGGGCCTCCGAGGAGGCCCAAAAAGGGGAAAACGGGAAGAGGGTGGCGGTATGGGTACATTTTCTCCTCTGAGCTCAGCCTCTGGACCTCGTGGATCGGAAAGTCTGTCGTGCCGTTCGGCAGGTCCTCCGCGCAGCTCGGCAGGCCCTCTGCGCAGCGCGGCAGGTCCTCTACGCAGCGCGGCAGGGCCGAGCCTAGCGGCGCGCAGCAGGTCGGCTCCGTGGCTCGGGCGTGCGGCTGTGTGGCCCAGCAGGCGGGGCTGCTGGATCAAGTGGCAGGCCCTGTGGATTCGCACTTGGGCACTGGCAACTGTGGCCAGCGTTTTCTTATTCGGCGTTTCGACATTGGGCGGAAGGGGGGGGAGGGGGAAGGTCTCGCTCTGGACCCCTGCTTAGCGCGACTGTTTGCAACAGTGCGTCCTGTGAGGAGAGACTCCACCTGCTCGAAACAGGCGCCAAAAGCAGCCAAGATCCATTGAGTCGGGGGGAGGGGGGTGCGAGGGCCCGCGCCGATCGGCAAAACAAGGAATAAGAAAACGGTCACACGTAGAGCGGTTGAGCCTATAGCTCGACTCGCAGACATGTAAATGAGTAGCCGGACGTGGTAGCTCAGCAGGCCTACCAGCAAGCCAACGGGCTTGCCCACTAATTTCGCAAGGAGGCCGTGCATACTATCAACTGTTCGATAATGAAGCCCCACGGGTGATCCTTGACGCTTGGCCAGCCATGTGAGTTCAAACAGCAGGCCGAATTGATCAATCGGCTGACATTGTGTTCCCCGTGTGCCGAGCCAGAAAATTTGCCTTGTTGCTCGCTCGGCGATGAGAGCCTCATAGGCGGACCGTGTAAATTGGGGGACTCATTTCCTAGCTTAGGTGGACGGGCCGACCCCTGTGGGGCTGTATGCAGTGGTCTAACAACAACTGTAGTCCAGCTTCGTGGTGCGACAGCATGCTGTCGACTATAATAGTCTGCCATCTGCGGAGCACATCGTCAGGCCATTCGGCGGCAACTGGCAGTTGGAAGGCTCGAGAAAGCTAGGCTACAATCACATAGACATAGTCTGGAGATCGCGACGATGGCAAGCAGAGAGGGCGCAACTCTCGTGTGATGTCCGAATCAGAGTTCCAGGCTGCGTCCCCGACGGAGACCCGCGTGGGGCGCAGCGGATGCAGAAACGCGCGGTGCGACGCGGGAGTACTGGCGGCGACGGTGAACCAACGAGAGGGGGCAAGGGGGGAAAGGGGGCCCTCACTTCTCAGTGCGTAGAGACGTCGAACTTGCGCGAACGAGGAGAGATTTACAAGCACGGGCCCAAGTCGAAATCGGAATCTCAGATGGCAAGAACATGAGGACACATGCTCAAGAAGAGGAGAAGGGCTGCTTGGGTGTGTCATGTTACCCCAGAAGCTCATCCCGAGCATACCCCGAACAACTGAAACTTAAAGCCACCCCGCAATCGGCACGGCGGCCCCAAGTACGCCACGGCCCCGCAGCAACCTCGCAATGCACACTCCTCCTGAGAACTACATGAGGCGAGAGAGGGTAAAGGATGGGCACGAGAGGAGGGAGCAGAAACACCACCCTCATAACAAGCACCCCGACGAGCGACGTCGTTTAGCAAACGCACCCAAAAGCGGAGAAACGACGCGTGTAACCCCACTGCGTGATGCACCAATCTGCGAACTTGTTGGCAACCGTCTGCAACGGGCTGGTCGTGCTGAGTCAGTGCCGTGCCCCGACGGGATGCAAACGCCCGACCGGCTGCAGGTGGCACTGTCGCGCGCCATTCCTTTTCTGGGTTGTCCGATGGCCGCGTCGCGAGGAGGGGTGACCTCCGCGTGTCCGATTCGAGATGCAGTCCATCCTGCTGCAGATCCTCCTCATTCTCATCTTTTCTCCAGGTCCTTGCTTGCTGTTCCACCACCGCACCACCACGACCACAACTATGACAACATGAGGAATGACGCCTCTTCTCATCGTCCTCGTACTCGCCGTCCTCCTACCTGCTGCTGCAAGTTGTGTTGGCGAACGTTGCAGGTGGGCTCGAGCTGTTAGCCTAGAACCAACTTCGTGGGTATCTGGGTGGGTGGGTCTGCGTGAGCGCCCCCCCTCCCTCACACCTTGCAGAAGTGGCACAACTCCCGCTACAATCGTCGCGCTAATGTACGGATGGCTGAACAAGGAAAGAACTCTTGGCCACGGAGAACCCCGCCCACACATGAGCTCTCAACCCTGGATCTAAGACACCGCTCGGAAACCAAAGCCAATCCTTATCTCAACATGGTCCTCATTCCAGCGTCACGACTGTATCTCTAGAGCCCACTCGAGCGCCACCAAATGCCCCCAACCGCCATGAAACTGAGATCCTCGACCAACATTGGAGACAGAAGCGGCATCACTTTTGGAGCTCCCCCCCTTGCATCCTGGCGACGCTGGGGGCGGCGCGCAACTCAGCGTCGTTCACGCTGGAACTACATCCCATCACGTGGCGCAATACGCGATGAGCTCTGGTAGCTTCGAGCCACGCTGGAGCTGACAAAAAAAGGCTGGGCACAGCAGCCGGGCGAATAATCATGAGGGTATATGCGACCGCACGATCACGTCACGAAATGACATGAGTTTCAAGTCGGACTCGGTTAGGATTCAATGCAACCTTGTCCAAATTGAGATCCCCATTGGTCTCGTCCCGAGCGTGGACTGCTGAATCTTCAAATTGTCTGGGCGGGGTCGCGGAAGCTCCCGCCGAGGTCAACACTATGGGCAAGGCTTGTGGGAGACGCCGGGCAAGCGACGGGGACACATGCGTACATGCGACAAGGAATCCATCTATGCAACAAAGAAGATTGCAACCATAGCAACTGCGACAAGAAGTGCACGCATGCAACTCGCAAGCTCGTAGATCAAGTGCATACGTAGCCCCCCGCAGTTGCGGATAAGAGTGAGGGGGCGACGGGGACTTCAGCAGTCTGCGAGGCTCTGTAGGAGCCCGCCGCAAGCGGCTAATTTTTACAACTTATCCAGCGAACCCGCCACAAGCGCCAATTTTTCGCAAAAACAATACGGGTGTGTCGCGGGTGGATCACGGGTGAGTCGCGGGTGGGTCGCGGGCGGGTTGCGGGCGGGTCGCGGGGTGGGTCGCGCGGGGGGTCGCGGGGTGGGTCTCGGGTGCGTCGAGGGTGGGCCGCGGGAGGGTCGCGGGTGGGTCACGGGCCGGGTCGCGGGTGGGACGACGACAACAAACAACAAACAACAAACAACAAACAACAACCAACAAACAACCACCAACAAACAACCAACAACAAACAACAACAGTAACAACAAACAACGCAACGAAAACAATCCTCACCGCGGAACCTCACTTCAACCACGCGCCCGAGGACAATGAATGACCGTTCGGCCCCCTCTCTCTGACATGTCATACGGAATATTGCTATTATCACTCTTGGGGCACGACTCCTATCGTTACTCGACGTCGCCACGTTCCCTCGTCGTCACTCGACCTCGCTAAGTTACTGACGGGATACAAGCATCAACTGTTTAAATCTGAATAGTGATACTGGAGCAACGCCCCGCTATTTTCGTGGTCTTGGCACGGGGGTGGCTGTGTGCTCGGGGCCGTGGGGTGGCCAGGAGAAACAATTTCCCCCAAGAGGGGGATGCGGAACTGGACGGAAGAAGCGCACATGGACCGTGGGGGACGAGAGGGAAGTGGGGTAAAGGGTGAGGGGGGGAGGAGAGACTGCGAGGGAAACCTTCCCTGAATAACTTGATGGAGAGGCAGTCTTTGTTCTCGGCAGACATCGGCGCTACATCCCTGCTTCTCCCGCTCGAGCGGCCCTCCAACGACCACACACCCAGAGACTTGGCCGCGAGAAAGCTCCTCTGGATCGCGCACTGCGAGGTTCAGCACGCCGTCTACATCCACAAAGATGAGTGTCTGGCAGCGTTGCGGCAGCGTTGCGGGGAGATGAGGATCTTGCAGCGTGCGCGAGAAAAACTTGAAGCGGAGGATGCAAGGTGCGGTGGCTGCTTTATAGAACAGGAAGACCACCCTCAGAATAAGCACCCCGACAAGCGAAACCGCTTGGTAAACGCACCCAGGGCAGTGTAGTGAACGCCACGAGCCGTTCAGGAAACGCCCAATTATGGGGGTCGAGGTGCTCATTCCTCCCTTGATGCCTGGAACTTTCAGCCTTTTAGAGCGCGTGGCTCCCCGCCGCAACGGAGCCGGAAACCGTCCGGACTCGGAGTCGCTGGAGGGCCGCGAGGCGGGGCCTGGGTGACGCCGCCGCCTCCCCCGGCCTGCCGGTGAGGAGGCGCCGCCCACGCGCTCGCACCGAGCAGGATGGGGGAGGGGGATCAGTCGGAGGTGGAGGAGCAACCCATGGCTCGGTCCAGACATTGCTCTTCCGTTTTCGTTGTGGTATCGTTTGCACTGGTTCTGACTTCATTCTGCCCCTGCTGCAGACCGCCATCCAGACAAAACCGGCCTAGCAAGGGTAGGTCGAGCCCTGGGAAGAATCACGAAGCCATCAGGCGGAGAGAACGAGACAAGTAGGAGTACGGCAAGATCGTGTCGTGTCGAGCCTGGCGCTGGTTCCTGACACCGCGAGGATCGTTCAACCTTGAACGATATGCCGCTTGACTTGTTTTGTGTATTCCTCCTGTAGAGGGACATTCACGACCGGCATGCACGGGAGATGGCGCGCACGGGAGTAGGTGGGGCCATCGGGCGAGGGAGCCCAAGGCTTCTCGGATGGCATGCGGTCGACACCGGGGCAGCCGCTTGCTTTCAGTTGGAGAGACACACCTTATATCCAGGGTTTCGAGAAATGGCATAAGCATAAAAACTCGGAGATCCGCGTGGATTTCTTGGGTCGGCGCTGGACCCCCGGAGGCGCCGCCAGGGGGTCCAACGCGGATCCGAGAAATCCGCGCGGACCTCAGAGTTTTTATGCTTACTTCATTGTTCGTTCCTCTAATATTATGTGCTTGCTCCATCTTTACGATGATGCCAAAGTAATGCACGGCAGATCGTCCCCGAGGCAAATGACCGCAGTGGGCCAGTGCAAACATGTCCTCGGAATGCATGCTCCAGCTTTAAGGAAACGGCAGTTGTGCGGCCAAGCGTGCGAAGTGCATTTCGATTGCAACACGTCTCATCAAACTGACTCAAGCTCTGAATCGAACTTACATCAATCGAACGAGCGTTCCAATATTATTCAATCAGGACGCCCACTAAACATTACCCACCATGCGGGAAAAACGGGTAGAAACCAGACATAGGAAAGCACTGACATAGACTGGGTTTCCGCCGGCCTCCTCGAGAAAGGAAGCGGGAAAACCGCCCGACTCTTGGAACAGGAAGTCGCCTGCAGAATACTGGAACCGGGCATTTCAAACATACGTACGTCGATCGAGCGATAGGTATCGCAACCTTGTTTTGCGCCCCCCCAAGCAAACGCAACAACAAGACGCAGGGGCCTGGCTCGTGGGCCCTCCTGGAGGCATGTGGGGGTCATCCGGGAGGCCAGGGGAGGACTCCTGACACTGCGCATGGAGCCCCCCCACCCTTATGTTGCCCCCATCGTACTTAAAGACCGCATCCCAGAAATAATTTCGAGCATCCGGAAAAGTGTCGCAACAGTGACGAACGAGTGTCTACCAGGGCCCGACACGTGAAAACCCTCGAGTTTTGGTGCTTTCTTGGTGCTCGAAAGTCTTCCTTGTGATCAAGGCTAACGTAGGTTGGAACATCATAACCCCGCCCCTCCCATCGGGGCGCATGTCATGGGGCTCAGCGCAAACGGAGCTCAGCCACAACTCGGAGGCGTCCAAGAGGGGAGCGTCCAAGAGGGGAGCCGCAACTCGTGGACCCCGAGGCAGGTGCGCGGCCCACAGGGGGCCAAGGGACGTATTGGAATAACAAGGAGGGCCATGAGGTCTGGGCCCCGATTCTTAGTTCCCCCCTCGTCATCACCCCCTCTTGGCCGCCCCCGAACAGCCCCGGACCCTGCAGGATCCCGCAAAGCCGGAGTTTGGCGAGGCCGGCTTGGGAGCCCCTCGCGGCCCTGGAGGTGGCCTTGCACCAGGCTTGGGACCCCCCAGAAAAAATGGAGCGATTTTTTGGGGAATTGACGAACGCACAATGCACACCCATACTCATAGGGGGGTCGGAGAGAACTATGGGTGCGTGTTGTCGGATGGGGGTCCCCGCTCGAACTGGAGCGTCCCCCCTGCGTCCGACAACCCGCATCCATACCCATAGCCAGTCCTCCTCCCAACGACCCCGTTATGGGAGAAGAAACAAAAGACTTCATACACAAAAAAATGTGGCGCTCCGCGCGGATTTCTTGGATCTACGCTGGAGCCCCCTCCCTGGCGCGCGGAGCGCGCCAGGGCGGCGCCAGAGGCGCCGCCAGGGGGGCCCAGCGCGGATCCAAGAAATCCGCGCGGAGAGCCAAACGTTTAGATGTATGGCGTCTTCTCTTCTTCGATATGGGTATGGGTATATATTGTTCGTTCATCGGCTCGGCGGGGTTTGCGCTGAGCCTGGGGAAACCCACACGTACCCAGCCTGCTACCCCGCGACCTCTCCCGCGGTGCGTTCTGACCAGAACTTCGAGGCGAATCCAGCGGTGGCGACGAAGGCCTCTCAGCAGGCCCCCCCATGGAAAAGGGGAAACGAGCGAAGGGTGGCGGTATCTAACAGGGCATATGTCGACCCCTATCCCAGACATCGTGGGGTTTTCGCATGAAGCAGAAATTTGAGCCCCAACCCTGGGATATACGATTGGGGGGCGTTCATCCTCGATAGTGGTGCGTCCGAATAGCCTCCTTGGGGGTGTATCCCAGGGTTTCCCTCTTTTTCTGAGAGGTCATACTTTTCCGGCGAAGCTCGGGGATTGGGGGAGAAAAGTCACCTGCGAGTATCGGTACCTTCTCCTCCTCTGGGAGCCTGGTTAGCCCGCGCCCGATCCCAAGCGCCTCGGCGGGCGCGGCCGGGTCCTCGCCGGGGGGGCCTCTGCGCCGGCGCAGGGAGGGGAAGCGGTGGGGTGGGGGCGGCGGGCCGAGGCGGCGCAAAGAGTGAGGGGGAGTCTCTCCACCTATCCCCCTCCTCCTCCTCCTCCTCCTCCTCCTCCTCTTCCTCCTCCTCCTCCTCCTCCTCCTCCTCCTCTTCCTCCGCCTCCTCCTCCTCCGCCCCCTCTGCCTTCTCCTCCTCCTATTATTCTTCTTATGGTTAGTACGATTGTTATTATTACTGCTGGTATTAGTATGATGCTTATTCTTAGTTGCAGTATTACTATTGTGTTTTCTTACTCTGGTTATTCGCATTCCTCTTCTCCGTATTGTAACTATTGTGATTATTAGTCGTACGCATATTATTACAATGATGTGTCTTCTTATTATTGGTTCGACTAGTATTGTTATCATCCTTGCTCTTATCATGTTTCGTATTCGTTTTCCGATTATTAGATATATTATTATTCTGATTCAAAGTATTCTTATTGTTCGTCTTCAGCCTCTTCCTCCTCCTCCTCCTCATCATCATCCGCCCTCCTCATTCCTCCTCCTCCTCCTCCACCTCCTCCTCCTCCTCCGCCTCCTCCTCCTCCTTTCCAATTTCCTCCTCCTCCTCCTCCTTCCTCATCCCTCCTCCTCCTTCCTCCTCCTCCTCCTCCTCCTCCTCCTCCTCTCCTCCTTCCTCCTCCTCCTTCTTCTCCTCCTCCCCCTCCGCCGCCCCTCCCCCCTCCCCTCCCTCCTTCCCTCCCTCCTCCGCCCACCTCCTCGAAACTCGACGCTGGCGGCGCTCGTCCTCCGAGAAGGCGCAGCCGTCGCCCTCTCCCTCCGCGCGCCAGAAATTGGGCATGGAGGGGCCCCGGGACAAGAGGCTCGAGCCGGCCGCTCGCGGAACCGACGAGCGCGACAACGGGGGGGGGGCCGACGCAGGAGGCCCGAAAAAGCACAGCGCAACGGCGGATCGAAACCCGAGCGCAGGAGGACGGAGGAGGGGAGGCGCGCTGGCCCAGCGGGGAGCCAGCCTCTGGGCCGACCCCCCAAGGCGGACCACCAGAGGTGAAGGGCGGGGTGGGCCCGAAAACAAACGACGCCACCCCACCTGCGGCCCCAGGGGGCTTAGCGTACACCAAGACATCTGGCGAGGGTTCTTGCGTGGTATGCGCTGCGGCCCCCGCTGCGCCGTAGCGCAACATGAAGGGCCGCAAGTGGAGTGGTGTCGGTGAGTTGCTGGTCGAGGGGGAGCAGGCTGAAGGCCCGAAGGAGGGGGCAGATTCTGCGGCCCGCCGAGCGGGGGAAAGGTGGGTGAGGACCTTTCTCCTCTTCCCGCTGCTTGGCTCAGATGCTCCCGAGGTGATCGGGGGGGGGAGGTCGGGCGCTGGGCCCCTCTGGAGTCCGAGGACTGGCAGGCGGAGAAATGCAGGGCAAGGTCGGGGGCGTCGAAGTGAACCCACTCTATGACGAACGCGCCCGCGCCCGCGCCCGGCCCACCATGTGACCAGGCCGTGCACGGCAAGCCACCGGGGGGGCCCCTTCAGGGCGGACGGGGCGTCGGAGCACTCGGAAGCCGCAGTCGAGAGCGCCTGGAAGGCCCCGCCGCTGGAGCAGGTTGTGGGGAGGATGGGTCGGGCGGGGTGGCCAGAGTCGTCGCCGTCGCGCGGGGTGGTCTGCTCGTCCGGCGAATCGGCAAATAGGCGCGTAGGTAGGAGAGGCTGGTGAGCTCGGAACATGCAACAGGCGGCGGCCCACTGACTGTGGGGGCACGGTCGCGTGGAGCAAAACTGGTCGGAGCGGGGGCGGCTTTGACCTCCGCGAGGGCAACTGCAACTTGCCCGGCACAGATGCGTCAGATGTGGCGCCAAGACTGGACGGGCGTTAGGTGATGTTGGTGCTCATCGCAGCGAGGCGGGCCCATGCCACGGGCCCAGCAGCCTACGGCGTGGCGGGGGTCGGCGTTGAGCGAATATCTGGCGGGGGTCGCTGCTGACAGTGACCTGTTGCTCTCCCGACCCTCTTTGGCCATCCATTCCCTGACTGGGTGGGTGGTCGGTGAATGCTAGATCTATGTCGTCGTCGTGGTGCTGTGTGTCGACGGCGGCTGGTCGTCGGAAGTGTCTTCAGTCTGGCCAGTGCCTGTCCCGTGGTCGGTGGTGAGTGCTCCACTGGGTGCGCGGTGCCTCAACGCCCTGTCGTGATCTGGTAGACTGCTACCCTGTGTGCGGCTAGGCGCCTCGCGCTCAAGCTGGGTGCCTTGTGAGTTCGCTGGGGCGTGGTCGTCGCTTTCGTCGTCGCCGCTGCGGTGCGTGACGGGGTCGTCGGTCCGCTCTCCCCATGCCCAGGAGCTGGTTGGGGGCCCTCGCGTCCGCGCGGGGCCTCGGCTGCGCCCGGGCGACGCGAGCGTGCTCCGACGTTTTGGATGCCCATTGCTGCGTCCGCTGCGGCGCCACAAGAATCAGGCATCCAAATCTCGTGGGCCCTGCGCGCCTCGTCGGCGGGGCCGCCCGGGCGGTCGTTGGTGCTGCAGCACGAACGCAGTCGGGGGGGGGGGGGAAACACTCTGTGCATCGCAGGTGCGTCGTGCAACGCGTCGGTGTTGCTGGAATGATGTTGGTGGTCTTTTGGATCTGTCTCCACAGTGCGCTCGGTGTCGTAGTGCAGGTTGTGGTCGTCTTGCTGGCGGAGTCGCTTCGACGTCTGGCGGTGCAACTCGGATGCCCCGTTGTGCTGGCGCGGCTGCGTGCTCGTCGTGGTTTGTAGTGCGAGCGATGGGTGTCGAGCTCCTCCCGCGGCGCGTGGTCAATGGCCCCCTGTTGATCACGTGGATGGGCTATGCCTTGAAGCGTGTTGGAGCGACCTCGGTGGTAGTGGGGATTGTGCGTGGGTGGTTGCCTGCTGCTGGTCTGCGGTGGTGCTTTGGGCATGACTGTGCTGGCCTTCTGCCTTTGTGGCTTGCCCATCGGCCCGGGGCGCATGGCTGGTCGTCTACTGCGGGGACCTCCTCGTTCACCGTGCTCTAGTTGAGGACATCGCGTTTGACGATGCGGGTGCTCTTGCACTCGACGCAAGCGTTCCCCCCCCTCACCCCACATCGGCATGAACGGCTCGTGCCATCGAGCCCCGCATCCGCCAGATTTGCCGCATGGCACGATGGTGTTGGTGCGTGGTGTGGTCGCAGCGCTGTCGTCTGCGATTGCGTTTGCTGTAGTTGCGCCTGACTGTATTTCGCTGAGCCTTCCCATGCGTGCTCTATGGTGGGGCCGCCTGGCAGCAAATCTCTGATGATCTCCCCGAAAAAGTTGGCGGCGTCGAGGAGCAGTGCTCCGTGTTGTGCATGCACCATTGCTGTGGCAACATCGTGTCTACCCATTTCGTGGATGGCTTCTGTCGTTGGTGCAGCGTCGCCTGTGTCATTGCAGCTTGATCTGCATGTCTTCGCGGAAGATGACTTCTAGGTTGTGAGGTCGATGACTTCGCGGGCTGCCATCGGTGGAAGTCCTCGTGAAGGTGGTGGTCCATCTGTGCCGTCGGGCTTGAAGGGCGCGTCGGCTCGGACGATCCAGTCGCCCTTCTCCAATGTGCCCGACCGTCTCATCGTTGTCGTTTACAGGTGGTGTCTGTGGATCCCTCCACCCCTAATTCTCGTGGTAATCCCAGGTTGACACTCCGGTGCCTAGGGTTGTGATAGTCCAGTGGGCATACCCTCCAGGGGCAAGGTCGGTGCATGTGGTGGCTGCTCAGATGGGGGGTCCTGCTTGCAGATGTGGGGAAATTCTTGTCTCTGGCATCGTGGATGGGCGGCGTTACCGGTTATGCCATATGTGTGGCATGCTTCTCGGCTGCAAGTCTGGTGGGCATTGCCGCGCGGCTGGCTGCACCGCTTACTGCTGTCTTGGTGCCTGCTTGGGTGCGGGCACAGCGGCAGTAGAGGTGATGAGGTATTCAATGGGGGGACCTATGCCAGCCTCTGCGCTCTCCGCGCGGCTGGTGGTGGGTGCGCTGTATCTGGTCGCTCGCGAGTGCGCTCTGGTGAGTCAATTGCTGGTCATGCTGGCACATAGTGGTGCAGCCTGATGCGTTTGCGTGGGCGAACCCAGCTGCGTTCAACAAGGCATCGCACCGCTCGTCCTGGTTGGAATGATCGCTCCCCCGCAGGATGGTGAATGCTTGGTCTACTGCTCCTCGTGCATGTCTGGGCTGCCCGTAAAGATGATGCCGTAATCGGACATCATGATGCGCAGGGTGCTGCCATTGATCATGACTGCGTGGGGTGGCTGCCATGACGTGGTGTCCTTAAGGGGGCGCGATGTGGCTGTCGGTTCTGGAGGTGGGATCGTCGATGTCATGGAATTGAGCAAGGTGTCGATGTGCAACGGTGCCATTGTGGTGTCGTTGTTGTTTTTCGTCTCGGTAGCGGTGTGCAGCAGTGTCACGGTAGTCTGCCATTGGTCTATTGTGGTGCAACAGTTCCACTTCTGTCGGCCATCCTGGCTTGCTGGCGGCCCCTGCTGCGCGGCATCTCCACGGGCGGGCCAGGTCCGAATTGCAGCTGTATCGAAGTAGGCCATCTCTCGTTGGATGCATGCGATGGAGGGGCAACCTGGTCTCAAGCCGGGTCGTCTGCTGGCACGCGGAGCCCGTTGGTCCGAGGTGTGACGCGCTGCCTCCCATTGTCGTTAATGCGAACACCTGTGACGAGGTGCAGTGCCTTCGCGCCCACGTTTCGGGTGGCATCCTTCAAGTGCGTCGACAGCGTGCAGCCTCCGATGGCAAGCTGATCTGGTGCGATGCCGAGGTGGGCGAAGTTCGATGCAGTGGTAGGGTGCGTGATCCAAGATGTCGCTGCGCGCGGGGTTGCGCTCCTCTGTCTCGAGCATATGTGCCTTGGTTACCTGCTTCTGGTATGCGCTGTGTTTTCGGCGCAGGTAGGGCCGTTCCTTCTCGCGGGGGCATCTGCGTGCGCTTGCCAGGTGGAGCCGCGGAGGTTCGGGGGGCGCGAGCCCTCCGCCTCCCCTTCCCCTTCCCCCTCCTCCTGTCCCTCCTCCTCGGCGCGGGCGCGATGCAGAGCTGCTGGGGTGTATATTTCCTACGTCGTAGATGCACGGCAGCGCGAGTCGCGCCGACGCTATGGCCAGCGCTGCACTGTTCAACTGCCCTCGTCAACGATTTGGACGCGCACTGCCGGCGCCCTGGATTTCGCCACGCTGGACGTGATCCTGTCTAGTCTCGCTTTTTGCTGCGCAGCAGGCGCAACGCGGGGGGCCTCGACGGATCCGATCGGCGCTGCAGCCACGACGATAGATTCACTGGGCGCAGCGGCTGCAACATTCTCGCCGCCACCATCGCGCGGTGGAGGGTCGGGGCCAGCTCCAAGGACATTCCAATCACCATCAAAAGATTCATCGGCAAGGGCAGCAGGGCGTATCATCGGCTATATACTTCCAATCCTCAGAACACTGATTCGCGCGAACTGCACTCAGACACGGAAGCGAATTGTACAAAGGGCAGCGGCCGCACTCGGATCAAAAACGGCAGCGGGAAGCACGGCAGCGGAAGGCGGGGGGGGGGAGGCACTGGAACGCGTGCCCGCGCCACCCTCATCATTTACAGGACCCGAAACTTATCCCGCCCATGCTCCTCCCCGACCCCCCGCCTCCCACTCCCAGTCCCGACCCGAAATCCCCCCCCGCACCCCGTCGCCCTCGAGCGAAACGGTAGGAGGCGGAGTAGGACTGCGCGCGGGGTGATCGGCACTCGCCTAGAAGTAAAATCGATGTTGGCGCACGGAAAAGGAGGGGGAACACTGATAACCACGAAACAGAGAATGACCAAAGAGGACGATGGAGGAAGTGCGGTGGAGGACGGATGAAGGATGATGGAAGGCCGCAGGAGCATGGTGGAGGGCGGAGCCCGTCGATATGGTCTATAACAGAATGCATGTGCTGCGGCGAAGCCGCAGGATGCGCGTCAGGCACGGACAGGGAAGGGGATCATGATAGACGTAGACGTTGATGCTCTTTCAGGTTCTTCACTGAAGAACATGAAGGGGCGCGCGCGCTCCACCATTTCACGAACAACATCAGACGCGCTGCTCCCCAAATCACACGTCCGCCGAGCTCGATTTCGAGCTCGCCCTGCGAGTGGGGGAAAGTAAAGCCCAAGAATCATCTTCAGGACCATATCCTACAACGGCTTGTCTTGGTTCCCGAGCTCCTAGCCTAACGGCGCATGCGGTTGTGCGCGTTCGCTTGTAGATTGTAAGATTCTTTAAGGTCAAGTCCGAGCGCTCCGCGGCGCACCCGGGGCGCGTCGTGTCGGCTGGCGGAGCTGGGGCCCCGCCGACAACGAAGCGAATGACTCCTGATGCGTCCAGAGACAAGCGCGAGATGGTCCAGGAGCTCCCCGAGACGGCCCCGGAGACCCAAAGACTTCCCTCCATGCCCTCCAGACACCCAAGAAGTCCCGATAATCTCCCAAGAGGGCCCCAAAAGGCCCCCCACGAGGACCCGGAGAGGCGCAAGTCTCTGACTGCCTGACTGCCCGAAATCGCAATTCTTCGGGCCGCGGCACCTGATCTTGAAGTTCTTGCTCGTCGGGCTCCTGGCGTTCCCGGGCGGCCCGCGGGGCCTCCGAGAGGGCCCCCAGACGGCCCAGGTGGGGCCCGAGACAATCCGCGAGGCACCCACAATGACACGCGAGGGGCGCGAGAGGGGCCTGCGCGGGGGAGGAGGCGAACGTCGCCGGCGGCCACGTTCGCCCGCCGGGCTGGCCACGCTGCGGCGCGCGAGCAGGGCCTCCGCCCAGGGCAGCGGGGAGGCGGCAGGCGCGGCGGGAGGCGGCGGAGGCGACATAGAACGCGCTCGTGTCCCGTCCGCGAGGATGAGGTCCTTCATGAGGTATCATTTGTGTAGAGGAACGAGAACTATGCACATACACCGATTCTGGTCAGGCCCGTCCTGCGCCCAGGATCGGTGCATATGCCCTCCTGCCTTGGCCGGGAAGGCATATGCACCGATCCTGGGTCAAGAATGGGCCTTGCCAGGATCGGTGCATGTGCATAGTTCCCTTCGCCCGATTTGTGGGAGGAGAAGCCCTTGCGGATGGTCGAGCTGGCGATGCCGTGTTCGTCGGCGCGGGGCGACAGGTGGGCGGGTGGGCCCGCGCGAACGCGGAAGCGCGCTCTCTGCTGAAGGCGCGCGCGGAGGTAGATCATCAGCAGGCGCTGGAGGAGGAGCGGCGCGGGACCTGGGCGGCCACGCCGGCATTCGCGCTGGAGTTTTCGCGGGGGCGCGCGCGCAGTCTGGGGGAGGGGGGAGAGGAGGAGGAGGAGGAGGAGGAGGAGGAGTGAGTGAGCAAGGCAATCGCCAAGCGAGTCAGGATGGAAATGGGAAATAGCGGAGGGGCGGGGTGGGCGGTCCTCGGGCATGAAACTGTTGAGCAGGGGCGGCCGCGCGCGCGGCGCGTGCTCGCCGCCCCTTCCTGCTCGCTGCCCTGGGGGCCCCTCTGCGCCCTCTAAAGCACCCCCCGCGCGCTCTAGGGTTCCGACGGGCAGCTAGCTCTCTCTCTGCGCGGCTCAGCACCTTGGGCCGCTGGCGGGCCTCAATTCTGTCGGGGCGCCCCTGGCGACGTGGTGGGATGACCTCATGCCTCGGATGAGATTCATGTAACTTGCCCCTCTGAACAAAAGGTTAACCCTGAGTGGAACATACAAATGTGGCTACAACCCGCCCCCCCAGCCAAGCGCAGACGAGCCCCCCCCGGGCACGGAACAATACATGCGGCCGATCTGTTTAAATCCCAAGCGCGGCGAGTTTCTCCAGGCAAAAAACTGCGCTGAGCGCGGCAGAACCTCTACAGCGGCTACAGCACCTACCAATTGCTGTGAGGCAGCCCCCCCTGACCAAAAAAGATACTTGCATCGGCCCAGGAAGGGGGTCTTGACAACCTTAGATTCTCTTCGCTCCATTGCCCAGAGCACGTTCATTGAATGGCATCTAATAGGCAAGCAACAGCCAATGTCGGACACGGAATGCGGGAATGCATGGCGCTCGTGTCCAGCAGTGCTAGCTCTGGTGACTCATCAACTCGACTACGGGCGGCGACCATTTCGGCAACGGCGCCAGCTGCGCGATTACCGAGGAGCAACCATTCGGGGAACAACTGTATATTCACTGCTCCGCCTGAGAGATGATGGCTGACAGACGATCGAATAATTCCAACTGCGCCTCTCGCAGCAACCTCGCGGCAAATCTTGGCCCATGCATCTGCCTCTGCTCCCCGGGGCGTCAAATCCGCCGGCCCCCTTGTGGGGCCACCAGGCTGTAGGGCGAAGGTTCGCAATTTCCTGTGCCAAATGCAGCTTCAAGTTTCCGCTGTTACAGTTATGCGTCTTGTTGCTTACTGTTCCTTGTTGACTTCTTCTTGCTGCTCACTGTTCCTCGTTGATGGGCCGCGCGAAAGGCGAGGCCCACGACGGGCATTCTTGCCGCGCCCTGAGCGCGTGCTCTGAATTGCTGGGGCGCGTAAACATTAACACCCCTCTCGCAGATCGGTCTAAAAAACACGAAGGGGTGTTCCACGTGTCTGAAATTTGCTGGCGCCCCTCGCGCAGATCGGCGGGGCCCGGGTCGACAATGCGCAAGGGGTTCGCCATATTTCTGACATTCGGTGGCACCGCTCGCGCAGATCGGCGAGGTCTGGGCGCAAAAACACATGGGGTTTGCAACGCGTCTGAAATTCGGCGGCACCCCTCGCGCAGATCGGCGGGGTCAGGGCCAACAGAAACGCGAAGGGATGTCCCGCATTTCTGACAGTCGATGGCACAAACCACGCAGATCGGCAAGACCAGGGTCGAACAGCACAGGGGACTTGCCACGCCTTTAAATTCCGGCGGCGCCCCTCGCGCAGATCGGCAGGGTCAGGGTCCAAAAACAAATAGGGTTTGCCGCATTTCTGAAATTCGGCGGCGCCCCTCGCGCAGGTCCGTAGGGCCAGGGTCCAAAATCACAACGGATTTGCCGCGCTTCTGAAATCCGGTGGCACCCGTGACGCAGATCCGTAGGGTCAGGGTCGAAAAACAAACAGGTCCCGACATTGCTTCACGGCGGCGCCCAGACCTCATGATTTAGTTTTTGCATCTCCCATTATCCGAAACAGGGGGCCGGCGGCATAGGGCGAAGCCCTTGCGGATATCTATCAGTGCGCCAACTTTCAATGACTCCGAACGTGTCTGTTACAAATGCTACGCGCCCAGTGCTGCAATGCAGCGCCAGCCGCGAAGCAGTTAATTCGCCTCTTCCAACAACCTGGCGGTGGCTTGGTAAGGGTCCTTCAATCGTGGCCAGGGTTTGAAACGCTCCCGCCGCGTCTCTGGCGGGCGCAGCTGCACGCGCGAGGCCCGCTCCAACGCGTCAGAGGTCCTGGCGTGCAGAGTCTGGTCCGCCGCTTGAGTCTCCAAAGCAATGAAGGGGATGTTTTCTCGCCCCTTCGCATGCTGCTCCTCTGGCTGCTGTAGCGATGGAGCCCGCGCATCTTCGGTCCTCGACAAGTGACGGCAGTAGGGTCTGAGTCCAAGCCTTTTGTAGCAATCCTCGCAACCAGAAGCGCTCTGCTGCAACTTCCCATGCGCCAGAGACCCCCGGTTGGAGGGACGCGGCCATCACCTGTGGAGAGGCGTCTCTTTGTCCTGGCCGCGTCGCTGAGATATGGGGGAGCGGCGACCTGGTCGCAGCTTCTCTCCCCAACCCCGTGGCCATGCGCCGCCTGCGGCGACGGCGACCGTCAGCTCCGCCAGCCCGCCTCCGCGCGGGACACTGCAAAGTTGGCGCGCGAAACAAATGCGCGAGCCCATCTCAGCGCCGCCCGCAGCTCCGCCGCCGCAGCATTGAGCGCTCGCCTTGGGCCGCGACATCCCGGGGCGATCGCATTCGAGCCCCCGGCCCAGATCGCGAGAAAGATCACTCCTTTCCGATCGACAAATGCTCTCAGGAAAATTCCGAACACCGATCACGCCGTCTGGACTTGCTGGCTTTCCCAAGATTCTGCTGCAGTCGGGCCCCATCCTGTCGCCGCTAAGTAGCAGGTGGTAGATCCCACTGGTCCTCTCACGCGCCGAAGGCGGTTGCGGGGCCCCATGCCCGCGGAGTGCCCCGCCGCCTCTGGCCGCGCCGCTCTGCTTTGATAGCCGGGGAAAAACAAAGCGCGCCCCTTCATGGGCCCGCGCGCGAAGCCGCAGCGACTCCTGGATCTCCCGCGGGTCCTCGCGGGGCCCAAAAATGGCGAGGCGCCTGCCTGCTGAGGCTGCCGCGCTTGCGTGGCCCAGGCGTCGGCGCAGGGCTGTGATCGCACGGCCAGGGACTCCGTGAATTTGGCGCGCGCGCTCCCTGCAGTCTGCGGCCCTTGCCGTTCCAAGCGAGGGGCGACTTCGGATTTGCAGCAGCACTTTGAGAAACTGAAGATTTGGTGCTCATTCGGGCAGATAACTTCAAACGCACTCGCAGAACTGCTCTTGCCACTCTTTGACGGCCGCCGAGGTCCGCCCCCAAGTGCGCCGCCTGAGATTCGGCCTCGACCGCTAAGCCTGCGCGGCGAACGGCTCGGGCAACGCGTTTATCATCCGACGCGTGCGCGCGCAATGCTGCTGCCTTGACTGCAACTTGGAGCTCGAACTTAGATCTGCATGCGTCGATGATGACGCTGGTTGGCTCGCGTCGGATGTGACCTCTCGGCCCTTCTGCGCCTTGGCTAAGGCAATCGATCCGGATTCGGCGCGCGTGGGGGATGGATGGGCGATTCTTATTTTCTTCAGCGCCACAACTGCCATCCTTCGAGCAACTCTTGTTCTGGGCCTTAGGCCTTGAACGATACTCTGCGAGAGCCGTGCTGGGCCAGCGTAATCTCCGGCCTGTCGCAGCGTCCTTGGCGCCGCGCACTGGGGGAGCCCCGCGTGCAAATATGTCGGGAAGACGCCGACCTTCGATGCGCTTCTGGTGAGCAACTCCCAAGTTACTAGATCATACAAAAACCCTCTTATCTCGAGAAGACCGTTGCCTGTGCCGAATTGGCAGGCGCGTTCTTCGCCCAACGCTCGGGTGAATGCCTTCGAATTGCTGCGTCGCCGGCGATGGCTGCATCCCGCGGGGCATTCTGGTTCTCTGTGCCCATCCATCCTGCAACCTCTGGCCCACGGCGCACTGAGCACGCTCGAGCGAACGTTGTGAGAGCGCCAAGGATGCGATCTCCTGTTCCGCGATGCCTGGCCATTCCTGTGCCCAGCAACGATCGGGGCCTGGATTGGACGCGACCATCCACTTTCAAATGCGTCATGCATGGCAATTACCTCTTCCAATGGTTTGCCTGGCTGCCTTTCGGAGGCGAGGGGGGGGGGGGGATCGGTCCGCGCCGTGGCCCCGCTTTGGCCGCGTCTGTTTCTGTTGCCCGTCGAACTGCTGCCAGGCCTAGGCCCGTTGAGACAGTATTTGCCATGCCGACTTGCCTCGCGGAAAGCGTTGTCCAAGCTTGAATATCTGACGCTGGATAGGCCTAAATTGTTGTCATGCTCTTCATTCCGTGGTCCCTTTTGGTATGCTCAGCGCCTGATCCGAATGTGCAACTTCGTGCGCCGCGAGCGGGCCGCCCCGCGAACTTCTGCGCGATTTTCCAGGAACAGCTGGGCTTCTAGGCCACTTCCGACATCTTTGCAATCGCGCCTTCACTGCTCGATCCTGCGCGCGCGGGCTAACTTTGATGACTGGGCCGTCGAGCTTATCCATAACTGAACCCGAGAAGTCACCGAGCGCCCGCAGTCCACCGACAAGGTCACGCCAATGACGTTCGCGAGGGCGGAGCAAACAACCTGCTCTCTCTGGGACGTTTCTTGTCAACGCTCGGCACGAACTCTGCAGCTACTGCCCTTGTTTGAGTCAATTAGTTCGTGGGCGACGATGCGAATGCGATCGCTGTTGATGACCTTGTCCACCAAGTCGCCGCGTCATCTTGAAACGGTTGTGTTCTGGCGTGGGCTGCTGGGCTGCTTGATGCACCTCGCCAGCGTGGAACTGGCGGCCCCGTGCGCGGCTGGGTCCCGCCGGCATGGAAGTAGAGCGGCGAGAGCATACTACTGCTTTGAGCGAGGTTGCCCAAGATGCGCGCGTGCCAGAAATTTCTCGAGTCGGATCTGAGACACAGCGGCCACTGAATGAAGCGCTGTAGTAGTCGTAGGCATTGCAGACAGATGCTGGCACACGTCGAATTCGTTGTCTGTCTTCAGACCACAACTCCACGGAGATCCCCTAGCTAGCGTTTTGTTCCTCGGGCTCGTCTCGGCCGGGGCTGGCGGGGGAGATGCGCAGACGCGGCGAGGGGGGGATCGAGATGAGGGCGAGGGGGGCCCCGGGACCTGGATGGGCCAGTCATCTTCCGCTGGCCACAAAGCGAGATCTTCGTCAAATGCACCTGCAGGACAGCCGAGGGTGTTCTGCCTTTCGGAAGCGCTAGCCGAGGAAATCCTGCGGCTTCTGCTTTGGCCTTGGAAGATACCATCTCTCTTTCGTTACCGCAGGAAGCGACCCCAAGGAGGGCTGGTACGGTATGCGTCAAGCAGCCGACACGCAAGCACGATAGCTGCCTCAGACACAAGGGTCTGAGCCGAAACGGCTTGAGAGGAGGAGGAGGAGGAGGAGGAGGAGGAGGAGGAGGAGGAGGAGGAGGAGGAAGAGGAGGAGGAGGAGGAGAAGGAGGAGGAGGAGATACAGCGGTGAAGCTCCCAAATGGCCCCCCACTTGGCCCACGAGGTGCCCAAGAGGGCCCCAGGAGGGGGGAACTCGAACTATCAGTTTGCGCCCTCCGCCCCAGGGTGACCCCCGAGACCGTCAGCCCCCAGAAGCCCCCGGCAGCCCCAAGAGGCCCAGGGAGGCCCCAAGACGCATCCAACATTTGGACGCACAGTGACATACTAGTACTATATGTTCTCCTCGGAGGCGCGCGTCCGACCCGAACATATATCATGCAAGCATCTTGTAGTAGATCGTTTCCCGAGCGGTGTGGCCAGAGAAGCCCCGAAGACGGTTTCCGACGGCGTCAGACGGGCCAGGGACGTCCCCTGACGGCCAAACAGCCTCCCAAGGAGCCCCCACAGGCCCGTAAGGGGCCCAATAACACCCCGAAGAGGCCCCCAAAACGCCTCCAAGAGGCCCTTAGGAAGCTCCCAGGAGGCTCAACGAGTGCCCACAGAGGCTCTCAAGAGGCCTCCTCCTCCTCCTCATCCTCCTCCTCCTCTTCCTATTTCCTCTCTCTTCTCCTCTTATTCTTTCTCCCACGCGTCTGCCCCAAAAGGTTTCCACAACGGCTTCGGGAACATATGGTCGGACAGCTTGGCCGAGCTTTCACCGCAACGCGGCCGCACAAGCGCTTCCAAAAGGCAGGAGACAGCGGTGATTCGCCGTACCTTGGCGCCTTCGACCCGCCCCCTGTGGTGTTGCCACAAGGCTGCACGGAGTGCTGGATGTTCGGTATATTATGGCCCGTTAAAACAATCCCAAGGTGTGCCTCCTGCCGATCCCGTCGGCCACCTGGAAGGACCCACACCGCCGCCGCAAATACCCTGAACGTGCTTTTGTTCCCTCCAAGACGGTTCAAAATGGCCTCCAAGACGGCCGAGATGGCCTCCAAGACGGCCAAGATGGCTCCAAGCGAGCCCAAGATGGAATCAAGATCGCCCAAGACGGCCCAAGAAGCCTCCGATTGGAGCTCCAGTCAGCCCGAAGAGGAAAGTAGTGGTTTCCCCATCGGATTTCGAAGGGTATGGGCGTTTGCGGAATTTCGATGTTCCAACGACTCAAGACGGCCCCCAGAGGCGACCAAGGTGGCTCTGAAAGCCCCCTATTTTGCTCAGCCGCGTTCTACTTGGCGCTGACCTTGCGGTAACTATACAAAACGTGTCAGTTCGACACGCCAAAATCGTGCCGAGTGCAAACGCAGGCGTTTGAACGGGGGCCGACGTGGTCTCTCTCCTGGCTCAACCTCGCTTTACTGCACTGGCTCTGACCTTGCGATGAGAACGCAAAACGTGTCAACCCCACACGTCAAAGGCGTGCGGCGTGACAAAATATCTGACTGCTTATTCTGATTAGTATGAAGATGACTTCTTGAATAATATTGGCCAGCAGGTGCATCGGCAGAGAGTTCCTGCCTGGGGCTACCTTTTGGCAAACCTCCTGAGCTGCGCCTTCCCGCAGGTCGCAGAAAAAAAAAGTGGGTGCTGTCCTCGGGCACGTGCCCCTGGCACATGGAGTTGCGCATCTGAGTAGTGATGCTTAGACCGACTCTGTTGCATGCAGCACCCCACTGCCTGTCCCATTCGAGCCTGATTGGACGTTGGAGCGGACGGCGGTCATCCTCTCAGTCTCTGTCGTCCCGTTTGAGAGCGACCGAGAAACTACTGATGATGCCCTGGACCGTGTGACGACCATGTGAGGCTTGTCGCTCCCATCAGCATCAGAACCCTCGTGTTGCACAACTGTGTTGAATCCAAACTTTTGGAGGTCATCGCCATGCATCTGGTCGACACGACGCTTCATCTTGTCGAGAAGGCCCTTGAAAAGAACCCTTTTCTCTGTCTTGGTCTTGCCGGTCCCCTTGTCCTTCAGAACGACACCGATGTCTGATGGGAAGACACGGGACTCCTGCTTGTCGATGGCATTGAGGAAGTCGCCCATTTGCATCTGCTCTTCCATCGTCCCCTTCGTCTTCAGCACGTGCTGCAGGCCATAGAGGCCCAAGAACGGCACCATGAGCCGCTCACGGTCGCAACAAGGAAGCCCCTCGTGACTCTTGCGGCAGCATGAGAGCTCGCCTTCGAACACGTAGATCGCTTCGTTCATCATCGCGCTCCCAAGCCGCACTGGCTCGATCTTATTGTGCGAGTTCGCCAGGAACATGTCGTCCACGCCGTTGGCCAGCGAGTGCGACAGCAGCTCCGCGCGGCACCAGGCGCGATTTTGGTAGGTCTCCAGGCTGCACACCTGGCACAAGTCCTTGTGCATCGCCTCCGGCGCGATCACGATGAAGGCGTGGGCGCTGGAGGCGTAGATGGGCAGGCTCGAGATAGCACTCAACTGCTGCGACTTGTTCTTCTGGGGAATGGAGCAGACATCGAGCCACACATGCACCTTCTCCCGGTCCCACTCCTTTTGGAGTGCGCAGTCGGCGATCGCTGCCCTGGCGCACTCGTACTGCAGATTATCGGGGTCGGGCGTCGTCCATGAAAGCCATTGGTGCGAGAGGAAGATGATGTGATTACCCATCGCGAAGTCGTCGATGTCATCCGGAGTGTCCATCCATGCGAGCATGGAGCCCTGATTCCTACGGATATCCTCGTGGGGTACGAACGAGCCCATGTCCATGAACGCCCCCATCTGGAGTACCACCATGGGAAACCGCAGATCGCGCATTGCGCTCACGGCGTCCTCGATCATCTGGAACTGGCGTTCCTCCTCCTGTCTCTGCAAGCGCCTCTTCTGGATGAAAGTGCGCGCGACCCACGCGGCCATGGACAGCACCAGTCCTACGCCGATGACCGCGCCCACCGCGTACATGACGGTCTCAAGAGTGTTATCCTCTGTCTCGGGGGGGTCATACTGGCGGCACGTGCGCGGGTCGATCGAGTCCATGGTCGAGCGGAACCTCTGGCATAAGTCGTACTCGCTGATCTGCTCGAGCCCCAGCGTGGCCCGGTACGTCTGAAGCTGGTCGGTGATGCCACGGTCCTCGGAGATGAGTTTCCAGCCCTCCGTCACCTGCACCACAAGCTCGTCGACGCTCTTCGTGCCGGCCCAGTACTCCTGGAGAGCGGCTCCCATGACATCGTAACTGTACTCTTTGATGCCGGGGATTCGCAGATTGAGAGCACCATTGGCGCTTCCGTCCAGCGACTTCTGCATCGCACTCCTGTGCTCGTCGTATGCGTCCCTCGGCCACGTGCTGTCCTCAACGAAGTTCTTCCCTTCGGCAGTCAACTGTGACATCCGCCACGAGTCGATCCAGCTGGCGCGAGTGGCCACGTCGATGACCGAGGTCTCGGGAGAGTTGATGTACACGAAGAAGTCCCAGACGGCATCCTTGACCGCGGGGTCGGCGCTTTTCCGGATCATCGTCCCGAAACCCCCGCTCCAATAGAATGGGGCGCGATTGATCAGCTCTCCGGCGTGTGGAGACGGCACCAGCACACTGGCCCTGTCGTTTTCCGGCGCGTCGACGTGGCCGTGGGGCTGCACCGGCACGGCGCGCGGGCAGGTGTCCTCCGTGCAGGTCTGCAGCCGGCCCTCGTCGTCCAGCACCTGCAGGGAGCCGAAGGGCAGCTGGCGGTACGGGGCAGCGTAGCTGCCATCGGTCATCGTCGGCTGCCAGACGACCGTGCCGTTGTCCCTGCGCGACACGCCATTGAGGAATACGCCCTTCCAGCAGCCGGGAGGTGCGTAGCCGAGGAAACAGCGACCCTCGCCCATCAATGCTCCGCAATCGAACACTCCAATGTTCCACAACTCTTTCCAGACGGCGGCCGCCTCTCTGAACGCCGAGTTGTTCAGCAGAGGCTCGAAAGTCTCCACGTCGAAGTGGAAGCCGGGCTTGATGCCATCCTGAGCCATGGTCGCCCAGGTTGAATAGAACAGCTCTGCGATCCACCAGTCCCATGTTCCTGCGCCGACCCGAGGGAAATGACAGAATCCGAAGTCGCTCACGCCGTCGCCGTTCAGGTCGGTGTCGTGGAAGCGCTTAGCCTGCGACACTGCCTCTTCCCACGTGTTTGGCAGTGGGAGGCCCTCTCTCTCGAGGATGTCGATCCTCACAAGGGGCACGAAGAAGTCACCATCGAACATCAGGAAGTCGATGTCGTCTCGGCCGTCTCGGCGGTACATGCCCATCTTCTGAACCTGCGGGAAGAAGTCCGCCCACCGAAGGCGCTCGGCGGAGGCGGCGATGCGGTCGTTGAGCGTCTCGGCAAGGCCCAGGGCGCTGGCCTCGGGGAAATGAGAATAGCTCATGAGGTAGCCGTCGTACAACTCCAAGCCCGTGGCAGTCTTCGTGCCCACATCGGCGATGGGATCCTCGAACACGTTCGCGGCCTCGGAGAACACGATCCGAGCCCCCGTGCACGCCTCGAACTCGAGAGCCCTGTCGCGGAACTGGGGCGAGCTGGTGTCCGTCACCGAGGACAGGTAGTTGACAGTCAGCCCCTGGTAGGTCCCTCCCGGCGCGAAGACGCCCAGCCCGGGGAGCGAGCAGTCGTAGCCGCCCGCGGGCGGGGCCGGGGTGGGGGAGCAGCACTCGCAGTCGGTGGCCGCCGCCGCGGGCGCGGCCGCCGCGGCCAGCAGGGCGCGGCCCACGGCCCACCACGACATGCGGGAACCGCAACGGCTGAGCAGGGACCGAGCGTCCCGGCATATATCCCTAGAGGCCCACCACGACATGCTCTTAGAGCCCCCAAAACTGTTCCAAGGACAAGAGCGATGGTCTCAGAACGCAGGCCCGAAGTGCTGAACCAAAGCAGTCGCATCCCGAAGTCTTCTAAGAACATGTCTTGTGCAGACCACAGGAGGTTCTTGGAACATTCTTCTTCGGTGGGCCCATAGGCAGACCAGGACGCTTCGCCACTGCTTGAAACGGCGGCCTGGAGACCGTAAGACACGCTCGTCCTCTGTCCACCAGCCTGGCTCCGGCTGGCGCTCTGGCTGGCGCTCGAGGCGGGGCGAGGGTCTCGAGAGCCCCCCAAAATGGCCCTGAGCCAGAACGGAGACGGACCTCCGAAATGGCCCCCGGACGGCCCACAGGAGGGCCCCAAGACGGGCTGCGACGGCCTCAGACCGGCCAGGAGCGCCCTCAGACGGCTCAAGGTTCTCGCAGCGAGCTTGCAAAGGCCTCCCCAAGAGGCCGAGGGAGGCCCCCAGGAGGCCTCCAAGAGGCCCCCAGGAAGCTCCAAGGAGGCCCAAGGCGTGCCCCAAAAGGCTCCGCAGAGGCCTCCTCCTCCTCCTCCTCCTTTTTCCTCCCTCTTCTCCTCTTCTTCTTTCTCCCCACATGTTTCCCGAAGGGTTTCTGCAACGGCTAAGTGAGCATACAGTCCGATAGCTTGGCCGAGCCCTGGTCGCAACGTTCGGCCACATAGGCGCTTCCACAAGGCAGGGGGCGGCGGTGATTCGCCGTAGGCGTCTTCGAGTTAACGGTGGTACCGCGACGTTGCACAAGTCAGGTGCTGTCTTCACTGGCTACTGCGGGTTTCGCTCTGCCTACCCCGGCGTTTCTGAGCCGCCATGTACTTCTGAGAACGGGAATGACCGCCCTGTCGCGACACTGCCAGCTGAAATCTCCATGCTCGTACTTAAGTACTGTACCTTGCCATCGCTCGGACGTCCATTTCGCGTGTACGTTTCGATTTCGTGCGTTCATTTGTCGGAAATGATCCTAGATGCTCCTCGATGGTCCTCGCCGGAGAAACATCTGTATGTTCCTACTGGATCTCTGCTCGGTTGGCGTGACGCGCCCTCTGCTCTCTGTCGGCTGAGCCGAAGCGTGCGCAGGATGCATTGCTGATCCAATATTACCGTCTCCGTCACCTCGTGTGCTGCTAATGATATCGGAGTTCGCTCGGTGGCTTCGGAGGCGGAGCATTTGTAGTGGCTCGGCGGCGCGCACCAAAGGGGTGGCGCGGTGGGGGTGGCCTCCTAATAAGGCGGTGCGCGTCTTAGAATCTTAAAAAAGGGCCTGCGGGCTTCTACGAAGGCTTCTCAGAAGCCCGGAGGGCTTCTAAGACGGCCCCTGCCTTCTGAGAAGGCCGCCTCCCTCGAGCTACCCCTTGTGCGCGCCTCCATGTGGAGGAGGGTAACCCTCGACACCTCACGCACTGCTGGAACCGAACCCGTAGCAACTCTCGCACTCGACTGACACAATGCTTCCCTGCATCCTGCCCTGGCGGCAGGCCGGCGACGCAGAGGCCCGAGGCGATGAAAGCGACATGCATCGTCCAAACTGACAACACACCCTGTTCAATTCCGCACCTTTCGCCGCAGTTTTCATCCCCAAACTAGCGGGTGCTGCCTGGCATTTGGAGAAACACGCGCGCCTTTAAAACAACAAAAGCCAGAACGACGTCAGACCCCACGCCCTCGCTCTCAATACTCACATTCACACGCAGGCCATGGCCAGCCCAAAAGGGTATTTGTTTGTCGAAGCGGTTTGCGCTCGCACGGGTCGAAGGCACCGAACCTTGGAATTGGGGCCGGGGTCTGTTCCGCTTCGGCACCTCGTAAGGATGGGTGTCAAACAGGAGGGCGACACACACACTGACACAGACACAAACAGACATACACACAGACACACACACACACACAGACACGCACACGCACGACCGACTTCCCCTCGCGCTTCAGGGCGCTCCTCCCGGGGAGGGGGGGGGGGGGGGGCGGGGAGGGGAAGAAGAAGGGGTCACGAGAAAGGGGGGGGGGAGCGCCTGGGAGCGCTTGGGAGCGCCGGGGAGCGCCGGGGAGCGCCTGGGAGCGCCGGGGAGCGCCTGGGAGCGCCGTGGAGCGCCTGGGAGCGCCGGGGAGCGCCTGGGAGCGCCAGGGAGCGCCGGGGAGCGCCGGGGAGCGCCGGGGAGCGCCGGGGAGCGCCGGGGAGCGCCGGGGAGCGCCGGGGAGCGCCGGGGAGCGCTTGCTTTGATCGTCGGGTGGCTGTAAGTGCGGTAAGAGCGTTCATCTTACATAATCTTACACAGTTCCACGCTGGCGCACGGGGCCGCCAGCGTGGAACTGGCGGCCCCGTGCGCGGCTGGGTCCCGCCGGCATGGAAGTAGAGCGGCGAGAGCATACTACTGCTTTGAGCGAGGTTGCCCAAGATGCGCGCGTGCCAGAAATTTCTCGAGTCGGATCTGAGACACAGCGGCCACTGAATGAAGCGCTGTAGTAGTCGTAGGCATTGCAGACAGATGCTGGCACACGTCGAATTCGCTGTCTGTCTTCAGACCACAACTCCACGGAGATCCCCTAGCTAGCGTTTTGTTCCTCGGGCTCGTCTCGGCCGGGGCTGGCGGGGGAGATGCGCAGACGCGGCGAGGGGGGGATCGAGATGAGGGCGAGGGGGGCCCCGGGACCTGGATGGGCCAGTCATCTTCCGCTGGCCACAAAGCGAGATCTTCGTCAAATGCACCTGCAGGACAGCCGAGGGTGTTCTGCCTTTCGGAAGCGCTAGCCGAGGAAATCCTGCGGCTTCTGCTTTGGCCTTGGAAGATACCATCTCTCTTTCGTTACCGCAGGAAGCGACCCCAAGGAGGGCTGGTACGGTATGCATCAAGCAGCCGACACGCAAGCACGATAGCTGCCTCAGACACAAGGGTCTGAGCCGAAACGGCTTGAGAGGAGGAGGAGGAGGAGGAGGAGGAGGAGGAGGAGGAGGAGGAGGAAGAGGAGGAGGAGGAGGAGAAGGAGGAGGAGGAGATACAGCGGTGAAGCTCCCAAATGGCCCCCCACTTGGCCCACGAGGTGCCCAAGAGGGCCCCAGGAGGGGGGAACTCGAACTATCAGTTTGCGCCCTCCGCCCCAGGGTGACCCCCGAGACCGTCAGCCCCCAGAAGCCCCCGGCAGCCCCAAGAGGCCCAGGGAGGCCCCAAGACGCATCCAACATTTGGACGCACAGTGACATACTAGTACTATATGTTCTCCTCGGAGGCGCGCGTCCGACCCGAACATATATCATGCAAGCATCTTGTAGTAGATCGTTTCCCGAGCGGTGTGGCCAGAGAAGCCCCGAAGACGGTTTCCGACGGCGTCAGACGGGCCAGGGACGTCCCCTGACGGCCAAACAGCCTCCCAAGGAGCCCCCACAGGCCCGTAAGGGGCCCAATAACACCCCGAAGAGGCCCCCAAAACGCCTCCAAGAGGCCCTTAGGAAGCTCCCAGGAGGCTCAACGAGTGCCCACAGAGGCTCTCAAGAGGCCTCCTCCTCCTCCTCATCCTCCTCCTCCTCTTCCTATTTCCTCTCTCTTCTCCTCTTATTCTTTCTCCCACGCGTCTGCCCCAAAAGGTTTCCACAACGGCTTCGGGAACATATGGTCGGACAGCTTGGCCGAGCTTTCACCGCAACGCGGCCGCACAAGCGCTTCCAAAAGGCAGGAGACAGCGGTGATTCGCCGTACCTTGGCGCCTTCGACCCGCCCCCTGTGGTGTTGCCACAAGGCTGCACGGAGTGCTGGATGTTCGGTATATTATGGCCCGTTAAAACAATCCCAAGGTGTGCCTCCTGCCGATCCCGTCGGCCACCTGGAAGGACCCACACCGCCGCCGCAAATACCCTGAACGTGCTTTTGTTCCCTCCAAGACGGTTCAAAATGGCCTCCAAGACGGCCGAGATGGCCTCCAAGACGGCCAAGATGGCTCCAAGCGAGCCCAAGATGGAATCAAGATCGCCCAAGACGGCCCAAGAAGCCTCCGATTGGAGCTCCAGTCAGCCCGAAGAGGAAAGTAGTGGTTTCCCCATCGGATTTCGAAGGGTATGGGCGTTTGCGGAATTTCGATGTTCCAACGACTCAAGACGGCCCCCAGAGGCGACCAAGGTGGCTCTGAAAGCCCCCTATTTTGCTCAGCCGCGTTCTACTTGGCGCTGACCTTGCGGTAACTATACAAAACGTGTCAGTTCGACACGCCAAAATCGTGCCGAGTGCAAACGCAGGCGTTTGAACGGGGGCCGACGTGGTCTCTCTCCTGGCTCAACCTCGCTTTACTGCACTGGCTCTGACCTTGCGATGAGAACACAAAACGTGTCAACCCCACACGTCAAAGGCGTGCGGCGTGACAAAATATCTGACTGCTTATTCTGATTAGTATGAAGATGACTTCTTGAATAATATTGGCCAGCAGGTGCATCGGCAGAGAGTTCCTGCCTGGGGCTACCTTTTGGCAAACCTCCTGAGCTGCGCCTTCCCGCAGGTCGCAGAAAAAAAAAGTGGGTGCTGTCCTCGGGCACGTGCCCCTGGCACATGGAGTTGCGCATCTGAGTAGTGATGCTTAGACCGACTCTGTTGCATGCAGCACCCCACTGCCTGTCCCATTCGAGCCTGATTGGACGTTGGAGCGGACGGCGGTCATCCTCTCAGTCTCTGTCGTCCCGTTTGAGAGCGACCGAGAAACTACTGATGATGCCCTGGACCGTGTGACGACCATGTGAGGCTTGTCGCTCCCATCAGCATCAGAACCCTCGTGTTGCACAACTGTGTTGAATCCAAACTTTTGGAGGTCATCGCCATGCATCTGGTCGACACGACGCTTCATCTTGTCGAGAAGGCCCTTGAAAAGAACCCTTTTCTCTGTCTTGGTCTTGCCGGTCCCCTTGTCCTTCAGAACGACACCGAT
Organism: Prorocentrum cordatum; assembly: GCA_963575745.1. NCBI lineage: Eukaryota > Dinophyceae > Prorocentrales > Prorocentraceae > Prorocentrum > Prorocentrum cordatum. The sequence goes on from CAUYUJ010004446.1 coordinate 175,342, forward strand.
GTCTGATGGGAAGACACGGGACTCCTGCTTGTCGATGGCATTGAGGAAGTCGCCCATTTGCATCTGCTCTTCCATCGTCCCCTTCGTCTTCAGCACGTGCTGCAGGCCATAGAGGCCCAAGAACGGCACCATGAGCCGCTCACGGTCGCAACAAGGAAGCCCCTCGTGACTCTTGCGGCAGCATGAGAGCTCGCCTTCGAACACGTAGATCGCTTCGTTCATCATCGCGCTCCCAAGCCGCACTGGCTCGATCTTATTGTGCGAGTTCGCCAGGAACATGTCGTCCACGCCGTTGGCCAGCGAGTGCGACAGCAGCTCCGCGCGGCACCAGGCGCGATTTTGGTAGGTCTCCAGGCTGCACACCTGGCACAAGTCCTTGTGCATCGCCTCCGGCGCGATCACGATGAAGGCGTGGGCGCTGGAGGCGTAGATGGGCAGGCTCGAGATAGCACTCAACTGCTGCGACTTGTTCTTCTGGGGAATGGAGCAGACATCGAGCCACACATGCACCTTCTCCCGGTCCCACTCCTTTTGGAGTGCGCAGTCGGCGATCGCTGCCCTGGCGCACTCGTACTGCAGATTATCGGGGTCGGGCGTCGTCCATGAAAGCCATTGGTGCGAGAGGAAGATGATGTGATTACCCATCGCGAAGTCGTCGATGTCATCCGGAGTGTCCATCCATGCGAGCATGGAGCCCTGATTCCTACGGATATCCTCGTGGGGTACGAACGAGCCCATGTCCATGAACGCCCCCATCTGGAGTACCACCATGGGAAACCGCAGATCGCGCATTGCGCTCACGGCGTCCTCGATCATCTGGAACTGGCGTTCCTCCTCCTGTCTCTGCAAGCGCCTCTTCTGGATGAAAGTGCGCGCGACCCACGCGGCCATGGACAGCACCAGTCCTACGCCGATGACCGCGCCCACCGCGTACATGACGGTCTCAAGAGTGTTATCCTCTGTCTCGGGGGGGTCATACTGGCGGCACGTGCGCGGGTCGATCGAGTCCATGGTCGAGCGGAACCTCTGGCATAAGTCGTACTCGCTGATCTGCTCGAGCCCCAGCGTGGCCCGGTACGTCTGAAGCTGGTCGGTGATGCCACGGTCCTCGGAGATGAGTTTCCAGCCCTCCGTCACCTGCACCACAAGCTCGTCGACGCTCTTCGTGCCGGCCCAGTACTCCTGGAGAGCGGCTCCCATGACATCGTAACTGTACTCTTTGATGCCGGGGATTCGCAGATTGAGAGCACCATTGGCGCTTCCGTCCAGCGACTTCTGCATCGCACTCCTGTGCTCGTCGTATGCGTCCCTCGGCCACGTGCTGTCCTCAACGAAGTTCTTCCCTTCGGCAGTCAACTGTGACATCCGCCACGAGTCGATCCAGCTGGCGCGAGTGGCCACGTCGATGACCGAGGTCTCGGGAGAGTTGATGTACACGAAGAAGTCCCAGACGGCATCCTTGACCGCGGGGTCGGCGCTTTTCCGGATCATCGTCCCGAAACCCCCGCTCCAATAGAATGGGGCGCGATTGATCAGCTCTCCGGCGTGTGGAGACGGCACCAGCACACTGGCCCTGTCGTTTTCCGGCGCGTCGACGTGGCCGTGGGGCTGCACCGGCACGGCGCGCGGGCAGGTGTCCTCCGTGCAGGTCTGCAGCCGGCCCTCGTCGTCCAGCACCTGCAGGGAGCCGAAGGGCAGCTGGCGGTACGGGGCAGCGTAGCTGCCATCGGTCATCGTCGGCTGCCAGACGACCGTGCCGTTGTCCCTGCGCGACACGCCATTGAGGAATACGCCCTTCCAGCAGCCGGGAGGTGCGTAGCCGAGGAAACAGCGACCCTCGCCCATCAATGCTCCGCAATCGAACACTCCAATGTTCCACAACTCTTTCCAGACGGCGGCCGCCTCTCTGAACGCCGAGTTGTTCAGCAGAGGCTCGAAAGTCTCCACGTCGAAGTGGAAGCCGGGCTTGATGCCATCCTGAGCCATGGTCGCCCAGGTTGAATAGAACAGCTCTGCGATCCACCAGTCCCATGTTCCTGCGCCGACCCGAGGGAAATGACAGAATCCGAAGTCGCTCACGCCGTCGCCGTTCAGGTCGGTGTCGTGGAAGCGCTTAGCCTGCGACACTGCCTCTTCCCACGTGTTTGGCAGTGGGAGGCCCTCTCTCTCGAGGATGTCGATCCTCACAAGGGGCACGAAGAAGTCACCATCGAACATCAGGAAGTCGATGTCGTCTCGGCCGTCGCGGCGGTACATGCCCATCTTCTGAACCTGCGGGAAGAAGTCCGCCCACCGAAGGCGCTCGGCGGAGGCGGCGATGCGGTCGTTGAGCGTCTCGGCAAGGCCCAGGGCGCTGGCCTCGGGGAAATGAGAATAGCTCATGAGGTAGCCGTCGTACAACTCCAAGCCCGTGGCAGTCTTCGTGCCCACATCGGCGATGGGATCCTCGAACACGTTCGCGGCCTCGGAGAACACGATCCGAGCCCCCGTGCACGCCTCGAACTCGAGAGCCCTGTCGCGGAACTGGGGCGAGCTGGTGTCCGTCACCGAGGACAGGTAGTTGACAGTCAGCCCCTGGTAGGTCCCTCCCGGCGCGAAGACGCCCAGCCCGGGGAGCGAGCAGTCGTAGCCGCCCGCGGGCGGGGCCGGGGTGGGGGAGCAGCACTCGCAGTCGGTGGCCGCCGCCGCGGGCGCGGCCGCCGCGGCCAGCAGGGCGCGGCCCACGGCCCACCACGACATGCGGGAACCGCAACGGCTGAGCAGGGACCGAGCGTCCCGGCATATATCCCTAGAGGCCCACCACGACATGCTCTTAGAGCCCCCAAAACTGTTCCAAGGACAAGAGCGATGGTCTCAGAACGCAGGCCCGAAGTGCTGAACCAAAGCAGTCGCATCCCGAAGTCTTCTAAGAACATGTCTTGTGCAGACCACAGGAGGTTCTTGGAACATTCTTCTTCGGTGGGCCCATAGGCAGACCAGGACGCTTCGCCACTGCTTGAAACGGCGGCCTGGAGACCGTAAGACACGCTCGTCCTCTGTCCACCAGCCTGGCTCCGGCTGGCGCTCTGGCTGGCGCTCGAGGCGGGGCGAGGGTCTCGAGAGCCCCCCAAAATGGCCCTGAGCCAGAACGGAGACGGACCTCCGAAATGGCCCCCGGACGGCCCACAGGAGGGCCCCAAGACGGGCTGCGACGGCCTCAGACCGGCCAGGAGCGCCCTCAGACGGCTCAAGGTTCTCGCAGCGAGCTTGCAAAGGCCTCCCCAAGAGGCCGAGGGAGGCCCCCAGGAGGCCTCCAAGAGGCCCCCAGGAAGCTCCAAGGAGGCCCAAGGCGTGCCCCAAAAGGCTCCGCAGAGGCCTCCTCCTCCTCCTCCTCCTTTTTCCTCCCTCTTCTCCTCTTCTTCTTTCTCCCCACATGTTTCCCGAAGGGTTTCTGCAACGGCTAAGTGAGCATACAGTCCGATAGCTTGGCCGAGCCCTGGTCGCAACGTTCGGCCACATAGGCGCTTCCACAAGGCAGGGGGCGGCGGTGATTCGCCGTAGGCGTCTTCGAGTTAACGGTGGTACCGCGACGTTGCACAAGTCAGGTGCTGTCTTCACTGGCTACTGCGGGTTTCGCTCTGCCTACCCCGGCGTTTCTGAGCCGCCATGTACTTCTGAGAACGGGAATGACCGCCCTGTCGCGACACTGCCAGCTGAAATCTCCATGCTCGTACTTAAGTGCTGTACCTTGCCATCGCTCGGACGTCCATTTCGCGTGTACGTTTCGATTTCGTGCGTTCATTTGTCGGAAATGATCCTAGATGCTCCTCGATGGTCCTCGCCGGAGAAACATCTGTATGTTCCTACTGGATCTCTGCTCGGTTGGCGTGACGCGCCCTCTGCTCTCTGTCGGCTGAGCCGAAGCGTGCGCAGGATGCATTGCTGATCCAATATTACCGTCTCCGTCACCTCGTGTGCTGCTAATGATATCGGAGTTCGCTCGGTGGCTTCGGAGGCGGAGCATTTGTAGTGGCTCGGCGGCGCGCACCAAAGGGGTGGCGCGGTGGGGGTGGCCTCCTAATAAGGCGGTGCGCGTCTTAGAATCTTAAAAAAGGGCCTGCGGGCTTCTACGAAGGCTTCTCAGAAGCCCGGAGGGCTTCTAAGACGGCCCCTGCCTTCTGAGAAGGCCGCCTCCCTCGAGCTACCCCTTGTGCGCGCCTCCATGTGGAGGAGGGTAACCCTCGACACCTCACGCACTGCTGGAACCGAACCCGTAGCAACTCTCGCACTCGACTGACACAATGCTTCCCTGCATCCTGCCCTGGCGGCAGGCCGGCGACGCAGAGGCCCGAGGCGATGAAAGCGACATGCATCGTCCAAACTGACAACACACCCTGTTCAATTCCGCACCTTTCGCCGCAGTTTTCATCCCCAAACTAGCGGGTGCTGCCTGGCATTTGGAGAAACACGCGCGCCTTTAAAACAACAAAAGCCAGAACGACGTCAGACCCCACGCCCTCGCTCTCAATACTCACATTCACACGCAGGCCATGGCCAGCCCAAAAGGGTATTTGTTTGTCGAAGCGGTTTGCGCTCGCACGGGTCGAAGGCACCGAACCTTGGAATTGGGGCCGGGGTCTGTTCCGCTTCGGCACCTCGTAAGGATGGGTGTCAAACAGGAGGGCGACACACACACTGACACAGACACAAACAGACATACACACAGACACACACACACACACACACAGACACGCACACGCACGAACACACACACACACACGGCCACACGCACACACGCACACACGCACACAACCACCCACGCACCCACACACCCACGCACACACGCACACACGCACACATACACACACACACACGCCCATACGCACACACAAACACACACACACCACACACACACACACGCACACCACACACACACGCACACACAGACACGCACACACGCAAACACCTCAAACACACACACACACACACACACGCACACACGCACACACGCACACACGCACACACACGCACACACACACACACACACGCACACACACACACCCACACACACCCCCACACCCACACCCACACACACACACGCACACACGCACACAAACACACACACACACAAACACCGACACACACCGACACACACCCACACACACACATACACGCACACACGCACACACACACACGCACACGCAGGCACACACACGCACACACACAAACACGCACACACACACACACTCACACACACTCACACACTGGAACCACGCGCGCGCTTCTCGCGCTTAGGTTCTAGTCAGCCCCAGCCCTTGGCAAGTCCACATAGCCACTAGAATAGTTACACACTTTGGTGGATCATGGGGTATACGATACAGAGTAGCCAACGCGGGCAGAACAGATACGAATTGCCGCCAAGGACACTTCCATAATATTCAATGCGAGGATATGCACACCACTGACAGCAATGGTGACCAAAACGGCAGCGCAGTGCAATGACATTTGCATGGGATCAACCCAGGTGCGGGTCAACACATGCGCAGCAATGCAATGACATGCGACGCAATGCAAAGAAAACCAACGTAGAGCAATGCTCGTCAGTGAAATGTGGATCACGCACCGGTTCAAGTGCACATGCAGCGGGAAGCAACCCAACGGAGCACCATGCATCAGAATGCACAATCGTGCAGACTACCGAACATGATTCCAGGAACTTAGATATCCCAGGGACGAGCCGCCCTAGAAAAAGGCCAAGGACACCCCAAGGCGATCCCAAAACAGGGCCAAAGGGCACCCAACAGCAGTCAATGAGCTCCCCGAGAGAAGCTCCAAGGGACTCACAAGGGATCGAAGCGGGGCACAGGAGGCACCCAAGAGGCGCTCCAAGAAAGCCAAACGACGGCGCCCGAACGAGAGGGCCCAAATCAACACCCCCTCAGCCCGAAATGCAAGGCGTGAAAGCTCACGACCAGCCCCCAGAGTGGCGTTAAGGGTGCCGCACGGACATCCCAAAGCGGGCTCCAAAAAGGCCCTTGTTGGTCTGGCAGGGGCGAAGCCCGGCGCGCGCGGCGTCAAGCTCGCGCCGGACTTCCGCGGCAAAACGGAGGCAGCGGAGGCACCGCGACGGTGGCGGCGGCAAGCAGCGCACCCCAGGCTCTAGCATGCCGCAGCCCGTGACTGAAATAGTGACCCACACATGTTTTAATCTCGAGGTGAAAAACTAGCAATGACGCGGGTCACATGATATCGCTCCGCCAATCTCGGCACGCTCCTCACACGGATCGCGCCCTCCACTGGGAGCTCCACTTGCAGTGCCAGGGGCGAACTTCGCACGCGTCCCTCCGCCCATCTCGGCACATCCTTGACACGGGTCGCGTCCCAGAAAAATGTAGTTCCACATGCTGCCCAAGTGGGGTGATTCGCATGGCGCCCCTCCCCTCCCCGCGTATTTCGACTCACTCTTCACGCGGGTCGTGGCCCATAACCGACGGCCCCATCGGCAAACCCCTGACATGGATCAATCGTTGGGGGCGATATGTGGGCGTCTTGGACGCCTGTCGTGGGCTCGCGGCGTGATTAGCATGAGCCCCTCGAAATCTCTGCAATGCCTCTTGGGGGCCTCTCTTCGTCTCCTCGGGGCCTCTCGGGAGCTGCCGGGGTTTCTTGAAATCTTCGGGGGCACGTCAGGAGACGCTGCAGGCGGGGCTCACCTGCAAATCTGCCCAGCAGCCTGACACGCCCCTGCGCGAGCGGCATGCCGAGCGATTGTTTGAAAATTCTGCCAATACTATCAGCCGCGTATTCTGTCAGTTGGGATCGCGACCCTTATCGGATCGGAGCGCCTGCTTGCGCTACGGCGTTCCACTGCGCAGTCGACGTCTGATCCACACTGGACGCCCGTGGTTTCAACCCACCGGAGACCAAGATCAAGACCTCGGATGAGGGCAGAATTCAAACTACTGCTCAATCTGTGGTGCGGCAACAACTTTCCTGGGTAACGCCCCCGGACATAATGGCCTTTGGGTTCATAAACTGAGAAGGACTATCTCGCCTGTCTTCGCCAATAATCGTTATCCGAAACGTCACGCTGGCCTTCGTCAGCCAGCTGCGCCATCATCCCAAAAGCTATCTTCCTCGGTTGAACCGAACCCAAATAACATCGATCATCAAGGATATCTGGAATAGTTCCGAAACTATGGGCACAGTTGAGGGGTGGATCAACTGCGTTGCTGTCGAGCTGAGCAATGAACGAGGCACTCGTATCGCCCCTGGTAGTTGTGACATTCGTCGGGGCCGCAGTCAGCCTGCAATTTTCGGGGAAACACCTGCCCGGGCGAAGTCTTGAGATAACGGTGCAGTTGTTTGGAATCGTGTCCAAACATTGTTGCCAAAGCGTTCCCATACTCGTAGCTCCACGGGTAAAGAAACTGAAATTTCTCGTCTCCGTTCGGGTTTTCAAATGTGGCCGGTACGGGATAGCCGCCTGCATCGCCAATCCAAACGTCCATGTCTTGCTTTGGGTATAGCCCCCGAACAACATATTCAGTCACTTCTCCATCTCCACCGGTCAAACATTGGCGATCACGCCACGTCGCAAATAATACTTCCAATATTGGAAATTATGCCGACTGGCCTCAACGATACTACGTAATGCGAGACCTCGCGCGCTCATCGCCTGCCCGAATCCCACCAGACATGCACTGTGACCGCCATGGTGTTCCTGCTCGCTGGGGCCGTTCTGATATCGCAAAGCGTCTCCCTGCAAAAGACGAGCATGCACAATCAAACATATGAACATGCACCCGCAGTCTACCATCTCGGTTTGGCACTTGAACGGCACTCTGAATGAGATATCGAATGCGACAGGCACGTGAGAAGGTCACGTCTTAACCAAAACGGCTACGGACCTCTCGTGAGGCCCTCTTGGGCTTCTCTTGGGGCATCTTGGGCGCCCTTTGGACCGTCTAGGCGTAGATTGATTGAACAGGTCATGCGTGTGGCTGCAAGGACGCAAACGATATCATGAACGTGGTGAGAGAGCACCTCAGGGCGAAGGTCCCCAGGCGCTCCCCCATGAATCGCGTGCCGCGGACGAAGGGCGTCCAAGACACCACGGATTCAACCTTGAGCGCACCCCGGACCCCCCCCCTGGCCTTGACCGCGCTTCGAAGCTGGGGGGGCGTCTTGGGCCGTCTCGGGGCTTTCTTGGAACCTCTTTTGGTGGGCTTCTCGGGGGCCTCTTGGAAGCCTCTTGGGGCCTCTTGGGGGCTTCCTGGGGGCCTCTTGGGGCCTCTTTGGGGCATCTTCGGGCGGAGAGCTTGATTTTTCAGTTTGCGTTCCCGCTCTTGGGCGCCTCGTGAGGCCTTCTTGGGACTCTCTTGCGCCGTCTTGGGCGGCTCTGGGGCCGTCTCGGGGCTCTCTTGGGCTGTCTTGGCGCCCTCTTGGTGGCCTCTTGGGCCGTCTTGGAGCGGTTTTGGGAGCCTCATGGGCGGTGCTTTAGCGCCGGAAACACGAAACAGCGAGAACGCAAAAAGCATTGAACAAAAACTATGTAAATCTACGATGTTGCCCTCTCGGGGCGCTCTCGGGCGGCGTTTTAAGGGCATCTTGGGGCGTCTTAGGAGCCTCCGGGGCAGTTTAAAACGCGTCGTGCGTCGCCAAAGACCCTTGGACGGCGTCTTGGGGGTGTCTCGAGACCGTCCGGTGCCGCCGGGATTGCTGGCTGAGGGCTCCCCGGGGCGATGTTAAGCCTCCCAGAGGCGGGCCCGTGCCAGGGGGCCCACATTTGCGGTCGAGGTTCTGGCCCTCGGCCCCCGGCCCTGGTGCGCCGTTATGTGTATACACGCCCACACACACAGCCACGCTCACACGCACACGCACACGCACACGCACACGCACACGCACACGCACACGCACACGCACACGCACACGCACACGCACACGCACACGCACACGCACACGCACACGCACACGCACACGCACACGCACACGCACACGCACACGCACACGCACACGCACACGCACACGCACACGCACACGCACACGCACACGCACACGCACACGCACACGCACACGCACACGCACACGCACACGCACACGCACACGCACACGCACACGCACACGCACACGCACACGCACACGCACACGCACACGCACACGCACACGCACACGCACACGCACACGCACACGCAAACACAAACACAAACACAAACACACACGCACACGCACACGCACACGCACACACACACACACACACACGCACACGCACACGCACACGCAAACGCACACACAAACACACGCACACGCACACGCACGCGCACACGCACACGCACACGCACACGCACACGCACACGCACACGCACACGTACACGCACACGCACACGCACACGCACACAAACACAAACACACACACACACACACGCAAACACACACGCACACACATCTATTGAAAAACACGAGGTGCAGCCCTCCCTACCTGCCTACCTGCCCAATGGGGGGTATATCTTGCCTACCTGCTTGCCTACCTGCCGCGCAGAATTGGCGCAGCCCCCAGGACAGGAAAATAAAGAGGGGAGGGAAGAGATAAAAGGGGAAAGGAGAAGGATGGAGCACGAGAGAGATTTGCAGGAGGAGGGTTAGGAGCAGGAGCACAAGCGGCAGAACCGGACAGGCAGGTCGAGCGGGCGGACCCAAAGGGGAAGGTCGGCGGGCAGGCCCGAACGGCCAGGTCGAGCGGGCGGGTCGCTGAAGCGTCAATCCATCACGAAGGAAATTTCGAGCGATAGCGCGACTCCCAAGTGAATCGTAAGGGAATCCACGGCGAGAGCGTGATTCCTGAGTCTGGGGTTGGGTTCCAACGTGGGTCTGTTAATATAGAGAGGGTCATGAAACAAACGTTGCAACACATATTTTGCGTATCTGTGCATATGCTGTCTGGCAGATCGGGGCGGCATCATCGCGACGCCAACGGGCGTCGCGGACTCGAGCCTTCGGCCTGGAAGCACGAAGCGCACGATTACCCAGATCATAAAGTTCTGCAACCAGTCACTGTGCTCTGGGGGTGCGCGGACACGCAAAACACTGTTCAGCTAATCGTTAGCTGGCGCCCGCCTCGAACTCATGCCCCATCCCCCGCCTTTTCCAAATATCCCTTCGCTGCGGCCCCACCCTCCTCATGCCCCTCCGATTGCCCCGGTCCTCATCATGCCCTTCATCTACACTGCCCCCCCCCCATGTGTCAATTCACGTCGTTCCTCGTCGTCCTCCTGCGCCGGATTCGTTCCCCCATCGTCCACATGCCTGCCCTCCTCCCATCCTCTACGCCCTAGTGCACATCATGCCCCCAACTTCTGCCCTCCCCCACCTCCCTCGCCCTCGTGATGCTGACGCCGATGATGCAAATCCTCCTGGGCTCTCTTCCTCCGCTCTCGTCCAGTCCCGTTCATCCTTGGCCCCTCGGCCACCCCTCCTATCGAACCCCTTCATTCCCACAGCCCACCATCCCCACCCCCCCGCGCCTTTGCATGCCCAGACCACGGCCCCCTCCTGGACCAGCCGGGAGACCCGCGGAAACTCCCGCCCAGTGACCACTCCAGCGAGAGGCGCGCAACAAATGCACAGTTGGAGACACGAACTGTGTATTTCGACCGCGCACGACGCCGCCCCTGGACCAGCCGGAAGAGAAACGCGAAAGTTCCCGCCCATTCAACACCACCCGCGAGGGGCACACCCCAAATACACAGATGGGAACGAGATCTGTGTACACAGATCACACCACGATCTGTGTAAACAGCGGGCCCACACACGAAAATACACAGTTGAAGACACAAACTGTGTACACAGATCACACCTTGATCTGTGTATTTCGAAAAAGTGAACGCTCGCCACCTCGACGGGCGCCCCGACTTTGCCAACCCAGAACCGAGGTCGACATGCCCAGCTGGGGGGGAATGCGAATACACACTTCCCCGGCCCAGGGCGCCCCCGAGAGAGCCGCAAATACACGCTTCCCTGGCCCAGGGCGGCCGCGGTGCAACGCGGCGCCAAAGCGGCCCCCAACGGCCCGAAGACGTCCCAAAAGGCCTCGAAGGACCCCAAAGAATGCCGCGCAGCAATCCGAAAACACGAGAGATGTCACATGTCAAGGACCTCTTAACAGTCAAAGCTCCACGCGTCGCCATATAGATCACTGCTCTGGCAAGGGGGGCGGACCTCGCCGCAGGCACCTATAATTTACATGTTAGCGATGCGACTGTGTTCGGCGGCCGTGCCGCCCGCATTTTGGGTGCGCCCCGAAATCTCGCATTGGCAATCCCCTCTGTTTGGTTGCGCCGCTGTGCTCGGATATCGAAAAAGCATTTACCGCTGACGCGGGCACGCGGCGCCAGGGACTTCACTTTTCGAACAAGGAGGGTGGGCGAGGTAGGACGACGGATGGTGGAGCAGGGAGGCAAAGAGGAACGAGGAATAATGAGGGAGGTGGGAAGGGGCTCTCCCCCGCCCGAACCGCGGACGCTTTCGACACCATCCAGGGGAGGGAGGAAAGGAAGGGGAACGGAGCAAGGGCGAGGACGACGACGGGAAGCAAAGTGTCCTGGGTCCGCATATAGCCATATGTCTGCGATTCGGGTGCGTGCGCTTTCTTCGAAGCACTTCAAGCCGGACCCATACTGAATTCACTAATTCCTCAAAGCTGTGTAAACACTCTGTCCTCTGTTCCCTCTCCTATACAACGGCCTCATAACAGAGGGGCAGTGGATTCCAAGTCTGGGGGGGCATTGCGCCGCGATAAGTTGTAGGAAATACCGCACGAGAGCGCGATCCCTGCATATATAACGAGGAAGTCCCGCGCGAGAGCGCGAAACTTCAATACGTCACTACCGAAATACCAAGCGGGAACCGCTGTTGTTCTAAACCGGGGGCCGCCCACCCAGTTTGAAGAGGAAGGCTTTCCCTTGTGAGCAAACAGGGTGCGAGCCCCGCGAGCAACACTTCAATTGGAAAACACGAGGTGCACCGGGCAGAGGGGGATGAACAACAATCATTCTTTAGGAAAGAATATTCAACAACGACAACACAACAACCGAGCGAGTCGAGCCGGCCTAGCGCAACTGGCTGTGACGCAACCGCCGGGCAACCTTGGTCATCTCAGAGACGGCCGCAATGACAACCTCAACATCTTAGAAGAAGAACAAACGCCATAAAGATAAACTTTTGGCGCTCCGCGCGGATTTCTTGGATCCGCGCTGGGCCCCCGACGGCGCCTCCGGCGCCGCCCCTGGCGCGCTCCGCGCACCAGGGAGGGAGGCCCAGCGCAGATCCAAGATACCTGCGCGGAGCGCCAAAAATAATGCTCCTGGCGTTTTCTCTTCCTCGACATCCGATGACCGGCTTCTTTCCATCCGCGGCCCCAGAACTCTCGGGACAATTCTTCACCCCCGGCCCGTGGCTGACGGCCCCAGGGCCCGACGACGGGCCCTGAGGGCCAAAATAGCGAGCAGATGTGCAGAATCTGCTCTTTCAATGCGGGTCCCTTTGCCGGGGACTGGGGGGTTGCTCCGAAGGGCTTAGGCGACCCGTCCTCCTCCTCTCTCCTCCTTCTCCTCTCCTCCTCCTCCTCCTCCTCCTCCTCCTCCTCTCCTCCTCCTCATCCTCATCCCTCATCATCATCATCATCATCATCATCATCATCATCATCATCATCATCATCATCATCATCATCATCATCATCATCCCCCTCCCCCTCCTCCTCCTCCTCCTCCTCCTCCTCCTCGCCCCCCCCTCCTCGGGTCGCCTACGGCCCCGGGGGGAACTGTCCACCGGGGACCGGTTGTTTGATGGTCCCAGGGCCCGGCGAGGACCCGAAGACGGAGGAAACGAGGAACAACATGCGTCTTGATTTCCCAAAGCTGTCGAGGTCTGAATTGACAGAATCATCCGCCACCGTGTCCGCACGAATTGGGCGTGTCAGAATGCCCTACCCCAAGAGACATCCCACGAGACTGCAAGAAGCATCCCTGAATCGTCTCGCCCAAGGAGGCTCCCCGAGCTCTCCATCTGATACCGCGGACCCTCGATGAGGGGGGCAACTCCACACTGGGCATCGCTCCTGGATTCCGTGGGGATACGCGGAGCGCTGAAAATTCACACATCTTCCTGCTACGCTGTTGCCCAGGTGCGGAGGCGGGGCTTCTCGCAGGCAGCTGGATCAGAGAGACAAATTACTCGACGCGGGGATTGCCATAACTATGTGCGCATCTTATGCCTATCACGTCTCGCTGAAGGACTCTGTCTGTGAATCTCTGGGTGTGAGAGCGAGTCCGCGTTGACGACGGGGGCAACAACGACGACGACGACGACGACGTCGACAGCGACGACATCAGTGACGTCGCTCTCCTCTGGGCATCGTCAAGAGAGGAGGGAGGAGGAGGAGGAGGAGGAGGAGGGGAGGAGGAGGAGGAGGAGGAGGAGGAGGAGGAGGAGGAGGAGGAGGAGGACCACAGCCAGCCGACGAGGCCATCCAATTCGGCATGCAGAAACACACAATGGAATGAATCCTCGCTGAACTCCCCAGGTTCGGGGGCACTCTCCTCGCTCTTCCTCCTGCCAGGGGCCCGCTGCCCGAGGCTGTCTGCCTCGGAGGCGCGAGGGAAGTCCAAAAGGGCGAGCCACCGGACGAGGTCGACTCCGCACCCGTGAACGGTGTTGGGAGGGGGTCCCAAGGTTAGGTTGGGTTTGTCCCTCTACAGGGGGGATATTCCAGAATAGTAAGAAAAAATCAGGGGACGATTTTTTTACTATCTTTTGACCATCCGGGGCATGTCTGGAATATTCCTTATTTTTCACACAAGAATCCCCCTGTAGGGGGACAGGCCCGACCTAATCCCAAGGGGAGGTGCACCATCCAGACCGAGCTTCGCGGCCAAGAACTCCCGAGAGGCATCCGAGAGGGCAACGGCTGCCCCCCCACGCCCGCCCTTACCGGACGGGCGTCTGCCGCGCAAGATCCAAGACAATGGCCTCTCGCGAGCCTCAGTGCGGGCATTGAGGCAACTCGACACCAGAGTTAAGTCGGGCGTGTCCCCCTACAGGGGGATTTTGGACGAAAACTGAAACATAGTCAAACAATACCCCCGAATAGTCAAACAGTGCTTTTAAAAAGTCCCCAGACCATTGTTTACTATTTTTGAATATTCCTCCTTTAGAGGGACAGGCCCGACTTAACACCAGAGCGCTCCTGCCCCAATACGGCCCTGGGCGGCCGACCGAGCCGCAACTCGTGCAGAAAACTATGGGTCCCTGAAGGGGCCCATCCGGTCCGGTCACCAGGGCCTCCAGGCAGACATGGCCGCGGACACGCCAGGGCCTGAGTAGGCCCCACGCCTCCTCGCCAGGCGGCGGGGGGGGCGACTTGCAAAACAGGTCCCAACACCGCGCCTGCCGGCGCCCCTTCGCGATCGTCATCCTCCCCCGCCCCACTCTCGACCAAGGACGGCCGAGACGATCCACCACCCTCATCTTTAGCACGGAGCTCGGCACGCTCGTCCAGGGCCCCGACGGGGAGGAAGGGCCCGAGCTCAACATGCTTGAAAAGAGGAGGAGGAGGAGCAGGAGGAGGAGGAGCAAAAGGAAAGGAGATCCAGCGATGAAACTCCCAAACGCCCCCAACTGGCCCACGAGGTACCCAAGAGGGCCCCGTGAGGGGGAAACTCGAACTGTCAGTTCGCACCCTCCGCCCGGCAGCCCCCAAGAGGCCCAGGGAGGCCCCAAGACACATCCAACATTGCCTGAGAAATAATTATTGCTGATCCACCTTCACCCGTGCATACTGTGTTTTCTTCATCAAACTGTGCTCCTCGACGCTCGCACCCTTTTTTGACAAGGAAAGTGTTGGTGTTCAAACTGGGCCCCTGGCCCCCCGGATTACAACAACAACGGCTCCCGCCTGAGATTTCCCCCAAATTTACTCAGGACCCCCGCTCCCGCCTTAGACTTCCTCACATTGTACTCAGGATCGGCGCTCCCGCCTTTGACTTCCTCGCAATTTAGTCAGGACCCCGGCTCCCATTTGAGACTTCCTCACAACTTACTCAGGAACGGCGGTCCCGCTTGAGACTTCCTCGCAATTGAATCAAGACTTCCTCGCAATGTAATCATGACCCCCGCTCCCGCCAGAGAGCCCCTCACATTTTATTCAAGAGTTGCGCTCTCGCCTGTGACCTCCATTCAAATTATTCAAAAAATCGCGCTTTCGAAGCTCATGAAACACGCTGCGCCAAGGACGCCGTTGCAATCTACTTAGTAATCGCGCTCTCGCCATACTCAGGCATCCCGCTTTCATGTCCCACCCGCCCGACCCGCCCGTCAGGGGATCGCCAGCCCGTCGTGGGCTCCCGCCCGACACTTTCTTCAGAACCGGCGCTTTCGTCTAGGACTTCCTCGAACGTTTACGCTCTTACCTTCCTGCTCCTCCTCCCTCTCCAACTTCCCTCCTCCCTCCTCTCCTCCCTTCTCTCTCCCTCCTCTCTTCCCTCATCCTTATGCCTCTCTGCCCTATCCCCTCTCCCTCCTCTCCCTCCTCACTTCTCCCTCCCCTCCCCGACCTCCTCCCTCCCTCTTTCTTTCTCTCTCTCTCTCCCCTCTTTCTCTCTCTCTCTCTTTTTCTCTACCTCTCTTATATATGGTTTCGTTTATTGTTTCTCTCTCTATCTCTCTCTGTCTCTCTCTCTCTCTCTCTCTATCTCTGCCTCTAATCAACCGCCCCCATCTTCGCTCCTTCTCTCCTGTCCCATTCCCTCTTCCTTCGTCCCTCCCCCTCCCTTCCTCCCACTCTCCCTCGTTCTCCCCCTGCTCTTTTTGCAGGGCCCACACCAGTTCCAATGGCGGGCACATGTACGCCCACGAAGGATTGTCCGCCCGTTTAGGTTTGCCCACCTGTCTAAGCCCGCCGCCCCCCGCAAAGAGAAAGAATCCCCCCAAAGGGGGTGTGATCGAAGACAAATAGGCGGGTATCGAGGGTGTGGGGAACTCGTTTTGAATGACACACGGGCAAATGAGAGCGAACAGTCTTAGAATGACTGTAGTTGTTCTGGCCTGAAGATAGCGCAGTCTGAGCATTATCTTGTCTCTTGTTTGTCGGCCTCGGGCGCCAGCGTGCGTTTCAGCACGAGGTGGCGCCGACTCACTGGGAAAAGGTAACACAATTCTTGCCAGGGTGCCCGATGGCACCAACAACACCGTCAAGGTGCACTACCCATCGGCCGGTCGATCCGAACATATAGTACAACCATCTTGTAGCATATAGTTTCCCAAGCGGTGTGGCCAGAAAGCGCCCGCCACGACACGTATACTATTAGATTTATCGGCGCGCGCGTCGCACCTGGCGGGGCGACGCACAAATAGTATGAATATGGTGGGGGGACCGCCAACAAATCGCATCCAAAAGGCTTCCAAGAGGCCAGCCAAGAGATCCCCAAAGGCATGCAAGAATGCAAGAGGCCTCCGCCCTACAACCCAGGCACGGTGGCGGACGGCCACAAGATGGCCTCCAAGGTGGCCAGGATAGGATCTATGACGGCTGCGATGGCCCCAAGAGGGCCCGAGTTAGCCACACGATGCCTCCAAGACGGGTCGAGATGCCCCCAAGATGCTCCCAAGATTGCATCAAGATCGCCCAATACTTCCCAAAAAGGGCCTCCAAGACTGCCCAAGATGCCCACAAAAGGACCTCGAGGAAGGCCGACGAGGCCAAAACAAGTGATCCCCCTCAGGCGTTTGAAGAATTTGGACGTTTGCGCAGTTTCGGCGTCCCGACGGACCAAGACGGGCCCAGAGGCCACCACGATGGCCCTAAGAGCGCCCTAAGAGACCTCGACCTCCGAGATGGCCCCGAGGCTGGCCAAGGAGACCTCCAAAACGTCCAATATGGTCTCCAATACTGCCCCGAAGCGCCCCAAAAGGGCCCCAAGCCGGCCCAGAGAGGCCCCGAAGACGGCTTCCGACGGCGTCAGACGGGCCAGGAACACCCTCAGACGGCCAAACAAAAGCCTCCCAAGGATCCCCCACAAAGCACACCCCAAAGAGGCCTTCAAGAGGCCTCCAAGAGGCCTCCAGGAAGCTCCCAAGAGGCCCAACGAGTTGCCACAGAGGCTCTCAAAAGGCCTCCTCCTCCTCCTCTTGCTTTGTCCTCCCTCTTCTCCTCTTCTTCTTTCTCCCCCACGTGGTTCCCGAAGGGTCTCCACAACGGCTGGGGGAACATACGGTCCGATAGCTTGGCCGAGCGTTCGCAGCAACGTTCGGCCACACAAGCGCTTCCAACAGGCAGGGGGCGGCAGTGATTCGCCGTACACAGGCGTCTTCGATCCGCCCCCTGTGGTCTTGCCACAAGGCTGCACGGAATGCTGGAGGTTCGGTAAATGATGACCCTTCCCAAAAATTCCAAAGTGGGCCTTCGGCCGATCTCGTCGGCAACCGGGAAGGACCCACAACGCTGCCGCACATACCCTGAGCGTGTTTCTGTTCCCTCCAAGACGGCCTCCAAGACGGCCGAGATGGCCTCCAAGACGGCCAATATGGTCCCACGCGAGCCCAGAATGGCCTCAAGATCGCCCGAGACGGCCCAAGAGGCCTCCGATTGGAGCTCCAGCCAGCCCGAAGAGGAAAGTAGTGGTTTCCCCTATCGGTTTTCGAAAGATATGGGCGTTTGCGGAATTTCGATGTTCCGACGGTTCAAGACGGCCCCCAGAGGCGACCAAGATGGCTCTAAAAGCCCCCCCCGTTCTTTTACCAGCACGACGCAGGCGTTTGAACGGGGGCCGATCGGGCAGACGTGTGCTCTCTCCTTGCTCAGCCGCGTTCTAGCGTACTGGTTCTGACCTTACGATGAAGATCCAAAACGTGTCAACTCGACACGCCAAGCGCGTGCCGCGTGACAAAAGATGTTAAGTCTTACTGGAGCTAATTGAGTACATTCAAGCGGGGTGTCGAAACACATGGGCAATGATGCAACTCTATCGGCAGTACTGCTGCACAGGGGTTTTCCAGGCTTCTGCTGGAATTGCCGCGAGTTGTCGAAAAACATACGCATTACTCTCGCAGCCTCTCTTCGCATGCTTATGCGGCTTATTTGGCCATGACTGCTTCGGCATGCCGGAGGGCGTCTGCAGGCCGCTGGACGCAATTCTGAAGAGGACGGCTGGAAGACCGCACGGCGGACTGGATGATAATCGGGGTGCCGGGCGACCTGCGCAAATAGATGAAATTAATTATTGACGGTGCAACAGCATGTGACCCAAGAGCGGCCGGCGGGTCCGTTCCAGAACTACTGCGTAGAGATGCGACTGATGTGTGAATACGGTATCCCTAACACGTTCCGCAGACACCGCACGTGGAAACTGTCGAGTTTGGCCAATTCGTACTTCCGGAGACACGCCGCGTGCAATCCGTGCAGCAACTTCGTCTGCACGCAGGCTTCGCAGGTTTGGAGATAATTGACTGAAGATAATTGGCCAGCGGATGCTTATAGGCAGAGAGTT
This sequence comes from Prorocentrum cordatum, assembly GCA_963575745.1. Classification (NCBI taxonomy): domain Eukaryota; class Dinophyceae; order Prorocentrales; family Prorocentraceae; genus Prorocentrum; species Prorocentrum cordatum. Next base: position 193,857 of record CAUYUJ010004446.1, read on the forward strand.
CCTGCCTTGGGGCTACCTCTTGGCAAGCCTCCTGAGCTGCGCCTTCCCGCAGGCTCTGGAAGCGAAGGTGGGTGCCGTCGTCGGGCCGGTGCCCTCGACACATGGAAGTGCGCCTCCAAGTAATGATGCTCAGACGGACTCTGCTGCATCCATCACCCCACTGCCTGTCCCATTCGAGCCTGACTGGACGCTGGAGCGCCGAGAAACTGATACCCTGGACCGTGTGACGACCATTTGAGGCTTGTAGCTCCCATCATCAGAAGCCTCGTGTTGCACAATGGTGTTGAATCCAAACTTTTGGAGGTCATCGACATGCATCTGGTCGGCACGACGCTTCATCTTGTCGAGAAGGCCCTTAAATAGAACCCGTCTCTCTGTCTTCGTCTTGCCGGTCCCCTTGTCCTTCAGAACGACACCGATGTCTGATGGGAAGACACGGGACTCCTGCTTGTCGATGGCATTGAGGAAGTCTCTCATTTGCATCTGCTCTTCCATCGTCCCCTTCGTCTTCAGGACGTGCTGCAGGCCATAGAGGCCCAAGAATGGCATCATGAGCCGCTCACGGTCGCAGCACGGAAGCCCCTCGTGACTCTTGCGGCAGCATGAGAGCTCGCCTTCGAACACGTAAATCGCTTCGTTCATCATCGCGCTCCCAAGCCGCACTGGCTCGACCTTATTGTCCGAGTTCGCCACGTACATGTCGTCCACGCCGTGGGCCAGCGAGTGCGACAGCAGCTCCGCGCGGCACCAGGCGCGATTCTGGTAGGTCTCCAGGCTGCACACCTGGCACAAGTCCTTGTGCACCGCCTCCGGCGCGATCACGATGAAGGCGTGGGCGCTGGAGGCGTAGATGGGCAGGCTCGAGATAGCACTCAATTGCTGCGACTTGTTCTTCTGGGGAATGGAGCAGACATCGAGCCACACATGCACCTTCTCCCGGTCCCACCCCTTTTGGAGTGCGCAGTCGGCGATCGCTGCCCTGGCGCACTCGTACTGCAGATTATCGGGGTCGGGCGTCGTCCATGAAAGCCATTGGTGCGAGAGGAAGATGATGAAATTATCCATCGCGAAGTCGTCGATATCATCCGGAGTGTCCATCCATGCGAGCATGGAGCCCTGATTACTACGGATCTCCTCGTGGGGTACGAACGAGCCCATGTCCATGAACGCCCCCATCTGGAGTACCACCATGGGAAACCGCAGATCGCGCATTGCGCTCACGGCGTCCTCGATCATCTGGAACTGGCGTTCCTCCTCCTGTCTCTGCAAACGCCTCTTCTGGATGAAAGTGCGCGCGACCCACGCGGCCATGGACAGCACCAGTCCTACGCCGATGACCGCGCCCACCGCGTACATGACGGTCTCAAGAGTGTCATCCTCTGTCTCGGGGGGGTCATACTGGCGGCACGTGCGCGGGTCGATCGAGTCCATGGTCGAGCGGAACCTCTGGCACAAGTCGTACTCGCTGATCTGCTCGAGCCCCAGCGTGGCCCGGTACGTCTGAAGCTGGTCGGTGATGCCCCGGTCCTCGGAGATCAATTTCCAGCCCTCCGTCACCTGCACCACAAGCTCGTCGACGCTCTTCGTGCCGGCCCAGTACTCCCGGAGAGCGGCTCCCATGACATCGTAACTATACTCTTTGATGCCGGGGATTCGCAGATTGAGAGCACCATTGGCGCTTCCGTCCAGCGACTTCTGCATCGCACTCCTGTGCTCGTCGTATGCGTCCCTCGGCCATGTGCTGTCCTCCACGAAGTTCTTCCCTTCGGCGGTCAGCTGCGACATCCGCCACGAGTCGATCCAGCTGGCGCGAGTGGCCACGTCGATGACCGAGGTCTCGGGAGAGTTGATGTACACGAAGAAGTCCCAGACGGCATTCTTGACCGCGGGGTCGGCGCTCTTCCGGATCATCGTCCCGAAGCCCCCGCTCCAATAGAACGGGGCGCGATTGATCAGCTCTCCGGCGTGTGGAGACGGCACCAACACACTGGCCCTGTCGTTTTCCGGCGCGTCGACGTGGCCGTGGGGCTGCACCGGCACGGCGCGCGGGCAAGTGTCCTCCGTGCAGGTCTGCAGCTGGCCCTCGTCGTCCAGCACCTGCAGGGAGCCGAAGGGCAGCTGGCGATACGGGGCAGCGTAGCTGCCATCGGTCATCGTCGGCTGCCAGACGACCGTGCCGTTGTCCCTGCGCGACACGCCATTGAGGAATACGCCCTTCCAGCAGCCGGGAGGTGCGTAGCCGAGGAAACAGCGACCCTCGCTCATCAATGCTCCGCAATCGAACTCTCCAATGTTCCACAACTCTTTCCAGACGGCGGCCGCCTCTCTGAACGCCGAATTGTTCAGCAGAGGCTCGAAAGTCTCCACGTCGAAGTGGAAGCCGGGCTTGATGCCATCCTGAGCCATGGTCGCCCAGGTTGAATAGAACAGCTCTGCGATCCACCAGTCCCATGTTCCTGCGCCGACCCGAGGGAAATGACAGAATCCGAAGTCGCTCACGCCGTCGCCGTTCAGGTCGGTGTCGTGGAAGCGCTTAGCCTGCGACACTGCCTCTTCCCACGTGTTTGGCAGTGGGAGGCCCTCTCTCTCGAGGATGTCGATCCTCACAAGGGGCACGAAGAAGTCACCATCGAACATCAGGAAGTCGATGTCGTCTCGGCCGTCTCGGCGGTACATGCCCATCTTCTGAACCTGCGGGAAGAAGTCCGCCCACCGAAGGCGCTCGGCGGAGGCGGCGATGCGGTCGTTGAGCGTCTCGGCAAGGCCCAGGGCGCTGGCCTCGGGGAAATGAGAATAGCTCATGAGGTAGCCGTCGTACAACTCCAAGCCCGTGGCAGTCTTCGTGCCCACATCGGCGATGGGATCCTCGAACACGTTCGCGGCCTCGGAGAACACGATCCGAGCCCCCGTGCACGCCTCGAACTCGAGAGCCCTGTCGCGGAACTGGGGCGAGCTGGTGTCCGTCACCGAGGACAGGTAGTTGACCGTCAGCCCCTGGTAGGTCCCTCCCGGCGCGAAGACGCCCAGCCCGGGGAGCGAGCAGTCGTAGCCGCCCGCGGGCGGGGCCGGGGCGGGGGAGCAGCACTCGCAGTCGGTGGCCGCCGCCGCGGGCGCGGCCGCCGCGGCCAGCAGGGCGCGGCCCGCGGCCCGCCACGACATGCGGGACCCGCAACGGCTGAGCAGGGACCGAGCGTCCCGGCATATATCCCTAGAGGCCCACCACGACATGCTCTTAGAGCCCCCAAAACTGTTCCAAGGACAAGAGCGATGCTCTCAGAACGCAGGCCCGAAGTGCTGAACCAAAACAGTCGCATCCCGAAGTCTTCTAAGAACATGTCTTGTGCAGACCACAGGAGGTTCTTGGAGCATTCTTCTCCGGTGGGCCCATAGGCAGACCAGGACGCTTCGCCACTGCTTGAAACGGCGGCCTGGAGACCGTAAGACACGCTCGTCCTCTGTCCACCAGCCTGGCTCCGGCTGGCGCTCTGGCTGGCGCTCGAGGCGGGGCGAGGGTCTCGAGAGCCCCCAAAAATGGCCCTGAGCCAGAACGGAGACGGACCTCCGAAATGGCCCCCGGACGGCCCACAGGAGGGCCCCAAGACGGGCTGCGACGGCCTCAGACCGGCCAGGAGCGCCCTCAGACGGCTCAAGGTTCTCGCAGCGAGCTTGCAAAGGCCTCCCCAAGAGGCCGAGGGAGGCCCCCAGGAGGCCTCCAAGAGGCCCCCAGGAAGCTCCAAGGAGGCCCAAGGCGTGCCCCAAAAGGCTCCGCAGAGGCGTCCTCCTCCTCCTCCTCCTCCTTTTTCCTCCCTCTTCTCCTCTTCTTCTTTCTCCCCACATGTTTCCCGAAGGGTTTCTGCAACGGCTAAGTGAGCATAGAGTCCGATAGCTTGGCCGAGCCCTGGTCGCAACGTTCGGCCACATAGGCGCTTCCACAAGGCAGGGGGCGGCGGTGATTCGCCGTAGGCGTCTTCGAGTTAACGGTGGTACCGCGACGTTGCACAAGTCAGGTGCTGTCGCCTTCACTGGCTACTGCGGGTTTCGCTCTGCTTACCCCGGCGTTTCTGAGCCGCCATGTACTTCTAAGAACGGGAATGACCGCCCTGTCGCGACACTGCCAGCTGAAATCTCCATGCTCGTACTTAAGTACTGTACCTTGCCATCGCTCGGACGTCCATTTCGCGTGTATGTTTCGACTTCGTGCGTTCATTTCATCGAAAATGATAGATGCTCCTCAATGGTCCTCGCCGAAGAACAAATGCATACGTCCGAGCGGTGCCAAGGTCCACTCTGTATATTCCTACTGGATCCCTGCTCGGTTGGCGTGACGCACCTTCCTCTCTCTGCCGGCTGACCCGGAGCGTGCGCAGGAGGCATTGTTGCTTCTATGTCACCTCGCGTGCTGCGTTAATGAGATTGGAGTTCGCTCAATGGCCTCGGAGGGGGAGCATTTGTTGTGGTTCGGCGGCGCGCACAAACGGGTGGCGCGGTGTGGGTGGTCTTCTAAGAAGGCGGCGCGCTTCTTAGAAGGGCCTGCGGGCTTCTGAGAAGGCTTCTCGGAAGCCGGGAGGGCTTCTAAGACAGCCCATGCTTTCTTATAGAAGCTCCCCGCCTTCTGAGAAGGCCGCCCCCCCTCGAGCTACCCCTTTGTGCGCGCCGCCAAGTGGAGTAACCCTCGACATCTCACGCACTGCTGGAACACAACCCGTAGCAACTCTCGTGCCCGACTGGCACAATGCTTCCCTGCATCCTGCCCCGGCGGCAGGCCGGGGACGAAGAGGCCCGAGGCGCCGAAAACGACATGCATACTCCACACTAAGAGCACACCTTGTTCAATTCCGCACCTTTCGCCGCACTCTTCATCCCCAAACTAGCGGGTGCTGCCCGGCATGTTCGGAAATATGCACGCCTCTAAAACATCAAAAGCCAGAGAGACGTCACAACCCACGCCCTCGCTCTCAATATTCACATTCACACGCAGGCCACGGCCAGCCCAAAAAGGTATTTGTTTGTCGAAGCGGTTTGCACTCGCACGGGTCGCGGGCACCGAACCTTGGATTGGGGCCCGTGTCTGTCCCGCTTCGGCACCTCGTAAGGATGGGCGCCACACAGGAGGGCGACACATGCACACACACAACCACACACACAACACACACACACTCACGCACACCACACACACCGACACACAGACACACAGACACACAGACACACAGACACAAATACACACAGACACACAGACACACAGACACACAGACACACAGACACACAGACACACAGACACACAGACACACACACAAAGACACACACACACACACAAAGACACACAAAGACACACAGACACCACACACACACACTTTGTGCGTCGGCGGCTGGGCAGAGGGCGACTGCTCCGGTGGATTGGCAAAAGGGGTCACGCTGTATGCAAATTAAGGCCGCAATGCACGGAGGAGGAGGAGGAGGAGGAGGAGCCCCGGCACGACATGGGGAGAGGAAGCTGGGCCCACTCAGAGACGCCAACTTCGGCGGGGGGAGCGCCGAGGTGGGGGACCAGCGCCGGCACTGAACTGCACTGAGCTGCACTGAGCTGAAGCTGGGGGGGAAGCAACCCAGCAGACTGGTCGGCCAGTGGGGGAGAAACACAACGTAACAGAAACCCGACCCAGTGAGCCAAAGCGCGGTCTGGGGATGGGCCAGTGCGCCGAGACATGCGGGCCTACGAGGCGCGGGCAGTCGAGAGGTGGAAGGCGGGCAGGCACGAAGGCGCCACGAGAGAGGTCGCCAAGGGGGAAGACCAGCGTCGGCACTGCGCTGCACTTAACTGAAGCCGGAGGAGGCAGCCCGCGGCATGGCGGCGGCAGGGGGGAGCAGGGTAACCAAAGCAAAGACCCCACCCGCCGTATCAAAGGGTGGGGTCCCCGATCGACTGCCAAGGCGGTATGGCGCCGAGACCAGGAGGGGAGGGCCTATGAGGCGCAAAGCGTGGAAGAGAGGAAACCGCCTGGCGACGCGTAACGGCATACACACAACACACACGCAACACACGCAACATACACACACACACACCACACACGCCACACAAACCACACACACAACACACAACACATAACACACAACACACAACACACAACACACAACACACACACGCACACACACACACACACGCACGCACACACGCACGCACGCATGCACGAACGCACGCGCGCGCACGAACGCACGCGCGCAAGCATGAACGCAGGTACGCACGCACACGCACACACACACATAACACACAACACGCAAGACACACAAACAACACACACACACACGCACGCGCACGCACGCGCGCGCACGCACACGCCCAAGCACACGCACGCGCACACGCACACGCACACGCACACGCACACGCACACGCACACGCACGCGCACGCGCACACGCACGCGCACATGCACGGACGCACGCACGCACTGACACACGCACATACGCACACGCAAACACAGACACGCAAACACACACACAAACATAAACACACACACACATACGGTTAATTTTGGAAGTTTGGAAACACACAGGGTGTACCGGGCAGAGGGATATTAACAACATTTGTATTTTTAGGAATGAGAGCTCAACAACGACAACACCGAACGCGTCGAGCTGGCCCAGCGCAACTGGCTGTGACTAGAAGAAACAATAACGGCATATCCATAAACTTTTGCCGTTCCGCGCGGATTTCTTGGATCCGCGCCCCCTCCCTGGCACGCGGAGCGCGCCAAGGGCGGCGCCAGAGGCGTCGCCAGGGGGCCCAGCGCGGATCCAAGAAACCCGCGGGAGCGCCAAAACTTCAAGTTTATTGTCTTTTTTCTCCCTCGAATGTCTGAAGCGGCGCAATGACAACCTCGGCATCCCACGACAGGGTTCTTTCCATCCGCGGCCTCAGAGCTCCTGGGACAAGTTTTCGCCCCCGGTCCGTTTCCGACAACGGGCCCGAGAGGCCGAAATGGCGAACAAATCTACACATGTCTTGCTTTTTCGATGCGGGTCCCTCTGCCGGGGACCCGTTGTTTGATGGTCCCGGGGCCCAGCGAGGGCCCGAAAGACGCAGAAATCGAAAAAACAACATGCGTCTTGATTGTTCAAACACATTTACGAACTCCCACACAACTTATGTCTTGCTGTTTTCGATGAGGGTCCCTTTGCCGGGGACCGATTGTCTGATGGTCCCGGGGCCCGGTGAAGGCCCGAAGACGGCGGAAACGAAGAGAAACATGCGTCTTGATTCTTCAAAGCTCTCGAGGTCTGGGTTGACAAAATCATCTGCCACCATGTCCGCACGAATTGGGCGTGTCAGAATGCCCTACCCCAAGAGCCAAGAGACATCCCACGAGACTGCAAGAGGCATCCAGGAAGCGTCTCGCCCAGGGAGGCTCCCCGACCTCTCCATCTGATGCCGCGCTCCCTCGATGAGGGGGGCAACTCCCCACTGGGCGTCGCTCCTGGATCCCGTGGGGATACTTTTTTTTTTTCATCAGCGGCCGCAGGCGAGAGCGCCAGCGGCGAGTCGAGTCACAGCGGGCCGCGCAAAGACGAATTAACCGAAAGCGGTGGGCCGGAGCCTCACGCGGCACCTCGGCGGGCGGGCCGGCGAGTGGAGGGGGGCTGGCGCAACGAGCTGCAGGGGGGGGGGGCTGAAAATCCAACCCCCTTCCTGCTACGCTGCTGCACAGGTGCGGAGGCGGGGCTTCTCGCAGGCAGCTGGATTAGAGAGACAAATTACTCGACGCGGGGATTGCCATAACTAGGTGCATCTCGTACCCCTGTCACGTCTCGCTGAAGAACTCTGTCTGTAACTACCTGGGTGTGAGAGCGAGTCCGCGTTGACGACGGGGGCAACAACGACGACGACGACGACAGCGACGGCATCAGTGACGTCGCCCTCCTCTGGGCATCCTTCAGGAGAGATGAGGAAGCACAAGTGGAAGGGTCAGGGAGCATTGAACCACCAAGAAAGAGAGAGAGAGAGAAACAACAAAGAGAGAGAGAGAGAGAAGACTGTGTATGAATCGGAGCGTGAGTGATCTGAATGCGAATGAGTCTGAGTGGATGTGAATTAGGGTATAACTGAGCTTGAGTGTGAAGGAGTCTAGATATGAAACAGTTTCAGTACTCGTGGGTCTGAGCATGGGTAAGTCTGACAGAGAGTGAGTCTGGGTGCGAGTGAGTTCAAGTGAGGTTTAATCTGAGCGTGAGCGGGTCGAAGTATGATCATGATGAGTATGAACTCGAGTATGAGCGAGTCTGAGTACGAGCTGGTCTGAGTATGAGCGTGAATCCGAGGGATGGCGAGTCGGAATGCGAGTGGGTCAGAGATTAAGTACGTCTGAGTGCGAGCGCATGTTAATATAGGCATGATGCGTGCGAATTCGAATATGAGTGAGTCTGAATACGAGTGAGTTTGAGCATGAGTGGGCCAAGCCAGGCAAACTAAACTGCCCGAGACGCCATCACAACCCCAGGGCGAGCGGGCCCACGCAGTACTTCCTGGCGGCACCCCCTTGGAGTGCTGCGACTGGCGCCTCGCACGAGACCTCCTCGCAATCTGCTCTGGCAGTACGAGGACGCGGGAGCGCCGAAACAGTTTTCCGTCGGCGGCGAGGCACGAGGCAGTCCGCACCAGCGTGGGGCTCACATTAGGTCGGGCCCGTCCCCCTACAGGGGGATTTTGGACGGAGAATAAAAACAATCCCCAAACATATTCAAACGATGACCAAACACATATTCAAAAAATAGTTCCCATACTTTTAACTGTTTTTGAAGATTCCCCCTGTAGAGGGACAGGCCCGATCAAGGATATTAACAAGGGATGTGTCGACCCCTATCCTAGGTTTCGTGGGGTTTTCAAACAGACCAAACGTTTTGGGCCGAACCCTGGGATATACAATGCTGGGGCGTCCATCCTCGATAGGGTTATGTTGCCCCCATCGTAATTAAAGACCACATCCCCAACAAAAAAATCGAGTACCCGGAAAATTGTCAAAAGAGTTTCGAAACAGTGTCGGACGAGTGTCTCCCAGGGCCCGACACGTGAAACCCTCGAGTTTCGGAACTTGCTCTGGTGCTCGAAATTCTGTCTGGTGGTCGAGGCTAAAGTAGGTTGGAACATCATGACGATAGGGGTGCGTCCGAATGGGCCCCTTGAAGTGTATCCCATGGTTTCCCCCCTGTTCTGAGCGGCAGAACGTTTCGGGCAGGACCCGGGGATTGGGGGAGCGAAAGCGCCTGCGAGCGCTGACGGGGGCAACCGAGAGGCACAATTGCCCGGCGTGCGGGGGAGCGCCGAAGCAGGCAGACCGCGGGAGACATACCCACACTCCGGGCGAGAACGGGCCCGGGAGATGCCCCCCCCACCCCCTTCCCCCCCCCCGCAAGCACGTGAGATGTCCGCGCCTCAGGACCCGCGGCGGCCCCTGAAAGGACGGCCCCTGTCTTAGGTCGGGCGTGTGCCGCTACAGGCGAATTTTGGACGAAAAACTAAACATAGTAAACAGCATGCTCCCAAATAGTCGAAACATACATCGTTCCCAGACTTTGCTTGGATCATTTTTGAGTATTCCTCCTGTAGAGGGACACGCCCGACTTGACCCTTGCCCCTGGATGCGCGCATTCTCTGGTCCTCTTCTGGGCCCGCGGCGATGCGCGACCAGGAGGGAACCGCCCTTCCGCCCGGGTGCGCGTCTCAGTACGACCTGGAGGGAGCGGCCCTTCCCCCCGAAGAAGCGCCGAAGACACAACCCGCCGCACACTCGGATCCTCCTCTGGACCCGCGGCGAGGCGCGACCTGGAAGGCACAACCCTTCCCCCTGGATGCGCGCCGCAACGCAACCCGTCATATGCTCTGGTTCTCCTCTGGACCCGCGGCGAGGCACGACCTGGATGGAGCAACCCTGCCCCCCTGGATACGTGTCGTAGCACGACCCGGACGAAACAACCCTTTCCCCTGAATGCGAGCCGGAACACGACCCGTTACTTACTCTGCTCCCTCTCTGAACCCGCGGCAAAACTCGACTCTGTGGGCACGACCGTTCCCACCGGATGCGCGCGGTGGCACGGCCCGCAGGGAAAGAGATGTGACCGAGAGCTTACGGACAGCTGCGGGAAGGCAACAGGCATCCACAATTGAAACTGTCATGGAAAGACTGGGACCGGCAACGGACGGGACACCTGACGCACCCGTCTGCCTTGGCAAACCTGGCGTCGGTACGCTGGGCCGTGAAGCTAATCGTCACAGAAAATTCGACCGATGTTCCGCGCGAACTGGCGCAAGGCCTTCCTCAATGCCGTCACGCATGTCTGGCTGTGAATGGGGGACTGAGATACCCCCTGGGGGCTCCTTCTTAGGCGGCCCCAGTGCTGCGCCTGATATATCGCGGTGAGCATTGGACCACCAACACAGACAAGTCTCAAGCGCCGGAACCAGCAAACTGTCAGAGACATCCCCAGTCTGGCCGCGAACGAGGGAGTGAGATACCCCCTGGTGGCTCCCACGTGGGGTGCTCCAGTGCTATGCCTACTTTTTCGCAGTGACCATTGGACCGCCAACGGAGATAAGCCTGAGGCGCCGAAACCAATAAACCGCCTGAGATATCGCCAGAGTCTCGCCGCGAACGGGGGAGTGAGATACCCCCTGGCGGCTCCCCCCTGGGGTGCCCAAGTGCTACGCCTGCTGTATCGCTGTGAGCATTGGACCACCAACGATGACCAGTCTCAGGCGCCGAAACCAGCAGACCTCCTGTAGGTATAGGAACGAGTGAGCCCGAGCGCGAGTGAGTCTGAGTGAAACTTGGGTATGTGCACGAAATGGTCTCTGTGTGGTGCGTCGTTGTGTGAGTGAGCCAGACTATGAATGGGTCTGAGTGTGAGGGAATCTGAATGCCAATAAATTTGAGTGGCAGTGAGTCGGTGTACGGGTAGGTACAAAGAGGAGTGAGTCTGATTGCAAGTGTGTCTGAGTGTGAGCGAGCTTTTAGCATGAGTGAGCATGATTATGAATGCGTCTTAGTGTGAATGAGCTTGAATGTTATTGCACTGCGTGCTATTACATTGTGACGGAAAGGAGATAAGAGAAGGCGAGGAGAGGTGATGCCAAAGAGGAGGAGGGGGAGAGGAGAAACGAGAGGTGTGTAAGTCTGAAGAGCATTAAGACTGCGTCTTAGGATCTGAAGGGAAAAGGCGGGTGAGTGGTAGGCGGAGGCCGCCCTATAATGAACACTTTCCCATCATAAGGTGTGGGGAACAGCTGCATCATAAACTGTTGACGGTCCGCGCGGATTTCTTGGATCTGCACTGCACTCCCCTCCCCGGCGCGCGGAGCGCGCCAAGGGCGGCGCTGGAGGCGCCGCCAGGGGGCCGCAACGCAGATCCAAGAAATCCGTGGGGAACTCCGACAGTCTACGTTTCATACACATGCTCTTCGTCGACGTAAGCCGTCAGAGACGGGGCATCGCCCAGAAAGGCCCCCCCCGCGGGCAAGAGGGGCGCGGACGGCTGGCGAGCCGTCGAAGTGCGGCCGAGGCGCTCCGGCGGGCCCCAGGGCCATCGGCCTCTGGGGGTTGCGGACCCCGCCCGGGAAGCCCGCCACAGGGGAACTCGGACGAACCATTATGTTACTGTATGTCTTTGTTGTGTTTGTATCAACGCACATCTAGGTATGCATGTGTACATACACACATACACACATACACACATATATCTATATATATACATATATATATACACATATACGACCACCCTTCGGGTGATAAGGAGGTTCGGGGAAGGGGAGGAGCCAACGTCTCACTCGATCGGTCTCACTATCGATCTCACTATCGATCTCACTATCGGTCTCGCTCGATCGATCTCACTCGATCGATCTCACAATCGATTTCACTCACTCTATTTCATTCGATCGATCTCACAATCGATCTGACGATCGATCTCACAATCGATCTCACTATCGATCTCACGATCGATCTCACAATCGATCTCTCCAACTATCGATCCCACTATCGATATCACAATCGATATCACAATCAACCTCATCATCATCAACATCATCGTCATAAACATCATCAACATCATCATAACCATCAACACCATCGAGGCACCATCACCATCATCACCTCACCACCAGTACCATCATCATCACCACCACCACCATCATCATCATCATCATCGGGGCACCATCATCGTCACCATCATCGTCGTCAACATCATCATCATCATCGGGACACCATCATCATCATCATCATCATCATCATCGGAACACCACCATCACCATCATCTCATCATCATGACCATGAACAACATCATCAGCATCATCATCATCGGGACACCCTCATCATTATTATTAGCAACATCATCATCAATATCATCATCAGAACACCATCATCATCGTCACCATCATCATCACCATCATCATCATCAACATAATCGGGACACCCTCATTATCTTCAACATGAACATCATCACCACCATTATTGGGCCACACTCATCAAAATCATCATCATCACCTCATCCTCATCATCATCAAAATCATCATCATCATGATCATCGGGACACCATCATCGTCATCATCATTATAATCACCAGGACACCATCATCATCATCGCCAACATCATCAACAGCATCATCACCAACCTTCTTCATCAGCTTCACCATCATCATGATCATCATCATATCATATGATCATCATCAACATCGTCAGGATCATCATCACCATCATCGCTGGGACACCATCATCATCAGTAACATCATCACCATCAACATCATGATCGGGGCACCATCATCATCCCCACCATCACCAGCATCATCATCAACATCGTCAACATCATCATCATCATCATCATCGTCGTCGTCATCATCATCATCATCATCATCATCATCATCATCATCATCGTCACCATCATCATCATCATCATCGGGACACCATCATCATCACCACCATCACCATCATCATCATCGTCAACATCATCAACATCCTCACCATCATCATCATCAAAATCATCATCGGGACACAGACGGGACACCGGCGGGACACCGCGCGCCACCGGCTCCCGAGCGGGACACCGGTTGCCGGAAAGGAGACGTTTGGTCCGGCCGCGCCTCAGCTACAGGAGAGTTATTTCTCGCCCGCCCACGCAGCTCCGGCTCGCCCGCACGCACGGCACGCACGAACACGAAACCGAAACCGATTTCCTGGTAGGGGGGCTCTCCGTCCCACTTCGATCTCACCCCCTCACATCCAATATATCTATATCTGTATCTATCTATATATATATACACCTATACGACCACCCTTCGAGTGATAAGGAGGTTCGGGGGGGGGGAGGAACCAACGTCTCACTCGATCGGTCTCACTATCGATCTCACTATCGATCTCACTATCGGTCTCGCTCGATCGACCTCCCTCGATCGATCTCACAATCGATCCCACGCGATCTATCTGACAATTGATCTGAGTATCGATCTCACAATCCATCTCACAATCGATCTCACAATCGATATCACATTCGGTCTCACTATCGATCTCACCATCGATATCACAACCGCTATCACAATCAACGTCATCATCATCATCATCATCAACAACATCAACATCAACATCATCATCACCAACATCATCATAATCGGAATCCTGTCCTCATCATCAACACCAACATCATCATCACGGTCATCAACATCATCGGGACACCACCATCACCATCATCACCATCATCACAATCATCATCATCATCATCAACATCATCATCATCATCAGCAGCATCGGGACACAGTCATCGTCATCATCATCATAGGCAGCAGCATCATCATCATCGGGACACCATCATGATCACCATCGTTATCATCATCATCATCGGGCCACCATCATCATCTCATCCTCATCATCGACACCATCATCATCATCAGCATCATCAACATCATCATCAGCATCATCATCATGGTCAGCATCGGGGCACCATCATCATGTTTACCAACATCAGCATCAACATCATCATCATCATCATCATCATCATAACCATCGGGACGCCATCATCATCAACATCATCATCATCATCATCATCACCATCATAATAATCATCATCACCATCGGGACGCCATACTCATCATTAGCATCATCATCAACATCATCATCATCGGGACACAATCATAATCAGCATCATCAACATCAACATCATCATACTCATCATCATCGGGACACCATCATGGTCATCATCATGATCATCAACATAATCATCATGATCATCATCATCCTCCTCATCGGGACACCATCAGCATCATCATCATCATCATCGTCATCATCATCATCATCGACATCATCATCATCATCATCACCATCATCATCGGGACACCATCATCATCATATCATCATCATCATCATCAGCATCGTCCTCATCATCATCATCATCAGCATCACCATCATCATCATCACCATCATCATCGTCATCATCATCATCATCAGCAGCATCATCATCATCATCAGCATCACCATCACCATCATCATCATCATCATCACCATCATCATCTCATCATCATCATCATCATCATCATCATCATCATCATCATCATCATCATCATCATCGCGGGACACCGCGGGACACCGGCGGGACACCGCGGGGCACCGCGGGACACCGCGGGACACCGCGGGACACGGGCGGGACACCGGCGGGACACCGCGGGGCCCGGCCGCCCGGAAGAGACACATTTGGTCCGGCCGCGCCTCAGCCACAGGAGATTTTCCTCTCGCCCGCCCACGCAGCTTCGCCTCGCCCGCGCGCACGGCACGCACGAACACGAAACCGAAATCGATTTTCCGGTAGGGGGTCTCTCCGTTCCACTTCGATCTCACCCCCTCACCTCCGATGAATAACGTAGCACCCCGGAAATGCGGATACGGGTGAGGGGGCGGTGGGGACGTCGACAGTTTCCGAAACTCTGGAGAAGTTTCACACATTATACATCGAGCCCGCCGCAGGCGCCGATTCTTTTATTAAACCAATGTGGGTACGTCGCGGGTGGGTCGCAAATGGGTCGCGGGCGGGTCGCTGTTGGGTCGCGGGTGTAGAGGGCAGAAAATTCACCCCATAATAATCACCCCGACAAGCGAAGCCGTTTAGTAAACGCATACAAGGAACGAATCGAACAGGGCAGGGCTGTTTAGTTTAGTCAACGCCCAAGGCCGATTAAAAAAACGTCAATTGTCTGGTCCGGGTGGTTTTGCCTCCCTTGAGAGTGGGTCGCGGGGTGGGTCGCGGGGTGGTCGCGGGGTGGGTCGCGGGTGGGTCGCGGGTGGGTCGCGGATGGGTCGCGGGGTGGGTCGCGGGTGGGTCGCGGGGTGGGTCGCAGGTGGGTCGCGGGTGGGTCGCGGGTGGGTCGCGTGGTGGGTCGCGTGGTGGGTCGCGGGTGGGTCGCGGGGTGGGTCGCGAGAGTTGCGGGTGGGACGACGACAAACAGCAACAAAAACAAAAACAACTGCAACAACAACAACAGCAACAGCAACAACAACAACAACAATCATTTTAAGATTGTTCGCCCTTATCTGCTCGAATGTCCAATAACGCCTATTTCCCAAACCCTCGATACCCGCCCTCTTCGTCTTCGATCGAACCCCTTTTGGGGGGTATACGTTTCTTCCCTGCAGGCCAGGCCCCGGCAAGCGGCGGGGCGGCCGCGGACCGTCGGCCTGGCCAGCGGAAACGCTGATCGGCGGGGCGGCCGCGGACCGTCGACCCGACCCCAAGAGGGACGGACAGGGGACCGACCACGACGACGACGACGACGTCGACGACGACGGCGACGACGACGACGACGGCGACGACGACGAGCGAAAGCGAGAGCGAAAGAGAACGACAGCAGGGCCACAAGGAAACGAAGTAGGCCACGAAGGGCAACAGCGGGGACACGAAGGGAATGCGTATGGGGCCACGATGAACGCGAACGAGCGGGGGCAACGAAGGGTAGATAATGCGGGGCCACAGAAGGCAACGATGGGGCCACTGAGGGTAGCAACTGGGCCACGTAGGACAGATGCATATGGGGCCATCACGGGCGCGAACGAGCGGGGGCCACGAGGGGCCACGACGGGCAGCGAGGGGGCCACGAAGGGATGCAACGGGGCCACGAAGGGCAGCGAGGGGGCCACGAAGGGCTGCAACGGGGCCATGAAGGGCTGCGACGGGGCCACGAAGGGCAGAGAGGGGATCACGAAGGGCTGCAACGGGGCCACGAAGGGCTGCGACGGGGCCACGAAGGGCAGAGAGGGGGTCACGAAGGGCTACAAGGGGGCCACGAAACAAAGCGAGGGGGCCACGAAGGGCTGCAACGGGGCCACGAAGGGCAGCGAGATCCCGATTCCTATGTAATCTGTGAGGGAGTCCTGAGCGTGAGCGCGACTCCTGGGTGCCTGGGTGTCGGGAACGCGGCGCTTGAAGAAATTGCAGGACATTCCAACGCAGGGGCGCTATTCTTCAGTAAACTGCAAGCAAGTCTCCAGCGAGAGCGCGACTCCAGAGCGCCGGGAGAATACATTCTAAGGAACTTCCAAGCGAGAGCGCGATTCCTGAATAAAACGCGAGGAAGTCTCGTGCGGGAGCGGGGGTCCTGGCTAAATTGTGAGGAAGTCTCAGGCGGGAGCCGCTTTTATTGTAAACTAGGGGGCAACGACACAGTTTGGCGCTCAAGACTTCCCCTGATCGAAAACAGGGTGCGAGCCCCAGGAAGGGCTCTTCAATCGAAAAAAGCAATGTGCACCGGACGTGGGGGGATCAACAATAATTATTCTGTAGACATGAGAGTTCAACAACAACAACGACAACAACAACAACGACAACAACAACCACATCAACAACAACAACAAGGAAAAGGCGTTCGTGGGAGCCCCGTGAGCTCTAGCCGTCCGGACCCGCCCTCGCCTTATTGCGAAGGCTGCGCTCAGAGCCCCGTGGACGCATTCTGACCCCCCCCCACAGCAACAGCAACAGCAACCAGCAACCAAAAAACAAAAAAAAATGGAACTCCCTTGGACTCCCATACGGAACTTGACGTGGTCCTATGGGTGAAAAACGTATGCGTGCCAGCGTGCCGCCGCTTCAATACAGATCCGATACAGACTGTATGGGACCCTGTAGAGATCGGATACAAACTGTATGGGATCCTATATAGATTCGATACAGACTGTATAGGATCCTATACACATCCGGTACAAACTGTATGGGATCCTGTAGAAATCCGATACAGACTGTATAGGATCCTGTAAAGATCCGATACAGACTGTATGGGATCCTGTAGAGATCCGATACAAGACTGTATAGGATCCTGTACAGATCCGACACAAACTGTATGGGATCCTGTAGAGATCCGATACAGTCTGTATAGGATCCTATATAGATCCGATCTAGACTGTATAGGATCCTGTAGAGATCCGATACAGTCTGTATAGGATCCTATACAGATCCGATACAGACGGTATAGGATCCTGTAGAGATCCGATACAGACTGTATGGGATCCTGTAGAAATCCGATACAAACTGTATGGGGTCTTGTAGAGATCCGATACAGACTGCATGGGATTCTGTAGAGATCCGATACAAAGTGTAATGAATCCTATACAGATCCGATACAGACTGTATGGGATCCTGTAGACATCCGATACAGACTGTATAGGAACTTATACAGATCCGATACAGTCTGTATAGGATCCTATACAGATCCGATACAGACTGTATGGGATCCTGTAAGATCCGATACAGACTGTATGGGATCCTGTAGAGATCCGATACAAGACTGTATAGGATCCTGTACAGATCCGACACAAACTGTATGGGATCCTGTAGAGATCCGATACAGTCTGTATGGGATCCTATATAGATCCGATCTAGACTGTATAGGATCCTGTAGAGATCCGATACAGTCTGTATAGGATCCTATACAGATCCGATACAGACTGTATGGGATCTTGTGAAGATCCGATACAGACTGTATGGGATCCTGTAGAGATCCGATACAAACTGTATGGGGTCTTGTGGGGATCCGATACCGACTGTATGGGATCCTGTAGAGATCCGATACAAAGTGTACAGAATCCTATACAGATCCGATACAGACTGTATGGGGTCCTGTAGACATCCGATACAGACTGTAAAGGAACTTATACAGATCCGATACAGAATGTATAGGATCCTATACAGATCCGGTACAGACTGTATGGGATCCTGTAAGATCCGATACAGACTGTATAGGATCCTATACAGATCCGATACAGACTGTATGGGATCCTGTCGAGATCCTATACAGACTGTATGGGATCCTTTACAGATCCGATACAGACTGTACCTCATCTTACTCATCATCATCATCCACCTCGTATTACAAACCGTCCACCTCGTCTTCCTCATCATCAGCATCATCGTCCACCTCGTCTTACTCATCATCATCATCATCGTCATCATCTTCACCACGTCGTCCTCATCATCACCATCACCATCACCATCATCATCATCGTCGTCATCATCACCATCATCATCATCGTAGTCGTCGTCGCCATCCTCATCATCATCATCATCGTCATCATCATCCTCATCCACGTCATCCTCATCATCACCATCCTCATCATCATCATCCTCATCGTCATCATCACCATCAGCATCCTCATCCGCATCCTCATCATCATCGTCGTCGTCGTCATCACCATCATTATCAGTGTCATTGTTGTCGTCGGCGGCCTCGTCCTCCGCCCCGCCAATGTCCCTCTATCTCCCCGCCCCTCCCACCAGGCGGGCACGCCAGGTGGCGCGCGGTGGCGGGGCGACGAAACCGACGACGACGACGACAACGACGACGGCGGCGGCGACGACGACGACGACGACGACGACGACGGCGACGACGACGACGACGGGGGTTATAGAATTCCTACGGAGGCCTATAGAACTCCTTTGGAGGCCGATCAAATTCCTGTGGGGGGCGATAAATTTTCTATTGGGCTTATATAGAATTCCTGGGGTGACCTACAGAATTCCTATGGAGGCCCATCGAATTCCGATGGAGGCCTATAGAATTCCCATGGGGGCCTGTCGAGTTCCTATGGAGGCCTATAGAATTCCGATCGGGGCCTATAGAACTCCTAGGGAAGTCTATAGCATTCCTATGGGAGGTCTATAGAATTCCGATGGAAGCCTATAGACTTCCTAGGAAATCCTATTAGGGAACCCTTGGCGCCCCCAGGGGACCCCCTGAGAGGGTTGCTCGGTTGCTCGGTTGCTTGGGGAGGGGGGGGGCGGGGCGACCGGGGCTCCCACGCACGCCTTTTCCAACAACAACAACAACAACAACAACGCAACAAGTAGAACTCTCACCACGAATTCCTTATTCAGCCACGCACGCAGGGACAATGCACGACCATTGTGCCCCCTCACTCTGATATATACGTATTTGTACATATTCACCCAACAATCGTTGCATTTGGGGAACTTCACTTCTTACCAAGGCTCTGGGCCACTGTGGCGGTCTGGCGGCTATGTTGCCGCCGCCGCCGCCGCCCCGTCGCCGCCTCGTCGCCGCTGGTTCTCTGGGCCCCTGTGGCGGTCTGGCGGCTCTGTCGCCGCCGTCGCCACCTCGTCGCCGCCCAGTCACCGCCTCGTCGCCGCCCATCGTCTGGGCAAATGCGGCGGTCTGGCGGCAATGTTGTCGCCGACGCCGCCCATCGCCGCCTCGTCGACGCCGGTCGCCTGGGCCTGTGTGGCGGCTTCGCAACTATAGCGTCGCCGTCGCTGCCTCGCCGGCGCCCGTCGTCTGGGCCTGTGTGGCGGTCTGGCGGCTATGTTGTCGCCGTCGCCGCCCCGTCGCCACCTCGTTGCCGCCCGTCGTCTGGGCTTGGGTGGCGGTCTGGCGGCTCTGTTGTCGCCGTCGCCGCCCGTCGTTGGGGACTGTCTTGCCGTTTTGCGGCTACGTTGTCACCGTCGCTGCCCCGCCCCGTCGCCGCCCGCCTCACGAGGATCGTGGCCCCATAGGGGGCTCCACCGACAGCGGTAGGGTCCACACGCGTCCCCCCGCCCATTTCGGCACACCCCTCACGAGGATCGCGGCCCCATAGGGAGCCCCACCGAAGGCCCCAGCGGCAGGGTCCGCATGCGTCCCCCCGCCCATGTCGGCACACCCCTCACGAAGATCGTGGCCCCATAGGGAGCTTTACCGAAGGCCCGACGGCTCCAGCGGCAGGGTCCGCATGTGTCCCCAAGCTCATTTCGGCACGCCCCTCACGAGGATCGTGGCCCCACAGGGAGCTCCACCGAAGGCCCCAGCGGCAAGGTCCGCATGCGTTACCCGCTCATTTCGGAACACCCCTCACGAGGATCGTGGCCCCATAGGGAGCCCCACCGAAGGCTCCAGCGGCAGGGTCCGCATGCGTCCCCCCGCCAATTTCGACACACCCCTCACGAGGATCGTGGCCCCATAGGGAGCTCCACCGAAGGCCCCAGCGGCAGGGTCCGCATGCGTCCCCCCGCTCATTTCGGCACACCCCTCATCAGGATCGTGGCCCCATAGGGAGCTCCACCAAAGGCCCCAGCGGCAGGGTCCGCATGCGTCCCCCCGCCCATTTCGGAACACCCCCCACGAGGATCGTGGCCCCGTAGGGAGCCCCACCGAAGGCTCCAGCGGCAGGGTCCGCATGCGTCTTCCAGCTCATTTCGGCACACCCCTCACGAGGATCGTGGCCTCGTAGGGAGCTCCACCGAAGGCCCCAGCGGCAGGGTCCACACGCGTCCCCCCGCCCATTTCGGCACACCCCTCACGAGGATCGCGGCCCCATAGGGAACTCCACCGAAGGCCCCAGCGGCAGTGTCCGCATGCGCCCCCCAGCTCATTTCGGCACGCCCCTCATGAGAGTCGTGTCCTCATAGGGAGCTCCACCGGAGGCCCCTGCAGCAGGGTCCGCATGCGCCCCCCCGCCCATTTCGGCACACCCCTCACGAGGATCGTGTCCCCATAGGGAGCTCCACCGAGAGCAGTACCCACGAGGCGCACTCACAAGTGCATACGGTTGGGTCCTTCGCCAAGATCATTTACTCGGCGTTTCGACATTGGGCGGAAGGGGGGGGAGGGGGGGCTCTGGCTCCGGACTTCTGCTTAGTACAACTGCTTGGGACCGTACGTCCTATGGGGGAGACTCCACCTGCTCGAAACAGGCGACAAAAACGGCCAAGATCTACTCCGCGGGCGGGGTGCGAGGGTACGCGCCGATCGGCAAAAGAACGAACGTAAAAACGCTCACCTTACCCCCCCTGAGGGGCAATGATAGGGAGGGATTGGCACAGGGGCAACGGACCAGGGACAAGCGCCGATGTGCGTCCCAGGGGCAAGCGTCCCGATGTGCGTCCCTCCCTCACTCCCCCTCTTCTCCGCGTTTTTGCCAAGGGGCTCGCTTGCGCTTGTAAAAAGTGCGTCCCAGGGGGCGGCACTCTAAGAGCTCGGCGGGGACGCCGGAGCGCCGAAGCTCAGATGTCGTGATGTATAATTGCTTTACGAGCCGGAGTCTGCATCATTGACTGTGACAGTGGGGACTGGAATGGGGAGGGGAACATCGACCTGGAATCGGCGATGCATCGCAGGTAGATCGGCGCAAGCCCCAGAGAACAAAGCCGCACGTTCCCGGGCGGGGTGTGGCTATCAGACCCCTGGCCGTCGCCGCGATCGATGGGCTATTGGGGGTCGATGCGTCCCCCCCCCCTATCCTTGCGCATGACCTTCCCTCGCCTCGCCTCGCCCCGCCGCCGCTGCCACCACGCATGTGGGCCCAAAGAATATACACCACGACCACGTCGACTCCTCCTCTCTCTTTCCAGCGAGAAGGAGGGGGGGGAGGGAGGTGGTGGTTGTGTATATTTTTGGCCCCCCGAACGCACTGCGACGAACACCCGCCCCACGCCAGCGACCGGGCGGAAACGCCCCTCTCCGCCGCGCCCTCCGCCGCGCCGGCGTGCACGGCCCACCCGTTCGACTCCGTGCGGGCGACGAAAGCAAGCGAGTCTCATTTCGGTGGCAACTCATGGGGCCTCCACTGCACCATCTTGTTAGCTCGTGCGAACCGACGCTAATCGACGCTAGTCGACGCGAATGGATGGATGCTTTTCGACGCTAGACGACGCTAGATCGGCGCGAGGTCGCTGTTGAAACTGAATTACAAGGGCATCCGAAACTCCCATGATTTGCGACCGAATCTCATGCGAGATGACATCTGTTCGGGAACTGTTGCATAGCGATTCGCGGCGGCGGACTCGGCGACACGCTATGCCCTGCGAGCGGACCGCATGTCGCTCTGCTTCTCGGGTCCGCGGGGCGGGAGGCTCGGAGAAGCTGGGGACGTTGACGCTGGGTGGCCAAGCAATGGCTGGCGTGTCGCGCCGAAGCGTGGTGGGCCGGAACTGGCGGCGCGACACGCTAAGCCAAAGATCCCTACCGTGGCGAACTTGAACGGTGACTTACGCGAGACGCCAGCGCGGCACGCCTCACGGGAAACGAGGGCGCTCATGCGCTTCCTTACGCGGGCAGCTTACGCGCGAATATCGGCGCAGTCGACTCCGTTCTTTCCGGTCACGCATGTAGCCCCTCAGCGAGTGCACATCCTCTGCGAGACAGATCTGCAGACACGCAGGTGGGAGAAGAGAAGCAGCCCTGGGCGCAGGAGGAGACGTCGCCGACAGGCTCTGGCACGCCCACGCATCACGAACCATCACCAACGCCGTCCCAAAGCCCCCAGACATGCGCTGCCCTGCGTTGTTGAAGAGGCCCACAAACACACAAATAAATACACACAAATAAAAATATTCCCCATATTTTCTCATATTTTCTGGGTTTTTGTCTTCCAGCCCAATTCCCATATTTTCCCATATTTTCCTGGGAATCGACGATTAATTGTGTCTGTGTGTTTCTTTCCCTCCTGAGTTGTCCATGCGGGGCCCCCGAGAGAGCACCCGACCCTCTCCCCGGCGGCCAGCTTTCATCGCGAGGGACTCTCTGGCGGTGCCCAGGCCCGGCGAGGCACCGGGGAGGCCGAGCACGGCAGAGAACCTCCCGTCGGGATTGTATCTCGGCGTCTCCGACGGGCGTGGTCTGCAAAGGGTGCGGCTCGCAGCCCGCACCACTGGGGGCGGTCGAGGACCTCGGCGGAGTTCTCCGCCGCGCCCCGACGAGGCCCGACGAGGGCAGCGTGGTGCCCCCCGAGCCCCAGCGACGCAGATCGCAAGCCACCCCAGCGTACAGTGAACCACGCCACTTGCAGCCGCCGATCAGTTTCGTCAGATTCGTATCTTGCCGACTTCGGCGTTGGTTTTTGACACAATGGGGATCTTTCAGCCTCGAACGATCGGCCGTTTCCGAAACTTCCAAATCGTTCCACATCGAACGATTCTGGGTCGCCCGCGGCGTTCAACATTGAACGCCAGCTGGCGGGGTCGCCGCCAGTCGACACGGCACGAACCTGCCGTACGACGCGAGCATGTCTGGGCCCGTCTCCTCCTGTTATGTTGCTCCCGTCGCACTTAAGGACCACATCCCAGAAGTAAGTTCGAGGACCCGGAAACATGTCGAAATACCGTCGAAACAGTGTCGGACGAGTGTCTCCCAGAGCCCGACGCGTGAAAACCCTCGAGTGCCCGTACTTTTTCTGGTGCTCGAAATTATCTCTGGTGATCTAGGCTAAAGTAAGCTGGAACATCATCATCTTCCTGCCGCCACTGCCCCCCCCCACCCGCTCCGCTCCTCGGCGGCCCCAGCGCGCCCCGCCCCCCCCCCCCCGCGCCCCCCAAAAAGTGCCCTGGGCGTCGAGCCGGGGCGCGCCGCGGCGGGCATCGGCGGCCGCGGCCGGGGCGTGCAGAGAGTCAGGGTTTTGATATTTGTTTTTTTTCAGGTGCCCCGTCCGCAGGCTCCTAGAGGCCACCCGAATGGGGTCCAAGTAGATGGGGGTCGAAGGATCGATCGCTCCGCATCGCCACTGCATCGCCGATGCATCGGCGATCGGTGGCGCATCGGCGATGCATCGGCGACGTCGGCGACGCATCGGCGCCGTCGGCGTGGAGAAAACCGGGTTTCACATCGAGTCGCATCGGCGTTGCATCGGCGATGCGGCGCGATCCCCCGACCCCATCTGCTCGGACCCCATCTGAGAGGCCTGGAGTTCATGCCTGCTCCTCCGTCTCCCTCCCTACCTCCTCCCCATTCCGCCTCTCCAGGCAGTCAGCAAAACGGCTCGCGATGAAGACCCGACCCTAGGATCCAGAATTTTGGTGATCCCGCATCGAAAAAGACAAAGCGTCGGATGTCTAGGATC
Organism: Prorocentrum cordatum; assembly: GCA_963575745.1. Lineage (NCBI taxonomy): Eukaryota > Dinophyceae > Prorocentrales > Prorocentraceae > Prorocentrum > Prorocentrum cordatum. The sequence goes on from CAUYUJ010004446.1 coordinate 218,183, forward strand.
TGAGGATCTCGCATCATCGCCGAGGCATCGATGGATGCATCAGCGACGGCCGCGTGGTAGGGCTCCGGGCTCCACATCGAGCCGCATCGCCGATAGATCGCCGATGCGGTGCGACCCTCCGACCCTCTCGGCTAAAACTTCATTTGGGAGGCCTGGATCTCTGACACATCGTGGAGATTTACCTCCCTTGATGGGGATATGGGCTGCTACCTTCGAGCTTCGAGGCGCGTATACCCAGCTGGGGTGGTGGGACGGTGCGGATGGGGCTGGGGCTGGGGATGCGGATGGGGATCGGTTCAACGTTACAGACCCTGAGCTCCCGCCCCCGACCCCCACCCTCCAGGCTTCGGGCACTTCCACGGATCGCTCGACCCTGACCGATCGCCGCTCTCCGCCGCCGGAGCTCGCTCACACGGCGGGGGTGGGGTTCAGCCTCGAGCGCCCGCGCGAGCGTCGCCTCCGCGCCAGCGAGGCGCCAACCTGCCGTGTGCTGACGCGGGGGGGAGCAGACGTGGCCTGCGGACATGGATTCGAAACCAGCTCGCTTCAGAAAGGCTGTGTCTCTACAGACGTCGTGCTCCTGCCAGCGAGGGGGCTCATCGATGGCGAAGTGCACAGCGCCTCCTGCTTGGACACCCAGGCGCGGGTTCCCGCCTGACCTGGTCGCTACCATTGCCGTGCCCGTGAGAGGAGCCTGGAACGCGCGAGTGGCGCGAGCATGTGTGGCTTCACAAGACGAGGCGTACGTAGTCGGATGACGAGGAAGTTTAGGGATGAGAGGAGGACTCCCCGCGGACCCCGAGGGGAAAGACACGAGAAGACGGCGCGTGTGGAACGAGCGGCAGCATTTTTATCATGACCACGGCGCGGTGAACAGAAAATTCGACAGGCTGTCGAAACATTGATCGGCGGCGCGCCCATGGGTGAAGGCAGAGAAGGCGGGCATTCTCAGAAGGCTCAGAAGGCCTCCAACCTTCTGGCCATCGCTCGGACGTCCATTCCCTGCGCTGTTTTCGGTTTCGTGCGTGGCTGTTTCGCCAAATGATCAAGGATGCTCTTCGATGGTCCTCGGCGAAGGAAAAATGCACACGTCCGAGCGATGCCAAGCCTTCTGAACAGCTCTCTGAGTGTTTTGCACCGAAGCCACAGACGGGTGGCTTCTCGGAGCGCACAGGAGGCGTCTCGGAAGGCCAGGGGGGCTTCTGAGAAGCCCCGCCGCCCTCTGAGAAGGCCTGCTCCCTCTGCCGTCCTCGATGGTTGACAGGACGCCCTTCAGCAAATCGCCCTGTAGTTAAAACTTCCAGGGGCGCTCCATATGCGAAAAGCGACGCATTCCGAGTTGACCCAGGAGGGAAAGCTAACCGACGTCCAGCGACAAGCGAACACATCTGGCAAAACACACGTCGATTGCCTGACCCTCCGGATCGATCGGCGGACCCTTCAGCCGACTCTAGAGAAGTCGAATCGACGGCCATCGGCAGGCCAGTAATTCAGGTCTCCCTTGAGAAACCGACGCCAACTTCGGAACCCGAGATCGAATCGAATCGGAATCGGAATCGACCGACATCGAATCGGATCGAGCCGGGGGAATCGACCGACATCGAATCGGAATCGACCGACATCGAATCGGATCGAGCCTGGGCGCGCCGCCGCACTTTGAAACGATCGCCCGCACGACTGCGGCCCCACAGAACCTGCCGCGCTGCCAGAGAAAACGAAGGGAGAAGGGCGTGCGCGCGCTCCCGCCCACAGGCGGCAGCGAGTCTGAGAAACCGCCTCTCCCCTCCCCCCCCCGTCCTCCTCCTCCTCCCTCCTCCTCCCTCCTCTCCTCCTCCTCCTCCTCCTCATCCTCCTCGTCCTCCTCGTCCTCGTCCTCGTCCCCCCCCTCCTCCTCCTCCTCCTCCTCCTCCTCCTCCTCCTCCTCCTCCTCCTCCTCCTCCTCCTCCTCCTCCTCCTCCTCCTCCTCCTCCTCCTCCTCCTCCCTCCTCCTCCTCCTCCTCCTCCTCCCCCTCGTCGTCCTCGTCCGCGTCCTCGTCCTCGTCCTCCTCCTCCTCGTCCTCCTCCTCCGTCTCCAGGAGGAGAACAGGCACTCCGTCCACATAAACTGTTTGACGTTCGCGCGGATTTCTCGGATCGGCGCTGGACCGCGCGCTCCGCGCGCCAGGGAGAGGGCTTCCGGCTCCGATCCACGACACATTTATCTTTGTGCAGCTGTTTCTCTTCGGGCCTCTTCCCTCCCTCCTTTTCCTGCGTGGTGAGAGGACCCTTCTCACCTCCTCCTCCTCCTCCTCCTCCTCCTCCTCCTCCTCCTCCTCCTCCGCCTCCCCACCCCACCTCTGCCTTCTCCAGGCTGCGGAGGGACCGTCGGGGGGGGAACCGGATCAAGGGGGGAAACATCACGCTGGAATCGGCGATGCACCGCCGTTAAAATATCTGCAGTAGGCTATCGGGGCCCATTAGCGATGAATGGTGAGCGTTTTTTTTATTCGGCGTTTAGACATTGGGGGGAGGGGGGGGGAGGGGGGGGGCTCCAGACCTCTGCTTAGTGCGACTGTTTGCAAGAGAGCGGCCTCTGGGGGAGACTCCACCCGCTCGAAACAGGCGCCCAAAAACACCCAAGATCTACACAATGGGGGGGGGGGCACGCTGATCGGCAAAACTATGATAAAAAACGATCGCATAGCGATGAATGGGTGATTGGGTGTCGATGCGCACCTAACGAATCGAGTACCTGACATTGCCCCTCGGTGTCAACTCAGCTCTCCAGCGGCCGTTCGGGATAATCCGGGCACCCCTGGAACGCTCTCGGCGAGGCGCAGCCGCTGGAGAGCATCCCGAGGCTGGGAAACCGCCGAGAAGCGACGTAAATGTTTGAAAACTTCGAGCCCCGATTCTGAGAAAGTGCCTCTGATCATCGACGTCCTCCGACATCGTGCATGTTTCGTTCGCAACCGGAAGTCTCGACACATTCCCTGTGCCCAGTCTTTCATCCAAGATCGTTGCTTGACGATCCTGGGGCCTGGCGAGGGTCCCCAAAGGCCGGAAATAGCCGAAAACCTTCCGCCGCGATTTTTTCACAACGCGGGAGGGGGGGGGTCCCTGCGCGCAGTTGGGCCCTCAGCCGGCCCGCAAGTCCCTGTTCAGTTGATCATGGATGCCCGCAGCCAGATGGAGGACAATCCCACCAGCCCTCTGGGGGGCAGGTGCTTCAGGGAGTTCTCCCTTCTCCAATCCCAATTTTCCCCTTCGAGGGAAAATTACGAGCACGACCAAGATTTAACACAAAAGCCGTGGTGTCGACCAGCGTGAATTCGTGCAGTGCACAAGCACCGCGAATCGCGACGGCCAGCAGGGGCCAGGGTCAGGATCGGCATCGACAAGATCCAGCGACATCTCGGTCACGGTCGGTGTGTTCTTCTTCCCTCCAGAAGGGGGGTCAAACGTTCGGACCTCCCTCCCCGACCAGCGACGCCCACCTGGATGCCTCCTGGATGGGGTCGGAGTCGACGGGGTCGGAGGATCGCGCCGATGCATCGGCGACGTCGGCGGTGCATCGGCGACGTCGACGTGAAGCAAATCGTGCTCTGCATCGAGCCGCATCGCCGATGCATCGGCGATGCGGCGCGCTCCTCCGACCCCATCTGTCCGACCCCATCTGGGAAGCCTCGAGTGTTTCTTCCCTCGAGGGGGGTCAGCCGCTCGAGACTCCCCCCCCGACCAGCGACGCCTACCAGAGCCTGGGCCCAGAGGTGAGGCTCGGCGCACTGATGATGGATGAGCCCCCTTGGGCACGCTGGACCTCCTCCTCCTCCTCCTCCTCCTCCTCCTCCTCCTCCTCCCCCCTCCCGGCCCAGCGGGGACCAGCGACGCCTACCAACGCGCTGGGCCCCGCTCGGCTCAGAGCACCGTGGCGGGGGGCTCAGCCTTTGACCGTGGCCTGCGGCGCGCGCAGCGCGAGCGGCGGCGGCGGCGGTGTGGCCGCCGACGGCACGAGGGCAGGAGCCCAAGGGCGCCGAGGGACTCAGAGGAGGAGCAAACCCTTCTCCTTCCTCCTCCTCCTCCTCCCCCTCCTCCTGCTCCTCCTCCTTCCTCATCCTCCTTCCTCCTCCTTCCTCCTTCCTCCTCATTCCTCCTCCTTCCTCCTCCTCCTCCTCCTCCTGCTGCTTCTCCTGCCACCCCTCCTCCTCCACCTCCTCCTCCTCCCCCTCCTCCTCCGCCTCCGCCTCCGCCTCCTCCTGACTCTCAGGACGACGACGATGCGAGTCCGAAATGCTACATGCAAAACCTTTCGCGGGGCCACTGGTGATACCTGCTTGGGCGGCCCAAGATTGCCGGAGCCGCGTCCACCGGCATCGCGCGAGTCGTAGCAGGCAACAACAGCTGAAACGCCGCAGCTCCGTAGCTCCATAGCCCCCGCAGCCGCGGGGGAAGAACAATGTACTTTCAGCCGCTGGGAAAGCTGCGCCCCCCCCGTGATGGGACGGAGGGCCCTCCCTGTACAGCTCTGGGGCTGACATCATCGATGCCGCTGCTCGTCCTGGCAGCCCTCGTCGCCTCGTCGCCACGGCCGGAGTCTCGTCGAACTGCTGGTCGGGCTCAAAGAGGCGGATGGACCACATGCTGTCGTCGTGAGCACGAACGCGACAACACATGTTGTCCTTCTCTCGCTGTTGGGGAGCACTCGCCCGGCCCGGGGTCGGAGGGACAGGATGGTTTTAGGGAGCAGCTCTCGGGAGGTCTTCGTGAGAACGATCGAGGGCTATCAAACCCAATCGTGCGGCCACTGCGCCCGATCCAGCCAGATCAAACCTGGGACTGGGCCGCATTAGCCAGGACTAAACCGGCCAAGGACACAAAGAGGCGTAGGCATAAACTTTCGGTGCTCCATGCGGATTTCTGGGGTCGGCGCTGGGCCCCCCCTCCCTGGCGCGTGGAGCGCGCCCAGGGCGTCGCCGGAGGAAGCGCCGGGGGGTTCGCCGCAGACCCAAGAGGTCCGTGCAGAGCTCCGACAGTCTGTGTTCATGCAGTCTTCCCTTTCGAAGGAAAGGAAGGGGGGAAGAGAGAGGCGGGGGGGCACGACGAGCAAAAATCGGGGGTAGGCTCTCCCTCTCTTTCGCACCGTCGTGCCCGCGCAGGGGAAGGAGGCTGAACACGGGATGCGCCACACGACTCGCCGATGCCGCCCGCCACGACTGGCGCCCTGCCCCGCCACTGGGATGCTCGCACCGCGCGGGGTACTGACACTGGAAGCATTGGCGGGCGCTTTCTCGCCGCACGGCCCGGCCTTGCTGATCTTGGTGAGCTTCGGGAACTCTTTGTCCAGGTACTCGTTGCCCTTCTCGGTGATCGTCCCCTGGTCAGGAAGAGGCCCAGGATAGAACACTTGGCCTCCTAGTGGCCAGGGAACTTCCGAGGAAGTAGGGATGAGCAATTAGTAGATGCTCCTCCGTTGAGGGCCTTGCCATTAGGGGGGGGGCGCGTCGTCGCAGGAGCCCCTGGGGGAAGGGGGCGGAGGGTGGCACGGGTGCGGGGGGCGCGAGGGCCAGGACCTGGGGCCCAACGGCGGTGCTCAACAGGAGCTCCACTTAGCATGCGTTTTTTTCTGTACAAGTTGCGCGGCTGCGCTGGAAGCCGCCGCCTTGGCCTGAGATGTCGGGACCCCGAACACCACGTCACTCCTACAGTCGTCGCGCTACCATACTGGATGCTGGATGAGGAACGAAGGGGCTGTTTTCACCATGGCAAACTTCGGCCACGAATGGGTTCCCCGGCCTGGATCTGAGGAACGGCCCGAACATCGTAGCCCCTCCTGAGCCCAAACCAGTCCTTCTCTCAGCGCCTTGATTGTACTTGCGTCTGCGCGGCCCAGCACGCGTGCGAGCGAAGCGCTTCCGCTGGGGCGTGGCTGCGGTTCGCCACGCACCTCGGTGAAATCTGGCGGCCGCTGGGGGCGCCCTCCTGGGGCCCTGGAAGAATCCAGGAGTCCCCCTGCACAGTTCTCGTGCTGACGTGAAGGATGCCGAATAAGGAACGCTGGGGCCTCTCCAACAATGAGCCCCGGCCACGAACGGGCCCCCCGACCGAGATCCAAAGAGCGGCCCGGAAACCAGAGCGGGCCATCGGGCCACTCTCCGCGATCCGTGGGCGATTGGGGGCCGATGCGTTCCACCCTGGGCTCGTTCTCCCCTCACGCTGCCCATGGAAGGGGAGGGACGCGGGAGTGTGCCCTCCTGCAGCATCACCGCGGCGCTCTGACGGGTCGGCGGCGGCCCACTGCGGGACCCCGCGGCGCCACCGGGGGCTCGTGGGCAGAACTGCACTTCAGTCATGATGCTACCGGGAGGACCGCCGATGAAGGAACAGAGGGGCTTCTCTGGCCACGGCGAGCCTCGGCCGCGAACAGGTTCCCCGCACTGGATCCGAAAGGAAGCCCAAAAACCAGAGTCCGCTCCTGAACCCAATGCGGTCCTTACTTCGTCTATCTGCCGTGATGCGCAACGTGCTGGGGCCTCGGTGAATCATGTCACCTACACAAGGAGGAGGAGGACGAGGAGGAGGAGGAGGAGGAGGAGGAGGAGGAGGATGACGAGGAGGAGGAGGAGGAGGAGGAGGAGGAGGAGGAGGAGGAGGAGGAGGAGGAGGAGGAGGGGGGGGAGGAGGAGGGGAGAGGAGGAGGAGGAGGAGGAGGGGAGGAGGAGGCGGCGGAGGAGGAGCAGGAGGAGACGGAGGATGAGGAGGAGCAGGAGGAGGAGGAGGAGGAGGAACTATGTGTTTTTGAATGTTGTTTTTTCCTTCGGAGCGGTTCGGTGCTGCCAAATGATGTTCCCACTGCTTTCATTTCAGGACCGATGCTTTGCTCGAATTGCTGAGGACAAGCGCTCTTGCCTCAGCGCGGGCCACAATTCCTGATCCGAATACGTCCTCGTCGGTTTCGCCCCGCTTCTTTCGACGCCTCCGCCTGCCCCTGGTCATCCTGCTCCTCCAGCTCCACTTTCTCCTGCTGCTGCTGTTCCTCCTTGTCATCCGCTTTCCTCATCCTCATCATCCTCCTCCTGCTCATCCTCTTGCTCATCTGCCAACTCCTCCTCCACATCATCATCATCATCATCATCATCATCATCATCATCATCATCATCATCATCATCATCATCATCATCATCATCATCATCATCATCATCATCATCATCATTATCCTCCTCCTCCTCCAGTGTACGCAGCTCCACTTTCTGACTCCACATAACACGATGAGGTCCTCTGGGGGTTCCAAATCCGCTGTGACACCCGCCGGCGGATACAAAAAACATCAGCGCAGTGGGAAGGGATGGGTGGCAGGGGTATGATGTTAGATATGGCGCGCGTGCGCCTAGCTTGCTACCACCCCTCTCCCCTCTCCCTGGCCACCGTGCACTGCCACGCTCTTCCCCGGCCCCTGCCCCTGTCCAGCACACGAACGACTACATTCTCATGCGCCTGCGGGGTCCGCGCCGGCGTCCTGGGTCGGCGCTGTAGCGTCCTGGCGGCGCCTCCGGCGCCGCCCCTGGCTCAGTTTGCTGCGGGAGGCTCTCCGGCGCAGACCCAACACCAGGCTTAGGTTGGGCATGTCCCCCTACAGGCGGGTTTCTGATAAAAAAGTGGTCAAACAATACACAACAAATTACAAACCTAATAGAAAAATCGTCCCCAGTATTGTTTTACTATTTTTGAACATCCCCCCTGTAGGGGGACGTGCCCGCCTTGACATTGGGCCCCCCCCCCCACGGGGACGTTGGTAAACTAACCCCGCCGGCGCGCCCGAGGGACAGCTTCAGCCGTGGGTCGACGCATTCTCCGTGCTTCGTCCTCTCCAGGCGGAGGAGCTCCGAAGTCCTGGTCGGCACCGTTCACTGCACCGACCTTGCAGACGTGCTGCAGCGGGTTTGTGCGCGGATTTCTGCCAGTGCAAAACCCCGAACCGACGAGTGAAAAACGGAGTGGATTTCGCGTGGATGTTTGTTTAGTTTTCACTCCTGGCAGGAAAAACATCCGCATGAAATTCACCTCGAAATCCGGAACGAAATTCTCCATGACACTCTGGGCGCATCCTATTGTTTTCCGCACTAAATCCGCTCTGCGATGTTGGCGCCATGGCACTGTCTTGGTTCGGAGGGCACCACCAGGAAAGCCGCGCGGACCTCCAGGAGGCCCTGTAGGTGCAATCTGCTTGGGCGGCACGCCCGGGGGAGCAGCGAGAAAGGGCGGGCCTTTTCAGAAGGCTCGAAAGTTTTCCGGCCTTCTGAGAAGTTTTCTAAGCCTTCCCCGAAGACACAAACTACAGCCTCTCAGAAGGCGCGAGGGCTTCTGAGCAGTCCCGCCGCCTTCTGAGAAGGCCTTCCCCCCTTCTCCTTCTCACCTCCCCCCTCGCTCGCCGCCAATTGTTGCTGCCCTGCCGTTGACCTCGCCAGCCTCGCCGCGGGGGGGGGCGGGGCGACGGGGGCCTGGTTCGGCCTCTCGCCGTAGCCGGCGTAGAACCTGTCCACGACCTGCGCTCGCTGCCGGCGCCCTCGCTGTTTGTCCCCCGCCCCAATATCGCCCCGCCCGCGTACCAGTCCGACTCGCTAAGGCTCGTTAGAGCAGGCAGGCCTCCGCTGGATCGTAGCGCGGAATCGGATCGGATCGGACACGGATCGCGTCGCCAGCGAATTGTCCCGAGTCGGATCGAAGTCGGATCGCTGCGCTTGGCTCCTGCTAGCTGCTAGCCCTTGCCGATGCTGGCGAATGGAGCCGCATCGCATCGAATCGGCATCGCGCCCCCAACTGTCGAATCGAATCGCATCGCATCGGATCGTAGGCGGCCCTGCCAGGCCCCTTTCGGAATGCGGTCACGTCGCGTTCCCCACAAACGGCCCAATGGTGGGTCTAAGGTGCCACACATGCGGCCATCGAGATATATCACAAGGAGCTCCGAGTCATGGGCGTAGGGTTTTTTTTCTGGCCACGGAGCGCCTCGGACACGGATGGGTCTTGCGACCTCCATCTCAGGAGCGGCCCGGGAAACAAGAGACCCTTCTGAGCCAGAGGCTGTCCTTCTGTCAGCGTCTGAACTGCACGATACAAGAATCCCACGGCCTCCCCATGCTGGGGTGGAGAAGGCCGATGCCATGTTTGGCTGTCCTCCTCCCAGGGTCGCGCCCCCCGCCAAGGCTTCAACGTAGTGCTTGAGGGGAGAGGGGGGCAGGGGACCCGACCTACGAGCTGCACATTGCACCTCCTGGGCTCTGAGAGGACTGCCAAAGTAGGCTTAGGTCGGGTGTCCCCCTACAGGCGGAGCTTGGACGAAACATATCACATAGTATTCACAAATACACGAAAAATGCTCAAACATACTAAAAAAGTAGGCACCCGACTATTTTTTTACTATTTTTGAATATTCCTCCTGGAGGGGGGCACGCCCGGCTGCAAAACAGGCTCACGGGTTCCACGACGGCTCGGGCACGACGAGCATCAACGATACAACCGTCGTCTTACCGTCAAGGACGAACAGACTTTCCTGCTACGGCGAGCCTCGGCCACTGAACACTCGGCTCCCCGAATGAGGGCCAAGGATCGGTCCGACAGGCAGAGCCTCTCCTCAGCCCAAGAAGGTCCGTATATTTGTGGATGCCATGACAATGGACACTCTAACAACCCGGTCATTGAATTAAGTATGTGTTTAAACTGTGTAGAAAATGTTCTAAACATGTTTCACACATGTTTTTACATGTTCAAAACATGTGTGAAACATCTTTTCGACATCTGGGAATTACTTGACAACATGTTTCCTCTCCGTTAATCGACTTCCACAACCGTACACCAGCGTGCTGATTCTGCCCTGCGATACTTTCCTAGATGCCCCCCCGCACGGCCCCCCAGAGGCCCAACTGCGGCCCCACGATGGCCAGGGGGTCCCCCAAAAGACGCCACAGAATGGCTTACACTGGATTAACTCTTAGATGACGTTGGGTGTGCATGATCGTGCATGCGCTCGTTCAGCGGACCCTAGTACTTTGATCAAGGAGCCCATGTGATTACGGAGCGCACGAACTTCGTCCCTAACGGGCTCGTGCAATACCCTCTGGCCGACACCCACCCCACACACTTGGGAGACCCCATGCACACGCCTGTCAACAATTGGTGGTCACGCGGCTCTGGCGAGAGACCCAGCTACCTCCGCAGATAGGTGCTCCGCCTAAGAGGCCCCGTCACTCTTATCGGCAGCTCAGGGGGGAAGCGAGACGGGGCAGGCCTTCTCAGAACGTGGCGGGGCTTCTCAGAAGCCCTCGCGCCCTATGTGGTTTAGGAGATGGCTTACACGGCTTCTCAGAAGGCGCGAAGGCATCTGGGAAGCCCCGCTGGTTTGTGAGAAGACCTGTCCCCTCTGACTTCCCGCCTGGGCTCGCCGTCGAGGCTACCCCGAACAAGCCCGTGCAAGACATCACCACCCCACTCAAGGGTCCACACGCAACGCCTGCTAGCATGTGATGATCACGCAACCCTTGCGAACGACTCATCCTACTCCACGGATCGGCGCCTCACACAACATAATAGCAACATCCCCAAACCCCGGTAAACTCAGGTGCGTGCAGAGTCCTAACCGCTCCACACCGGCTTGATCCTTTCTCCTACCCCATGCCCTGACCTCGGATCCGTCGTACTTTGGTTGGTATTCCGGCTTGGAACTCTGTCGGAAATGCACACCAGACGGTGCGAATCAATAGGGCAAACATTTCCGCCCCGGGAAAGCATGGCGACTATGTCCGCCAAGCTATGGCGAAGACAGCAACGGCACAGCAGGGCGAAACCAGCATCAAACGAGCTTGAACAGCACGACCAACATTTACATTAAGGATGCAAGGCCCTTGGACGTCCAATCAGGACATCTTTTGGCGTCTAAGCTCAGGGAGGGTCGAAACAGCAAAGATGCAGGGGTAACCTTGCAGAGTGTTGTGGCCTTACTTTGGTTCCGGCACTATGGGGCCATTCCCGCCTTACTTGCAGAGTAGCACGCAGCGCGGCGGATGCGAAGCCAACGTGCCCCCTCCCCATGGGTCTGGCCTGCAGAGGGTCCGGGTGGCCACACTGGCCGTCTTCGCCCCAGGAGGCTCCTCGGCCTGAGGGGCTCAGATGGAGGACCTCCTTTCTTGATTCCCTGGCCTCTGGGGTGGCCCCGAGAGGGCCCCCCAAAGATCTTCTGGTGAGCGTTCTCTTCTTCGGCGGTGCGACATTGGGCGGAATGGGAGGGGGGTGTGGGGGAGTCTGGCCCAGACCCCTGCTTAGTGCGACTGTTTCCACCAGTGCGTCCTACGGGGATGCTCCACCTGCTCGGAACAGGCGCCAAAACCAGCCAAGATCTACTCCGTAGGGGGAGGGGGAGGGGGGGGTGCGAGGGCCCGCGCCGATCGGCACAACAACTAATAAAAAACGTTCACCTGGTAGAGTGCGCTTGAATGTTGCAACACTGATTAGTGCAACGATTCTCGGAGTGCGTGCCACAACTGTGATATTACATTGTCTCCGATGACCAGTCGACCCCAAGTGAGCCCAAAGTGGGCCCCACAGGCCCCCAAGAGACGACGACCCGAACTGGCCATGTTCGGCCACTGCTTGGGTTCACGCCTACTTGGATTGGCTGGCGTCTCTTCTTGTGGCACGAGCGTCCCATGGCAAATCGCAATTGAATCGTTTCTCGACTTCCGGTTGGGGTACGCTAGCCGTCAGGAATTACACCTGGTGGGCATCCGACGTAGACATCACCGCCATGGACAACGCATTGTGGAGTTGCGACCGCCAGAGAGATCTTCACCTTCGGAGGCCAAGACAATTTCGTCCCAACCGACATCTGTGGTCTGTGGACAACTCGTGATGGCCGGCGGCAGTGCCTGTGCTCGTTTCCGCCCCCACCCTTCCAGGAACGCATCATCGTTAGACGGAGGAGGAGGAGGAAGGAGGAGGAGGAGGAAGGAGGAGGACAACATTAGGATGCTCCACGGAAAAGTGAGGCGCGTTCTCGAACGTCCTCTCAGCCTACTCAGGGCGGCCGCCACGACGAACTATGCTCGGAAGCTGGGCGATGGCTGGCAAATCCGAGGCTGCTAAAATGGCCTTCCAGGAAGACTCGTTTTTTTTCTTCACGTCCTCCACCTCTTCGGCATCGTCTTCCGCTCCCTCCTCCTGCGTCTCCTCCTTTTCCTCGTTCCTCTAACTCGTCGTGGTCAGGGGCGTCTTCTTCAGGGTCGGCGGCACCAGCCGACCAGCCGTAAGGCCTTCGCAATCCGTGGCTGCTAAAATAGCCTTCCCGGAAGAAAAAACAAACTCCCGGGATAAAGCTCAGCGCGCCACATAGTAAACGGGTTGCTTCCCAGAAGAAAATTAGCCTGACGAAGGACCCAACCATGTGCAGTTGCGAGTACCGCATTGTGGGTACCGGTTTCGGTGGAGCTCCTATGGGGCCACGAAACTTGTGAGGGGTGCGGTGTAGCTCCCGATGGGGCCACGAAACGCTGCCCTGGGCGAGGGAGACGCATGCGAACTGCGCCATTGGGACCTTCGCTGGATCTCCTTATGGGGCCACGAAGCGCTGTCATGGGTGGGGGAGACGCATGCGAACTGCGCTTCTGGCGCCTTCGGTGGAGCTCCCTATGGGGCCACGAAGCGTTGTCCTGGGTGGGAGATACGCATGCGAACACCCCCACTGGGGCCTTCGGTAGAGCTCCCTCTTGGGCCACGAAACGCTGCCCTGGGTGGGGGAAACGCATGCGCCCACCCCCACTGGGGCCTTCGGTGGAGCTCCTTATGGGGCTACGAAACGCTGCCCTGGGTGGGGGAACCGCATGCGCCCACCCCCACTGGGGCCTTCGGTGGAGCTCCCTGTGGGGCCACGAAACGCTGCCCTGGGTGGGGGCACCGCATGCGCCCACCCCCACTGGGGCCTTCGGTGGAGCTCCCTGTGGGGCCACGAAACGCTGCCCTGGGTGGGGGAACCGCATGCGCCCACCCCCACTGGCGCCTTCGGTGGAGCTCCCTGTGGGGCCACGAAACGCTGCCCTGGGTGGGGGAACCGCATGCGCCCACCCCCCACTGGGACCTTCGGTGGAGCTCCCTATGGGGCTACGAAGCGCTGCCCTGGGTGGGGGAACCGCATGCGCCCACCCCCACTTGGGCCTTCGGTGGAGTTCCCTGTGGGGCCACGAAGCGCTGCCCTGGGTGGGGGAACCGCATACGCCCCCCCTCACTGGGACCTTCGGTGGAGCTCCCTGTGGGGCCACGAAGCGCTGCCCTGGGTGGGGGAACCGCATGCGCCCCCCCCCCTCACTGGGGCCTTCGGTGGACCTCCCTATGGGGCTACGAAACGTGTGAGAGGTGTGCCGAGAGCAGAGGCAAGGAGGGGGAGGAGGGAGGAGAGGGAGGAGGGAAGGAAGGAAGGAAGGAAGGAAGGAAGGAAGGAAGGAAGGAAGGAACGCGGGGCACCGTCTCTTCAAAACGAGGACCAACATCACAAGATGGTTGGGAACAAAACATATTCCCTGAGCTCCGTTTTGGCAGCCACGGATCTGCTGGCCTTCGCCTGGCTTCTGAGCTGTGCGACACAACTTACGCGCACCGTCTTTGACACGGCCTGGCACGCTTGCGTAACATCGGGACGGCACACGTGCAACCCGAGAGCGTGCCCAAGCACTGCGAACTTCAATGCCCCGGAGCTCCGTGATGGCAGCCACTGGCACGCTTGGGCTATCGGGACAGCACGCGTGCAACTCGAGAGAGCTTCCCGAGGGCCTGGAAACTTCAACATCACACCAGCCCCTTGGGCTAAGGTTAGGTCGAGCGCGTCCCCCTACAGGGGGATTTTGAACGAGAAACAAACCATAGTCAAAACATGTTCGAACACATTTAATAATATTCAAAAGTCGTCCCCATACTATTTCCCAACCATCCTGTGGTGTTGGGTCCTCGTTTTGAAGAGACAGCGCCCCGCGTTCACTCCTCCTCCCGCTGCCCCCTCCCTCCTGCCATCATCATCATCATCACCATCACCATCATCATCATCATCATCATCATCATCATCATCATCATCAGGAGGCCCCAGTGGCCCCATAGGGAGCTCTACCGAAGGCCCCAGTGGCTGCGCTCCCATGCGCCCGCCGCACCCATTTCGGCACACCCCTCACACGCTTCGTGGCCCCATAGGGAGCTCCAGCGAAGGCCCCAGTGGCTGCGCTCCCATGCGCCCACCGCACCCATTTCGGCACATCCCTCATACGCTTCGTGGCCCCATAGGGAGCTCCAGCGAAGGCCCCAGTGACTGCGCTCCCATGCGCCCACCGCACCCATTTCGGCACACCCATCACACGCTTCGTGGCCCCATAGGGAGCTCCACCGAAGGCCCCAGTGGCTGCGCTCCCATGCGCCCACCGCACCCATTTCGGCACACCCCTCATACGTTTCGTGGCCCCATAGGGAGCTCCACCGAAGGCCCCAGTGGCTGCGCTCCCATGCGCCCGCCGCACAGATTTCGGCACACCCCTCACACGCTTCATGGCCCCATAGGGAGCTCCACCGAAGGCACCAGTGGCTGCGCTCCCATGCGCCCACCGCACCCATTTCTGCACACCCCTCACACGTTTCGTGGCCCCATAGGGAGCTCCAGCGAAGGCCCCAGTGGCTGCGCTCCCATGCGCCCACCGCACCCATTTCGGCACACCCATCACACGTTTCGTGGTCCCATGGGGAGCTCCAGCGAAGGCCCCAGTGGCTGCGCTCCCATGCGCCCACCGCACCCATTTCGGCACACCCCTCACACGTTTCGTGGCCCCATAGGGAGCTCCAGCGAAGGCCCCAGTGGCTGCGCTCCCATGCGCCCACCGCACAGATTTCGGCACACCCCTCACACGTTTCGTGGCCCCATAGGGAGCTCCACCGAAGGCCCCCGTGGCTGCGCTCCCATGCGCCCACCGTGGCGCAGTGCGCATGGCGCCGCCGCCCCATTTTGGCACACCCCTCACACGTTCCGTGGCCCCACATGGAGCTCCATCTCAGGTCCAAGTGGCGCAACTCGCATGGCGCCGCCGCCCCATTTTGGCACACCCCTCACACGTTTCGTGGTCCCATAGGGAGGGAGGGAGGAGGAGGAGGAGGAAGAGGAGGAGGAGGAGGAGGAGGAGGAGGAGGAGAAGGAACCCCCACGATATCCACAATTGCGGTAGTCACAACTACGTATGGTTGGGTCTTTCGTCAGGCTAATGTGTACTATTTCTTGAATAATCCCCCTGTACAGAGACACGCCCGACGTAAGGCTAAGGTGGTCTATGTCTAGCGATGTCTTCCTTTCCTCTTCCGAAAGCCCCTTCCCTTCCAGGAGGTTTACCCTCCTCTCCAAGAGGTTTTTCGTTGGGGGGGGGTCGCTGAGCGTCAGAGCGTCCAAAATGGCCTCGGCGAGGAGGCCGCCATCACTGACGTTACTACGGTGTTGGGCCCATTTGGGCGATTTGTTGATGGCCCCACAGGGAGTGGAGGCAAATGAGGACCCCCCCCTTTTGACCGATGGCCTCCAAACAGGCCCCAAGAGGCCGCCCAGGGCTCCCAAGGGAGCCCCAAGAGAGCTCCAGGAGGGCTCCAAGATGACCCCAAGACCCCCTCAAACAGCTCCAAGAGGGCTCCAAAACTATCCAGAAGAGCCCCAAGATGGCTGCAAGAGGGCACCTGGTGCTCCAAGATGGCCTCCAAGACGGCTTAATAGTACTGACGATGGTTCAAGGTAGCGTCCAGCATACCTCCAAGAGGCCCGACGAGGGCCACAAGACGGTTCCAAGTGCTCTCGGAGCCCCCTCAGGACCCCCCCAAGAAACTGAAATCCTTCAAGAACCTGGGGACAATTAATGAGTTCTGACTTCTCGCCTTTTCGCTTCTGATGCGCTTTGGAAGCCTCGGCGCGGCCCCAAGATGGCCCAAGAGAGGCCCAAGAGGGGCCCAAGCGGCCCCCCAGACGGCCCCAAGAGCGCCCAAGAGCGGCCCAAGAGCGCCCCGAGAAGGCCCCAAGAGGCGATCTTGATGGCTGCTGGGGGGTATCACATATTACGAGCCCCTTCTCTTTTTCACCGACGCCCTCCGCGATAGCCCCACGAGCAACAAGCCCCCAAGAGAGAGCCCCAAGAGGACCACACTGTCCCCCAAAGGAATCGCATGATGACTCCAATATCCCCCAAAAGAGTCCAAAGAGGGCTCCACGAGGCGATTGTGAGCGCTCTGTCCTCGTCCTCGTTGTCCTCCTCCTTCTCCTCCTCCTCCTTGCCCTCATCGTATTCCTGTACCTTCTCCTCCTCTTCCTCGTCGTCGTGGTGGTCGTCGTCGTTCTCCTCCTCATCCTCCTCCTTCCCTCGCCCCCACGCGGGCCCCAGGGATGGCCCGAAGAGGCCCTCCAACGCCGCCCGCTTGCTCCCAGATATCTCTGTCACCCTGGTTGCCCGCTCTGTTTCACTGTGTGTGTGTCTCTTCGTTCGTTTCCCCGCCAACTCGCATGGGCAAGGTTTCAGAATGGGCTGGTGGGGATACGCGAAGAGTGAAGAATTGGCAAGAACAAGACTCCCATGACACAGCGCTGCCCCTCGAATCCGCCACAGATCTCATAATATTACGCCGAAGGCAGCTTTTTATAGTGTAGGTTGCTGTCTCGTTTAGTCACCCTGGGGCCAGGGTTCAACATCTCACCCAAACTGCAACGGCATGCCCGCGCAACATGACATTCCTGACCCACTGAGCCGAACAAGCCAACATTAAGGTCCGCATTAGAAACTCCTGCGAAGTCAGAACGAAGACACGCATTCGACCATGTGGCAACACGGCAGCAACACACATCGCACCAATGCTCAGCTCCGACCTGCATACCGTCGCCAATTACCTCGGCAAACGGTGAGAAGCCCTGCTTGTCGAGGAATGAGTTGTCCTTATAGTTGATGAACAGCTGGGAAGTGCGCGTGTTGGGGCCTGGATCGCAAGAGGCACCGCCCAACACACATAGCTACACATCTGCAAAACCACAAGTGGGCATGCGTCCCAAACAACACTTCGCCATCCCCTTGGAGACCTCGGCGTGTAAGATGTGTGCCCCTCACCTTTGCACGCCCGGAATGGGTACGAAACAAATGGGTACAATGCCCAACAACACCTGATGTCTGTCTAACCCAAAGCAACCGCTGTTGGGCAGGCGGCCTTCTGTCTCAAAAGGAAACCGCCCGCGGCGACACCGACAGCGAACCCTGTCCAAAATAATCAGGAACTGCTGTCGGTGTTTGCAACTGTTCTTTCCGTACCTATTTCGCTCGTCCCGGTGATTAGCATGGGCGAACCGGGTCCTGAGGGAAACGACTCCTGAACCCTGCGGCCTCCCCCCAGGACGAGATCTTCACCCTGAATCGTTGCCTGGCAGTCCCCGGGGCCCTCGGATGGCCCCGAGGGCCCGACCAAGGCGAAGAACCTCAGGACTCCTTTCCCCCACGGCGAGATGTGTGCGCCCGTCCTCAGCAACCCCTGTCGGGGGATCCTCCCAAAATCCTGCAAGATGCTGCAGGATCCTGCGCCCTAGCCCGGGTCAGTGCAGCCCTGGCTCGGCAGGGTCCTGTAGGATCTGGCGCCCTGGCTGACCTCCGTTTGCCTTGACCCCCCCGTCCCTTGAGCCCCGACCCTCCGTGGCGCAAGGCGCGTGGCAGCCACGTGCTGATGTTGCCCGACGCGCGCATCCCGCACGAACGATTGCACGAGCTCGTGAGCACGTTTTCAAGACCCCTTTTGCAAAGGACCCACTCGCCCGAATGCAAGTGTGCCCCCCCCAAGGCAGCCCCCCTCCCGAGAGCCCCGCTCGGCCGCTCTGGGAGGGGGTGGAGGAGGAGGAGGAGGAGGAGGAGGAGGAGGAAAAGGAGGAGGAGGAGGAGGCGGAGGAGGAGGAGGAGTAGGAGGCCGAGGAGGAGGAGGAGGAGGAGGAGGAGGAGGAGGAGGAAGAGGAGGAGGACTCATCTGGCCCACGACAGCTCCGCGACGCGTCCAGGGGGCCTCCAGACGGCTTGAGATGGCCTTACGACTGCCCAGGATTCGGCGTCGAGCTGTGTGCCCCTCCCCAGGCCCCTTTCCTGGGAGCCCGGCTCGGCCGCTTTGGGGCAGGGGGGTGGGGTGTGGGGGGGGGGCTCGGCCCGGCCGTGCCCGCGGTCTCGTCTGGCCCATACGAGGAGCTCCGAGGCACGCCCAGAGGGCCATCGGACGGCCCGAGATGGCTCCACGACGGCCCCGAGAGGGTCTCATTGAGATCCATCCACCTCTTCGGCGGCGAGCGAGGGGGGGGGAAGTGAGAAGGAGAAGGCCTTCTCAGAAGGCGGCGGGGCTTCTCAGAAACCATCGCGCCCTCTGAGAAGTTTTTTCGTGCCTTCGGGGAAGGCCCAGGAAACTTCTCAGAGGGCGGGGAACTTCCGAGCCTTCTGAGCAGGCTTTCTCCTTCTGGCTTCCCCCCTCGCTCGCCGTCGACCTCTGAAATGCGCCGTCTGGGCGCGGCTTCTTTTAGGTAGGGCATGTCCCCGACAGGCAGATTTTGGAGGAAACCTAACAAATAGTCAAAACATATGCAAACATTGTCAATTTCTATAACTATTTTTGAATACTCCTCTTGCAGAAGGACAGGCCCGACTTCAGGCTTCTTGTGGGTGGCCCCAGGCAGCCCGTCTTGGGGCGCCCCGTTGCCGTCGCGTCGCCCGCACTCCTGCCGCCTCCTCCCCCCCCAGCGCTCCTGCCGCCTCCCCCTCCTCCTCTTCCTGCCGCCTCCCCCTCCTCCCCCTCCTCCTCCTCCTCCTCCTCCTCCTCCTCTTCTTCTTCTTCTTCTTGTTATTCTTCTGCTTCTGCTTACTATTCGTCTTGTTCGTCTTCCTCTTCTTTTCATTCCTCTTCTTCCTCCTCCTCCTCCTCCTCCTCCTCCTCCTCCTCCTCCTCCTCCCCCTCCCCCTCTTGGGGCACGGGCTACTGCCGCCTCCCCCGCCCCCCCCCGCTGGGGCGGCGAGGCGGGCTCGCGCCCGGCTCCCGCGGCGCGAGGCCGGCGCGAGCCCCCCGGGGGCGCTCGGCGGAGGGCGCCCCGCGATCGACGCGGGCGTCCCTGCCTTTGGCGGCGAGCGGACACATCCTCAATGCGAAAGCTGTGCGGCCGTCTCCGAGCCGTCCGGGCAATTTGCATCACCTTACTCGAGGAGGAGGGGCCGGAGGCTCGGGGAGGGACATGCATCACGGTCCGCTTGCCACAGATCGGCCATCTGCTGTGCCTCGGCGGTCAGCGGCTGTTCTCGGCGGCCTCTGGCAAATCCTCAATACGAAAGCCGTGCGGCCGTCTCCGAGCCAGGGGGTCCTTGATCAAACGTCGACGACAAGCCGAGCAACACGTGGTCAACGGAGGGAACAGGGAGAGAGGGAGAGAGCGGCGAACGGAGCGAGAGGAGGCACGGCGGGAGGAGCCGGGGAGCCAGGCCGCGCCGTCTAGAGGAAGGAGAAGCGGCCCAAACAGAAACTGCAGGGGCGCCGGAGTTTCTGGTCCTGTCCTCTCTTCTTCTTCATTCGGGGGCGCGCAATCACGGATTAGCGACCCATGGATTTGGCGCGCGGTCGCCAAACCCATGGGTCGGGGGAGGTGCCCTCCCCCAAAATGCGGCCGGTGCCGCCTCGCTCGGCGGCGGAAATCCGCGATCTCCCATGGAAAGGGGACCCGTCGCTAATCCACGCCCCCTTGCTCCATGTTTGTGATCTTCTGACTTTGGCGGCGAGCGGGCTGTTATGAGGAAACTTCTGGAGACCTCGCGCGGCAACTTGAGACCCGATGTACGTCGGTCACGTCGGATTGATGTTGGGTTTACGTCGCACGACGTCAGAATTATGTCGGATTTACGTCGGACTGACGCCGGAGCATCGCCACGCAAGCGTGTGGACTAGATAATATAACTATTACGTGCTGCGCGAGGCCTCCAGAATTTTCCTCATGAGAGCGGGGGAAGTTTCGGTTGACCCAAAGTGGGTCCAGCAGAAAAGGGGGCGGTGCAATAGATTTGGGGCACTTGCATTGCAACTGTACTGCGCCGGAGAATTGCATTGCATTGTGTTGCAACTATTGTATTGTAGGCAACAATGCAGCAATTGTGCCACGGAGTGTATTGCACGCCCCAGATCTATGGCAACCTGCAAATCTATTGCACCTCATCTATTGCACCACCCCCTTGTAGCTGGACCCCCTTTTTGGGTGAACTAGAGAAGTGAGAAGGAGAAGGCCTTCTCAGAAGGCGGTGTGATTTCTCAGAAGCCATCGCGCCTTCCGACGAATGCTCTGCATATTCGAGGGAGGCTTAGAGAGCTTCTCAGAAGGCCAGAGGACTTCTAAGCCTTCTGAAAAGGCCCGCCCCCTCACACTGCCCCCCAGGGCTTGCCGCCGAAAGATGGCATCAATAAGATCCATCCAAGAGGCCACTAAGACGGTCCAAGACAACCCCAAGAGGACCCCCACGAGGGCCTCCAGAGGCCAGAACCATTGATTGTCGCAAGGGTTTCCCATTGTCTCCTGCCAGGGCCCCGCAAGAGAGGGCCAAGAGAAGGACATCGAAGTGGCCTCCAGAGCCCCTCCCTTCGGAATAGTCTCAATACGCCTTCAAGAGGCCACCCCAGGAGCCCCCAAGAACCCCTTCAAATTGCCTCAAGAGACCCCTGGGGTGCCTCGGCGTAATTATGAGATAGCCGCCCCTCCTCAAACCCTGCAGCGGGAGTCTGGTCCAGCCGGTTTGGAGGCGGCCCCCCGATGGTGCCAGCGGACGAACCTGGCAATGAAATGCTCAAAGGCGCGTCAGAAATGTTGTCGGGGGCGTCCAAGAGGGGGGCGTCCAAGAGGGGGGAGCGCAAATCATGACCAGCGGCATGTGCGCGGCCAAGGGGGGGGCCGGGGACGTGATGAAGTGAGAAGAGGCGCCAAGAAATCTGGGGAGATTTCATGGCCCCCGCCATGATATCCACCCCCCTAGTCATCACCCCCCTCTTGGCCGCCCCTGATGTTGATGACAGGTCCACGTAGGACAAGTGCCTCGGGGCGGGCCTCAAGACGGCCCAGAGGGCCCCAAGGCTTCCCACGAGGCCTCCGCTGGCTCCCAAGACCCTTGAGATCCGGCGTTGCGACAAATTGCAACACCGCGAACATTCACGACCAGAGGTAAGTCGGGCCTGTCCCTCTGGAGGGGGAATATTCAAAAATTGTTAAGAAATGGTATGGAGACGATTTTTTGACTACTTTCGAATGTTTGTCGATTCTGGTTAATTTTTCCTCAAATTCCGCCTGTACGGGGATACGCCCGACCTAAGACCAGAGACCCAAACGCCATCTTCCTGCTGCAGCTTCCCAACAGGATCGGCGCACCTGGGATGGTCCTCGGGGCCCAAAAAACCAGGCCACAGCGCCCGGCATGAAACAATCGCAACGCCCATCGGGGACGGCCAATGCCATTGCACCGGCCTTTCAGACTTGCTGCAGCGGATTTCTGCGTGGATTTATGCGTGGATGTTTGCTCGAAGCGGCGAGCGAAAAACGCAATGAATTTCGCGTGGATGCTTTTTGGTCTTCATTCCTGGCACAAGCAAATCCGCATGAAATTCACCTCGAACTCCGGAACGAAATTCTACAGGCCATCCCGGGCCCACCCTATCGTTTTCCGGACGAAATCCGCTCTGCGATGCTGGCGCCATGACCAACGAGGCACCCACGATGCCCCCAGTGTGCCTCCAGCGCCCTCTGAAGAGACCCCCCCCAGGAGGGCCCCCAGGCAGGCCAATCCTGGGCGCGGCTTGGACACTGGAGCTCCCGAACGCGCAAATGGCTCCCATCTGACGGCCACGCCTGAGACGCCAAAACTCCGCAGAGTTCCAGATGCCTGGGGGCGCGCAAAACATGGATTAGCGATCCATGGATTTGGCGCGCGGTCGCCAAATCCATGGATCGGGGGAGGTGCCCTCCCCAAAATGCAGCCGGTGCCGCCTCGCTCGGCTGCGGAAATCCGCGAATCCCCATGGAAACGGGACCCGTCGCTAATCCACGCCCCCTTGATCCATGTTTTGGATCGCCTGAATGACGGGAATCCCTAGACTTAGGTCGGGCATGTCCCCCTACAGGCGGATTTTGGGCGGAAATAACAACTTGTGAAACAAGAGTAGATGTTCAAACACATTAGAAACTAATCAGAAATTGTCCCCAAACTTGGGGACCCAAAGAATATACACCACCACCACGTCCATTCCTCCTCTCTCCTCTATCCTCCTCTTCGTTCCCTCTCTCCTGGGAGAGGGAGGGGGTGAGGGAGGTGGTGGTGGTGTATATTTTTGGGCCCCCCAAAACTATGTCTTGACTAACTTTGCGCACTCCTCCCGTCGAGGGGCACGCCGGACTTCACACCCCAGGCCCCAGGACGGCCCGAGAGAGCGGGCCCCGCGGGCACGCCCCAGAAGTTGGGCCGAGCGAGCGCCCCGCGACGTCCCCGAGGCCGCCGAAGAGGGCGCCCGAGGAGGGCTCACGAGAGCCCCAGGAGGGGGGGAGGAGGCGGAGGAGGAGGAGGGGAAGGAGGAGGAGGAGGAGGGGGAGGAGGCGGAGGAGGAGGAGGAGGAGGAGGAGGAGGAGGAGGAGCCCCTGTTGGGGCCATCGTGGGCGTACAGACGTACGGCAGGTTCGTGTCGTGCCGACCCCAGCGCTGGTTTTTGACACCGCAGGGATCGTTCAACCTTGAACGATCGGCCGCTGCCGCAAGGTCCGATCGTTCAACATCGACCGATTCTGGGTCGCCGGCGGCGTTCAACCTTGAACGTCCGCGCTGGGGTCGCCGCTGGTCGACACGACGCAAACCTACCGTATTTCGTTCAGTCGGGGCGTTGACCCAAGGGACCCTCAATAAGGAACGAGGCCAACTTTTCCCCTAAGTGAAGCTTCGATGTCCCATGGGAAACCTAGGGAAAACCCAGGGCAAACTGCAACACAATCAAGGAACACCGAGCCCCTCCCCAACGAAAAGGGTTCCTTCTTTAGCTCCCCGACTGTAAGAAAAAGGAGGGAGTCACAACCCTCCTGGACGAGAACTTTTAGACCCCCCCCCCAGACCATCCATGCAAGGGCGGCCCTTTGCCCAGAGACCCCCCCCCCACCCTCCAAGACAACTCAAATCACACCCCCCCCCCCCAATGTGACCCCCCTCACTTGTTCATGGAATCTGGAGTGCCCAGAGGCGTCCACGAGCTTCCAAGACGGAACAACAAGGCGCCCAAGCATCTGAAGGGGCCCCCCTGGAGGCCCATTGACGGATACATCTTTCGCGCCAAGGCTCCCGCCACCAAACGGCCTACGGACGGACACAGCTTGGACGCCCAGACTCCCCAAACCACCAGGCAACAGAGAACCTTGATTTAGGATTTAGGCGAGCCTGCGACGACAACCAGCTTGAACACCGCATCAACGCAGCGCGCACCAGTACCCGAAATCCATATCATCCCCCAACCCCGCAATTTCGGGGAGCGAAGTGCGTCGAATATATTCCTCGACCTGCTGTTCTCCTTCGTCGTCCAATGTTTTGATTGCCTGTGTGGGCCACTGGGTGAGGAAATCTTGCGGGACTTTTCGACTCGACAGTCGTAGGAATCCGGGGCTCCAAAAATCGGCGCCGCGGCGTGAACCATCTGAACAATTCTTGTCATCAACCTTCGACATCAAGAAATGAAGGCTGCGCACATTCAAGCAGATTCCGAACGCACGTGCCACTTTTGTTCCGCAGTTGCTGCGCTGCACAGAATGTGCGGTTTCACTCGAATCCAACGCTCGAGCTATACCTACTCTTCCTAAAGCGGACGCGTGATCTGCATGCGACGCCTAATCCGCCCCACTGTAAGCGTCAAAACTCCCTCCACTCCCTGACCCCCGCGCCGGGGGGGTTGCGCAAGCGCTGTTGACACATTCTGGCCTCGATCCGCAGCTGGCGAAATCGATGAGGTGATGAGGAGGGGAGGCCAAGAGAAACGACTACTACAACACTAAAAACAATTATCCTGGCGAAGGACCCGACCATATGCAGTTGTGGGCACCGCAATTGTGAATATCTTCTTCGGTGAAGATCCCTATGGGGCCACGAAGCGTCGCACTGGGTGCGGGCTCCGGTGAGAGCTCCCTATGGGGCCACGAAGCGCTGTACTGGGTGGTTGAAAATACCAAATTGTGTGTGTGCGTGTGTGGGACGCGTGCGGGCGGCTACACTGGGGGTTTCAGAGGAGCTCCCTATGGGGCCACGAAGCGCTGTACTGGGCTGGCGAAAATGCAAAATAGTGTGTGTGTGTGTGTGTGTGCGTGTGTGTGTGTGTGTGTGTGTGTGTGTGTGTGTGGGGGGGGGGGACGCAAGCCAGAGGTCGCACTGAGGGCTTCGGTGGATCTCCCTATGGGGCCACGAAACGCTGTACTGTGTGGGTGGAAAAGCCAACCTGGGTGTGTGGGACGCATGCGGGCGGTCCTGGGGGCTTCAGTGGAACTCCCATGGGGCAATGCCAAATTGGGTTTCCAGGACGCACGCGGACGGTCCCACTGGGGGCTCCGGTGGGGCTCCCTATGGGGCCACGAGAAGCTGTACTGGGTGGGTGAAGGGTGAAAGTGCCAAATTGGGCTTCAGGGGCGCACGCGGACAGTCCCAGTAGGGGCTTCGATGGAGCTCACTATTGGACCACGAAGCTCCGTACCCCGTGGATGGAAATGCCAAACTGGGTTCCCAGGGCGCACGCGGACGGTCCCACTGGGGGCTTCGGTGGAGCTCCCTATGGGGCCACGAAACGCTGTAGTGGGTGGGTGAAAATGCCAAATCGGGCTCCCGGGACGCATTCGGACGGTCCAAGGGGGGGCTGTACTGGGTGGGGGGGCATGCATGCGGACGGTTGCAGTGGGACTTTCGGTGGGGCTCCCTATGGGGCCACGAATCGATGTACTGGATGGGGGGGGCGCATGCGGACGGTAGACTTGGGACCTTTGGTGGAGCTCCCTATGGGGCCACGAAACACTGTACTAGGTGGGGGGGGATGCATGCGGACGGTCGACCTGGGACCTTGGGTGGACCTCCCTATGGGGCCACGAAACACTGTACTGGGTGGGGGGAACGCACGCGGAGGGTCTCACTGGGGCCGTCGGTGGTGCTCCCTATGGGGCCACGAAGCGCTTTGCTGGGTGGGGGGGGCGCACGCGGACGGTAGCAGTGGGACCTTCGGTGGAGCTCCCTATGGGGCCACGAAGCGCTGTGCTGGGTGTGGGGGGGCGCACGCGGACGGTAGACCTGGGACCTTCGGTGGAGCTCCCTATGGGGCTACGAAGCGCTGGACCGGGTGTGGGAGACGCATGCGGACGGTAACACGGAGGAGGGGGAGGAGCAAAAGGAGGAGAACGAGGACCCAACACCACAAGATGATTGGAACTATAAATGCTGCTGCTGCTGCCGCGACGCATACGAATGCTACCACCACCACCACTACTACTCTACGGCGCTCCACTGATATTTCTACCGTATTGATGGCTCATCATTGCCCACCATGTATTTGACTCATGGTGCGAACGACGACGACGAAATGCACTCCTAACCTGAACAACGATCGTTCCGCATAGCGCGCACAACGTGGCTCACCCTTTCGATGTGCGCTAACAAAACGTTTGGAACCGTCGCTGGCAACCATGCGTAGACCTCTACTCTCTGCCCTGAAGTCCTTCTGGCTTGAGAACGCTCTATCGCACTGGCTCCTTAAACACAAGGTGGGCCCGACATAGTATTGTTTGCTTGGTATTCCGGACCTGCTGCCTTTTAAAGAAGTGGGCTATCGCTGGATTGTTCGCCATGTTCCATGCTCACCAATAAAGCCTCCGTGAAATGGGTCAACGCTGTCGCCGCAGCCGTGGCAGTGGTGGCTGCACGTCTGCATGCAATCAGGCCGTTGGCTGCCTTTCAGACATGGGTGCTCTCGCTCTTGTGCTTGTTTAGCGTAGTTATTGTTCACCAGGAAGCCTTCGCCCAACGGAATGGAAACGTATAGTTACTCGGAGCGGCGGCCCCAACATGTGCATCGCATACTCCTGTCACGCTTTTCGGGGGAACTCTGTCTAAGAACATCTGGGCGTGAAAGCGAGCCCGCGTAGACGACAAGCGCGGCAATGACGCCGACGACAGCAACGACATCAGTGACGCTCTCCTCCGCCTCTGGGCATCTTTCAGGAGAGGCGAGGGAAACACACGTGGAAGATCGAGGGGGACTTCCCCTTGCCGTTCTCCCCGCGGCAACTCAGGCTAGCGCGCATGGCGTTGCTACGAACGTTTACTGGCGTGCTACTCGCGGCGCCGCCGTATCGCGGTAGCCACCTGTGTGGGCCACAGTACGAATTGATCTGAGCGTGGGTGGCCTGAGCGTGGGCGAGTCGGCGTGTAAGTGGATCTGGGCATGATCGGTCCTGATTGTACGTGAATCTGGATGTAGTGAAGGTGAGTACGAGTGGGCCTGAGTATAAGTGAGCAAGAGCGCGAATGAGTCTGAGTGCGAGTGGGTCTGAGTGTGAGAGAGTCTGAATGTGGGTGAATCTGAGTTTCAGTATGGTGAGCATGGGTGCGGGGTAGTCTGAGCACGAGTGAGTCTGAGGGCTGGTGAGTAAGAGTGTGAGTGCATCTGAGTGTGAGTTGGTCTGGATGTGGGTGATTCTGGCTTTGAGCGAGTCTGAGCATAATCGCGTCATGTGTGGGTCTGAATATGATCGAATCTGGGTCTGAGCGCCTCTGAGTGTGATGGGTGAGCCTGACTGAGGAAGAGGTGCTTGTGAATAAATCCGAATGCGAATGAGCGCCTTCGAGTTGAACAAAAACGGAAGGCCGTGAGTGAGTGAGTGAGGAGCACATAAACCCAACGAGAAGTCTGGGGGGGGCGACACAAGCACACAGCCTGAGACATCCCCACAATCTGGGCGCGAAACCTTGCATGCCCCCACCCCTGGCACCCCCCTTAAGAATGCTGAAACCAGCGCCGCGCCTGAGGTATCCTGAACACCTGCTCGAACAGCAGAGTCCGGGACAGGCAGACCGCCTGAGGCGTCCCCACAGTGTAGTTTCGAATCCTTGACTGGCCCCACCCTCTGACGCCCCCCCCCTCTCCATTGGGTCGCCCAATTGCTGCGCCTGCTGTATCGCGGAAAGCATTGGACCACCAAAAGATATACATCTTGCGGTCCGTGACAAGCAACCCACCTGAGATACTCTGAAAATGAAAGAATCTGAGCCTGAGTGCGATAGGAGCATGGTTATGAGACAGTATGAGCTAGTCCGGATATGATTGAGACCGACAGTGAGTGAGTCGGCGTATGAGTGAGTCTGAGTGTACTGAGTCTGAGCGTGTGCGGGTCTGAGTATGATTGAGTCTGGGTATGAGTGAGTCTGGGCATGAGCGACTTTGAGTATGAGTGCGTACGGATGAGTCTGAGTGAGTCTGAGTGAGGCTGAGTGAGAAAGAGGAGCAGGATGAGGAGAGAGGTGGGAAGAGGTGGAGGGAGTCGGCGCAGTCAGAGTAATGACAAGAACCGCATCTTAGGAAATGGGGAATAACAAGAACCCCACCTTACGTAGGGTATGGGGAACAATAAGGGCCGGAAGAGATGGGTGGTTGTGGTCGGATGTGAGGTCTGGCGCGAGCGCCCATATCTTGCCCTCGCCCCCTCTCCCCTCCACCCTCTCCCCCTCGCTCCCGCCTCTTACCCTCCACTTCCCTGCCGCCTTCGCCCCCCCCCCTTCTCCAATTCTCCTCCTCACATTGCCATGCCCCCCTCGGTCACCCCTACCCGTAACCTCCTCCTCCGCCCGTCTCCCTTTCCCTCCTCCCTCTTCCCTCCCTCCCCGTTGCCCTGCTCCTCACCTCCCCCCCCGCGTACCTGCTCACCTGCCCCTCCGCCTGTGATCCCCACGGCCCTCCACTTGCCGTCCGCCTCTCCTTGGCCTCTCCTCCGCCTCCTGAGACAACAGAAACATGAGACATCACGGCAAGCCGCGCCTCAGCCGCCTCAACATCCACCTCTTGCTCTGTCTTAAATTCAGCCTCCTCGTCATTCTTTCCCTTCCGCCTTCAGTCCTCCACGATCGCTCCTGCCCGTGCCACGTCTCTCGTCTCTCGGGCCTGGTCCCTCATCCCTCCACTTTCCCCCCTCGCTTGCTTTTCCTTCCCCGCCCCTCCCTTACACCGCTCTCCTGGTCAATCCTTCTCCTCCTCCTCCTCCTCCTCCTCCTCCTCCTCCTCGTCCTCTTCATTTTCCTGTCTCGCTCCGTGCGGGGCATCCGTGAGAAAACGCCCCACATCCGCGGGGTCGCGGCCCAGGGGCCCAGCCCGCGAAAGACCGCGGATCGGAGGTGAAAGGGGGAGATCGGAGGTGAAACGAGCAGCACCCCTCACCGGCAAAATCGGTTTCGGTTTCGTGTTCGTGTCGCGTCGTGCGTGCGAGGCGAAGCTGCGCGGGCGAGCGAGAGTCGGGGGGAACGAAAGGGGGATAGCAAAAGGTATGGTATAGAATCAGCTCACGTGGCTGATTTTCCCAGCGCCTCCCGGCGCCCCGAGGCGACCAACGTGTCGAGGAATGCCCGGCGGCGGGGCCGCACCCAGCAGCACGCAGAAGATTTCCTAACCTCCCCTCTCCCTATTCCCCCCCTTCCCCTATCCCGAGCTGCGTGGGCGAGCTAGGGGAATGAACCCTCCTCTGGCTAGGGCGCCGCCGGGCCAGAAGACCCCCCCTGGTTGTCCGGCGGTGGCCAGGGCCGTCTGGCATGTGTCCCGCCGGTGTTTCACCGGTGACCTGTCGGCGTCCCGTTGGTGCCCCGTCGGTGTCCCGTACTGCGATCGATCGTGAAAACGGATAGTGACAATCAATAGTGAGATCGATAATGAGATCAAAAGCGATATCGATAGTGAAGCCAATACTGATGTCCATAGTGAAATCGATCGTGGGAGGGACAGTGGTCAATTGTGGCATCGATAATGATATCGATAGTAAGATCGATCGTGACAACGATCGGGTGAGATCGATCGTGCCATCGGGAACAGGATCGATGGTGAAAACGATAGTGGAATCGACCGTGGGATCGATAATCAAATCAATCGTGGGATCGATTGCTTGTTTGCCAAGAGAGCTTCTTGGGCAACTCGAATGGTCCCCACTGATTCTGCGAAAACAGGTCGCGCCATGGCACGTGCAATTTAGCCTCAATCCGGTTAAGGGGGCAAACAACCAGGGCAACTCCACCACGACAGAGGCAGCTGGGCAACGAGGCGTGCAGCAGCAGGGAGAAGTAGGAAGACGATTCATTTGGGGCCTCACATCTACCACGCGGAGTGTCAGGCATCCTGGTCGGCAGCGCCTAGTCGAATGTCCACACTGTGGAGGAGCAGGAGGAGGAGGAGGACATCGCGTAGCGGTGCGAACACTTGCAATTATGCATCCAGACCAGGCGTCCGACAGGACCCGTCGTCTCCACGCCGTCACTCTGAGCCGAGCCTCAAAATGTTCAGCAGGGGAGCCTGATTTCGAAAGCCGTTGGACATTGCGGGCAGCCAAATATGCATCGCAACACGCAGCGCGTACAAGATAGACTTCAGGATCACCGCGGAAAAGAAGGAGGAGACACAACGAATGCGGACGTTAGCCGTGTGGTCCCCAAGTCGGTCCAGCATATCTCACCAGGAGAGGCCCCGTCCACTTTGTGAGAATGTCCAGGAGCCCAGGGCAATCACAATCATGACACATTGAACCCAGATCATTCCCGGGATCAGGCGGAGCCCATCCAACTAAACAACCAGTTGGCAAAGCATGAAACTCAGCACCCGCGTTGAAAGAAGCTGTGAGCAGCTGCGGCGGCGCCGCGCCGAGGTGAATGTACATTGATACAGAAAGTCGAGACTATGGAGCCGTCAGCTCCGGAAATGAAATCTCGCGAGCAACGAGACGGGATACCTGCGGATAAAAACGCGCAGCTTGGATTGTCGCGCTGTGCTGGCAAATTCGAACCCGGGCCTGCGACCGAAGCACCGCGAGCGGAGGTCTCGCATGCGAGAGATGACTGGTAACTGGTGCAAACCGCGGTGCCGACGAAACGGGGCGTGTCCTAAAGCATCGCGGGCTTATCCAAAATTTGCCAGGACCTTGGGCAAGTCGGGCGAGCGCAGCAGATATCTAAGACAGGCAGCTTGCGCGACAGCGTGGGCATCGGCATATTCAGCCTCTGGACGAACATCCTGCAGCTTAGCGGCCAATCGATATGACATTTCATTGCTCGGGCATAGATCACTTGGCTCGGGAGGCACATCAGGGAGCGGATCAACAACGCGCGCATGATCCTGAACGGGATAACCGAAAGAGCGAGCCCGAGACCGAGATGCCGAGCGAGTCGAATCCAACGTGAAATTTCGGGGCGATATCTTTCCAAATGCGGTCGCGGGCATCAGGGCCGATGCCAGGCCCCAAGGCACAGGGCCCAACAGGGCGCGAGGATAGATAGACTTGAAGGGGGCCGCCGAGGGAGGCGAGGGTGGCAAAAGAGATGCCCCGTCCCGGTCCGCTGCGCATGATGGCCCGGCACTTCGTAAAGTTCAGGCCACGGTTGGCAAACTCGGTCAGCATCGTAAGAGCACACGGCGCTGGCCCAAGATCACGCAGGGCCTCGCAAGGCCAATCGGGACATCGCCGGCGCGTCCAGGGTTGACGCTGGCATGGCCGGCCCTGCGGCGGAGCGGCCCACGGAGAGGGGGGTGAACTGCAGTCGCGGACGGCCACGCGGGAGCAGGTCAGCCCTGCTCCGCGCCGGAGCAGATGTCAACAGAGTCAAACCGACGGCCTGCAAACATGACTTGTGCAACGCTGTTCGCGCGCATGCGCATCATTTTCGAAGACTCGGTCGCGCGGAAGGGCGCGAGAGCGCGCCCGGCGCGGCGCGGCAGAGCCGGGAGACAGCCAAAGAGAGAGGAAGGCAGAAGAGGAATCGGCGACGAAGAGCGGATAGAACTTGGCACCGCGCGGGCGGCGAAAGATGCCACGGGCCTCCGCGCGAACAACGTGGGCGAGCATATCGCGACCACTGGCGCAAGCTTGCACGCGACCAATGAAGAACTCCGCGAGATGTAGCGAGATGTCGGGAGGCGAACGAAAGCATTCGTCGGTAGCTCAACGTTGGCGCCGCTCATGCTGAACGGCCTGGCAATAGGCGCGTCACCGCCGAGAAAAGTTTGGCCAGGCGGGCCCCTGGGGTCACTGCCCTTGGGAAGAAACACAAGCGGGCCCCGCCGTTTGTCCGCGGGGAGGGGGTGCACTTGACCAGAGAGGAGCGCGAGATGCACGTGGTGCAAATCTTAGAATCGCTTTCGTTTTCCAAACGGCACGTGGAATACCACCGGGACCAGGCGTGCTACGATGCCGTTTTCAATGCGCTCGTGCCCGACGCCGGACGGCAGTTGCCTCTCAGTCTCCAGAGGCCCAGGGAGAATCTGAAGAAGAAGAAGCTTCTCTGCCCAAAGCCCAGGGTCAACGGAGGATGTCTTCAATACATCGCGCCAATAGTCGCGGGGGGCGACCACAGGGGCCTCAACCGACGCACAGGAGGCACCAGTTTCATCGTGCACTGCAGCATGATAAGTAGGCTCGCGAACTTTGCGCCTGACCTGCCAGCGCTGGACGCGCGCAATTTGATCGCGCTGGCGATGTTCATCACCGCTACTAAGGATGTCAACCTACTCGTTCCTGAGATTACTGTAGTACCGGACTTGTGCACTCTGACAAAGGCCGTCGAGATGCGCGCGTCCTGACAGGCCCGAATAGAATGAATGTTAAGCCGAGGGTGACACTCAAGAGCACGACGGCGCCACCGCGCATGCCCGCGAGGGCGGGCACGAAGGACAACAGGAGACCGACGATGCTTACCTCGGCGCGTACACGTCGTTCATTTCTAATCGTGCTCATTTCGAATTGCGCTCGTTTCAAATTGTTCCTGGCCCCCTAGTGGCCAGGAGGAGGCCCAGGAAAGAACAATTAGAAATGAAAGGATCTTGGCCCCCCCTCAAAAATTTAAGAATTTTCGAATACGTAGAAATGAACAATGTGTACCTTGGCGCGTCATG
The DNA here is from genome assembly GCA_963575745.1 of Prorocentrum cordatum. Taxonomy (NCBI): domain Eukaryota; class Dinophyceae; order Prorocentrales; family Prorocentraceae; genus Prorocentrum; species Prorocentrum cordatum. The sequence continues at coordinate 250,376 of CAUYUJ010004446.1, forward strand.
GCGGGGCACTGGCGCAGCACGCGCTGCAGAGGCGGCCTCCAGGAGGTAATCTCTCGCGGCCCGGGGCCAGCTGCTGGCTCCCCAGGCCGGGGGGGGGGCGTCTCGCGCAACAGACTGTCGACCGCAGTCCGAAGCTCCGGCAAGGCCGCCACTTCGGGAGAGAACGCAAAAAGTGTCTGGGCGACGGGGGAAAGAGAGCTCCAACAAGGCCGAGGCGGAAACGTGGCCACCATCCGCGAGAGCTTCCAGGGGGCCCAGATACGCGGCACGAGCAGCGACGCCCCTGAGAAGGGCAAGGGGGGGAGGTGTAGGGATGGTCGATCCCGGAAGCATGGTAGATAACCTTGCCCATTTTCGCGTCCTGGTCCTAGCAGAACACCGTGCGGCCAAGTGAAACGTCGCATTCTTGCTCATGCCAAAAGCTCGGACAACGATCTTGACAAGCACCGCAGACGGCGCGAAGGCACTGAGGCACGTATTACCAGCGATACCAACTTCCAGGTCTGGTCCTGGGCGTTCTGTAAAGGATTCGTGATCTGGTCTCCGTATGACGTGCTCAACGGTGTAGGCAAGGAGGGGCTGTCAACGATCTGGTTCTCGACCAGCCACTGGCGGTCGAGCAGAACCTTCAGCGAGCCCTCTTCGATTGCGCCGACCTTACTCTCTAACAAGGTCGCGGGAACCCATCGCGTTGCCACCTCTGGTCGGGACGTGGTTGCTATTGGAAACGAGTTCTTTCCTCACCTCCTTCATCCTGGGGTCCATCACATTCAGGAAAATGGTGTCGCCGAGAATTGCAATTCTTGGCGGCGTGAGTAGTACACGCGGCTGAGAAACGTCATCTGGTCAGCGAGCGACGCGCAACGGTGTACCGATGCCTTGCACGTATCCTTGATAGTCATCCTGTCAATTGCTTTGCTGGGCACGAGCTGGAAAAGAAACTCCATCTTGTCAATGAGCTTGCCGGACATAGACACAATGGAAGTACTGCCCCCCGTAGTCCCAGAAGCCGACGGCGAGCGGTCCACTCGATGGCCAGGCGATCTCGAGTGAGAGCGGCAAGGAGAACATGAGGATTAAAGGTGGCGGCGGTGCCTCCCGCCACTGCGCCTGCCGTCGCCCGCGTGGCCATGGTTGAACTTGGAGCGAACTCCTTTGCGGCCAACTGCAGCACAAAGGGAAGAAATGCAAAGGTGTGGCGACAATATAACGCGATGTGGAATATGAGAAACGGGGCGTGATTTGGCTCACGGCTGTGTGAGGCCCCACGGTTCGAAAGGATCGGTCGGAACCAGCCCCTTGGCAGCGACCAAACTCACCCGCTCAGGGAACGTTTGAACTTCAGCAAGCATGGTTTGAGTCAAAATGGGTCCAGACGATAGTGCTATCGATTGTGGGTTTGGTTGCGGGATCGATAATTCCATCGATAGTGACAACGATCGTAAGATCGATAGTGGGGTCGATCATGATACCGATAGTGGGGCCGATCGCGAAGTCGATTCTGAGATCGATCGAGCGAAGCGTTGGTCCCTCCTCCCCCCCCCAGGACCTGCTTATCATCCGAAGTGTGGCTGTTTAGGTACGGATATCAGTTTCGACCACGAAAGGGGGATGGCGGCGGGATTTCCGCAGAAACCCTCGCGCTTTCTGGGATAGAGGGAGGAAGAACAAGCCTCATAATGAACACCCCGCAGGCGAAGCGGGTTAGCAAACGCACCCACGGAAGGAGTCACAAAAGGCAGGGCTGTTTAGCAAACGCCCACGACTGTTGAGTAAACGCAGATTCTGAAGGTCGGGTGGGTGTGCCCTCTCTCGATGGGACACCACCCTTGGCTTCGGAGAAGGCCGGGATAACTTCCAAGAAGGCATGGGGGCCTTCCGGGCCTTCTGAGAAGGCCCGCACCCTCTGACCCGCACGACCATCCCCCTCCTCCTCCTCCTCCTCCTCCTCCTCGTCCTCCTCCTCATCATATTCACCATCATCATCGTCATCATCAACATCGTAGGGAAAGGGCGACGGGCAAGACAGGGAGAGTGGAGGGAGGAGGACGAGAGGGAAGGAGGAGGAGGAGGAGGAGGACGAGGAGCAGAAGGAGGAGCAGGAGGAGGAGGAGGAGGCGGAGTAGAAGGCCTCCCCCTCCTCCTCCCCCTCCTCCTCCTCCTCCTCCTCCTCCTCCTCCTCCTCCTCCTCCTCCCCTTCCTGAGGCCTTCTGAGAAGGCACGCCGCCGATCCTCCCCCCTTTCCTCTCTTCCCCCCACCTCGTCGCAGGATGCCCGGCGCGCGGCGCGCACAGGTGGACACGCCAGGCCGCGGGGCCCCGCGCTCACTCGTCCTTGATGACGCCGACGATGTCCTCGTCCCTGTAGATGAAGTACTCGTCCTCCGGGATCGCTCCGGGCGGGCGATCTCGAGGAGGTTGCCGGAGGGAGAGGGGGAGAGGAGAGGACATCCGATGCCTGGACTTTTTCCCACATGTTTCGTGGGGTTATGGTTTTCTTCCCTGCCGCGGCGCACCCGCGTCTCCTCACACCTCACCCCCTCCCTTTTCTTCCTCTCCTCACCCGCGCTCAACACATGCACGGCAAGTACATGACACACGCGTCTACATACAGCCGCACGCATGTACACGTTCGCACACAACACACACACACACACCATACAACGCTAGTGCGCGCCTGGCGTGTTCACTGCATCACACATCCACGACGTGTGCGCAACATAGTGGGCACCCACATGAGACACGTCCCGATATGGCCGCTATGCACGACGGTCGTCCAGGCATAGCAGGCGTGGCACTTCCTCGACACCAGAGGGGGGGCGCTGGGGGTGGGGGCCCTATGCGTTTCGGGCTCGCAAAGCGTGGCAGGCATGGCACTTCCTCGACACCAGAGGGGGTGCGCTGGGGGTGGGGGCCCTATGCGTTTCGGGCTCGCAAAGCGTGGCAGGCGTGGCACTTCCTCGACACCAGAGGGGGTGCGCTGGGGGTGGGGGCCCTTGCGTTTCGGGCTCGCAAAGCAGGCGTGGCACTTCCTCGACACCAGAGGGGGTGCGCTGGGGGTGGGGGCCCTCTGCGTTTCGGGCTCGCAAGGCGTGGCAGTGGCACTTCCTCGATGCGCTGGGGGTGGGGGCCCTATGCGTTTCGGGCTCGCAAAGCGTGGCAGGCGTGGCACTTCCTCGACACCAGAGGGGGTGCGCTGGGGGTGGGGGCCCTATGCGTTTCGGGCTCGCAAAGCGTGGCAGGCATGGCACTTCCTCGACACCAGAGGGGGTGCGCTGGGGGTGGGGGCCCTCTGCGTTTCGGGCTCGCAAAGCAGGCGTGGCACTTCCTCGACACCAGAGGCGGTGCGCTGGGGGTGGGGGCCCTCTGCGTTTCGGGCTCGCAAGGCGTGGCAGGCATGGCACTTCCTCGACACCAGAGGCGGTGCGCTGGGGGTGGGGGCCCTATGCGTTTCGGGCTCGCAAAGCGTGGCAGGCATGGCACTTCCTCGACACCAGAGGGGGTGCGCTGGGGGTGGGAGCTCGTATCTTGTCAAGAACTGTAAACACCTTGGCTCCAGCCGGCTCGGCGCGCCTGCGCTCTCACGCAGCCGCGCTCCTGTAGTCCTGCTTCAGAGCACGATGGCGACGAGTACGATGGCGAGGTACGACGACGAGTACGATGACGAGTAAGATGATAGAACGGCAACGAGTACGACGACGAGTACGACGAGTACGACGACGAGTACGACAAATACGACGACGATTCGCGACGAGGGTTTAGAACGCAGGATGGCGCATATATGATAATGACAAGCAAACACGTAAGATTAAAAATCAGTATGTGGGGTTCCTCGGTAGCGTAATTTCAAGGATCTTCTGACCAGGGTCAATCTAGACCCGGTTCAGTCAGGCGCTGCAAGATCCTGCAAGATCCTGCAGGCTCATGCGCGATCCTGCACCCAAACCTGGGTCAATGCACCCCTTGCCCTGCAGGATCCTGCAAGATCCAGCGCTCTGGCTGACCCCCGTTTGCATTGGCCCCCGTCTCTTGAGCCCCGATTTTCCAACACGGGGACACCGGAAGCCCCGACCTTGTCCCCAGGCATTACGCGTCGTCCATTTCTAATCGTGCTCATTTCTAATCGTGCTCGATTCTAAGTGTTCCTGGCCCCCTAGTGGCCAGGAAGAGGCCCAGGATAGAAGAATCAGAAATGAACAGATCTTGGCCCAAAATCCAAGAACTCTCGAAGAATTAGAAATGAGAAATGTGTACATCCCGAACACGGTAATTGCACTGTCCCCGGGGCTCGGCGAAGGGCCCCTCGAAGGCTGGCAAAACTGTCAGACTGCTTTCCTTTCTGTGCTGTTTTTTCCCACGCCGCGAGCGTGTGGGGTGCCCAGTGCTCCGTGCCATTGGCTGCCTACCAGGAGCAAGAACAGGCGACACCAACAGCACCAGGGCGAGGATGTGCGAGGAGCAAGGGGAGGTCTCCCTGGTGGTGTGGCCCCCCCCCCTCTCGCTCGAGACATCCCCAGCCTCCAGCTCGGGGAGCCATCGTGGACCTCCTCGCTGGAGGTGGCCCCCCTGGTGGTGTTGGTGTCGCATCTCCCCCCTCCGACTTACCCTCATCGCCCTGACGGTGCAACTCGCACAGCAGTGAAGGGAACGCGCCGCGCGAGACAACTGCCGCGGAGGGTGCAGAACGGAGTTGGGGCGGGAGGGGGCTGCTCGAGAAGAGTGTCTGGGCAGATCGGCCCACCAGAGCCCAATCTTGTGGGAGGGGATCAAAGAACAATAAACCGCATAAACTTGGAGATCCGCTCGGATTTCTCGGATCTGCGCCTGGACCCCCCTCCATTGCTCGCGGAACGCGCCGGGGGCGGCTCCGGAGGCGCCGCCAGGGGGGTCCAGCGTAGATCCAAGAAATCCGCGCGGAGCTCAGAAGACTTCTGTTGATGCAGTTGTTCCTTCTTCGACGGAAAGTGGTGGTGGAAAGGGATGGTGGCTCGCACGAGCTGGCTTAGCTTGATCCCTTCTCCCGATCCTCCTCCCCCTTCTCCTGAATATCCGTCCTCTCCTGCTCCAGGAGGAGGGAAGCAACGACGAGGACAAGAGACATGAGAGACAGGATTCCAGCGATTCCAGCATTCGGGGGATTCACGAGTGCAAGCTCGGGCCCACGGATCAAAACAGTCAAGGAGCGGGGAAGGCCATGCCGTACTTGGGGGGCTTGCCTTCAGCCAGCCGCTCAAGATTGCGCCTGCCAGTGGCGGACATAGGTGTGCCTGTCTCAGGAGACGCGGGTGGACAAGGCTTGGCCAACTTCTGAACAGTGTTGGCAGCAAAGTACCCGCAGCAACGACAGTACAATATTCCTTTGAATTCAGCCAGGACGTGCGTCGGGTGCGCACGCGGGAAACATGGATGTCCGTTCGGGTTGCCCTGGGACGCGGGGCCAGGGGAAGTCGAAGGGTCCAACCTGCCAGACGACGAGGACCCCAACACCAGCGCACCAGGACACTGGCCAGGCCAGAATTTGGCCAGCTCCCCTCGGACAGCAGGAAATCTACAGAGACATCGAGAGCACTTAAAGGATCCAGCTACTTTACACACATCATGGCCCTGCTCACGCAATCTCGCTCTGCGGAGGTTGCTCGAACAGGGTCCTCGCTCTTTGTGGTGCTCCCTACCTAGACGATCCTCGCGAGTCCTCGGGCACATGAGCGAAACGTGCCTGGAGACAGCGAGGAGTCGTTTAACAACACGTAAACAATTTTCATCTACATTAGAAATTTCCCTGACCTTCTCAGCAGGGAGGGCCCCCCACTTGGCAGCTTCCCCCGCAAAGTGATCGGCAACGCCATTGGCGACTAATCCCTGGGGGGTCAGGCGGTGGGCGGAAACCTGCTTGAAGGTGGGGTGGCTCTTGCGCCAGTGGACCTCCAGCTGGCCATCTCTGTCGCCAAGCTGGTCCCAGACCTGCTGCCACAGGTCCAGCATGCACGAGTGATCAACTTCAACATCCTTCCGAGCAAACGCGCGTGCAATCGGCAGAAAGTCGGTGTACAGCACCGTGTCTCCGACAACTTATCGCAACAGCTGGATCACGGCATATAGTTCCGCACGGGGAGAGCTTTGCTCAACGCCAGGAAGGGTCCCACACAACACGCCAGACACCTGGAGGGCCCCTGGTTGAAGGTGAACAACAGACCACCCGCATCTCCTCAACCTCCAATCCTCCGTATGATCTCCTCCAGAAGCGTCGCTCCCGAATATCCCCCCATGAATCAGAGCACCTTCACGAAGCGCCTCAAGAAAAGATCCCCAGGCCCAAACTTTAGTTTCCACGGGAGGCAACACACCAACCGTCCAGCCTAGGGGAACCAGCCCACGAGTCCAGAAACACTCCGATTCAGGCACTCCAGCGAGGGAATCTTGATACATATGGTTAGTGAGGTGTATGTGGTCATCATCAATGTTCGCATTATCTTGACAGCCCCAGTATCTGTGCCAAGGTGTTTCGTGGCGAACTCCACAACGAGGGCATACACCATTGCTGAGATAGCCGCTGTCCTTGAGGCGCTGCTCTGGCCACTGGCCGCCAGAGGCGAGGTGATTCAAAATAGCAACACCGTCGAAATCGCCTTGCCGAGAGAGCGATCTCCGCAGCTTGCGCAGCACGGTAAAATCAACACCTTCATGCAGACCCTGTCCCCCGTAAGCCTCAGAGGCTTGGACCCAAAGCATACTGCCCACTTGTTTTTCAACCGTCTTCCACAAAAAATACGGAAAATCACGTCGAACAACATGGAGGGCAACACCAGGGAATCTCCACGTACAGGGCTCCAGAGGGTTCCCATTGAGCTCCAAGATACACATGATGACAGACGCTATGGGGCCCCGCACATGACGCCGACGGTGAACAGGTGGAACACTTCGCAGCTTAGCTAACAATTTGGGCCATACTTTGTTCACGCTACAGACCTGGCTAGGGTCGAGGACACGGTAAGTTCGGCTCCATTCCAAAAGATGTTCATAGCGGATCTTATGCGCTGGGTCATCAGACATAGCATGATCAAGAGCAAGGAGGGTAGTGGTACAACAGCCAGCATGCCATCGTCCTGTCGCTTTAGCTGCCTGGGCACGAAGTGAACGCATGCGCGAGGGCGGGGTGCCAAGGACTTGATGGCTCCATGTGCCAACTGCAACCACACCTGGCTTAAACAACTTGCGAGCACGACGGTTAACATGGGACAGGAACGTGAGCCTCTTACTGCGAAGCCTAGCTTCTTCCTTGCGCTGAGTCATTTTCCACATCGTCCTCCTCCTCCCAGCCGTGGTCCCAACTCCCAAGTCCTTCACAGAATCAACAACTTTAAGCGGAACGTTCAGCTCATCGCAGAGAGCCTGAAAAGGGCGACCAACTTGCCGAGAAGAGGCGACGACGCACGACTTCGACGAGATCTTACACCCACGACGTTTCAATACATCACAAAGTTCTCGCGCAGCTGGCACCAGTTTGGTAATGATGTCCTGCGCGGAGCCTTGGATGCACTGGGTAAGGTCGTCCACATACGCCGAAATCGGGACTCGAGGGACACGACAATGTGCCGCCTCCAAGATGTCATAGAGATAACATTTGATCCATGGCAGGGACTGGGAACATCCAGCTAAAATGGACTGGCCTGCCTGCATAACACCCGACACCAGGGGCTGGACCTCGAGGAGCCTGGGGGAGGTGTGGATCAGGAGGCCCAGGTAGAGGAGCAAGGAGGAGTAGTCGACAGCCTGAGCCAAGCCGATGAGCTTACTTGGGTCGATGGTGTCAAAAAACTTCTCCATATCCCAGTGGCCAGAAACAGAAAAAAAAACCCTCCACCCGAGCACACTCGCGCAAAACTTCACGGAGCATGACGGCGCGCAAGGCCGACGATTTCTTCACAGCCGCACCCCAGAAGGCGACGTGGGAATCGGTCCAGTCCTGGATTTTGTCCCCGCGGATTCGGGTATACAGTCGGTAGAGGGTGGGGCACTTAGTGATGGGCCTTTCAGACGTCGACGTTTTGGGCAGGAGGGTGACCAGACAAAGATAGACCTGCTGGGGGAACTCAAGGGCATACTCGATGCCATTAAAAATGGTGGCCAAGTGATCCAGGGCTTCACCAGGAAGCCGCATCAAATCACGAGGGGGCCACCCGTCCACGCCGAGGGCCGTGTCGGCCGAGAAACACTTGCAAGCCGGGAGCACGTCTTGGCCCTTAATGCCGCGAGCCTCAAGCGCCTCCAGCTCAGCGACGGGTCTGAGGCGCTGCATAGCGTACTCAAGATCACCGACTTGCCTACTCGTCGGCGTCCACCAGGACGCCCAAAACTGCTCGCGATATCTCATCAGCTCTTGGGGGGTTTGGGCAACGAAAGTGGGAGTAACAAACATTTCAACCTCCTTTTTGGCATCAGAACGTAACCAACGGTGCACCACTTTCGCTCCCCCCGCGAGTCCCTTAGCGAGCCAGGCCTGGATGCCGAGGCGATTAGCTTTCCGAGCCGCAGTCCGCGCGCGACGAAGGACGGGGACGAGAGCTCCTTGGATGACTTCAAGCTTCCGAGGGTCGCCTGGGATGTCTTGCAACCACCCTGTCCATACAGCAGCTTGCCGTGCATCGGCAAGGCCTTCAAGGTGTAGACCCACCTCATCACCGCGCGCTCGGAGGAGAGTCCTGAGAGCGGTGACCTGGGTGGTGCCTCCTCTCTTCAAGGCGACAGCAAAATCGTACAGGCGGGACGATATCAGCGTCCAAAAAGCCAGGCAGGGGTGGGAAAAACCTTGTTTCATCACTCCTCGTTTGGGAAGGGTCCGCTCCTGCACAACTACTGCTCTGCCCCTGCGCCCTCCCGGCGACGGCCAGGTGGAGAGGGGGCGGGAGCAAAACAGCATTTCCGCAGCAGTAGACCACTTTTGATAGGATTCCGAGAGTCCTTGCGAGTGTAGGGGCCAGTGAAACTCGAGAAAAGCTCCACGGACTTCGCGAGGTATCTCCACAACTTGGTCACCAGCACGGTGGACAAAATCACTCCAACGCTGATCAGGCCCAGGGTGGGCCCCGATTGGGACAGGTCGATCTCGTTTCATCACGGTGTCACGGAGAACCTCGAGCGACATCTGGACATGCAAGCAGGCGTGTGTCTTAAAAGCGGGGCTCCAATCCGCATCAATCGTCAGGTATGGGCGGATGTCCCGCGAAACGACTGCATAATCGATCAGGCGGCCAGTGCCTTTGTCACAGGTAAAGTCAGTATTGCGGGGGTCCACCGTGACGCCAGAGACAACCTCACAGAATCCACACTGGTGCAACTCGAGGGGCTCCATGTTGAAATCTCCCAAGAGGATCCACGGGCACTCAAGCATCCCCAGGAACTCAACCACTTCATGGAGACGGTCGAGGTTCATACCTGAAGCTCCAATCCCAGAGACGAGATAGATAACTCCCAGAGCGAGCGTACAATGCTGCGTCTTAATTTCCAGGAAAAACCAACTCTGCCCCTGGCCCACGTTCTCGACCCCAGCGGGGAGACTACGTAGGAATTTCTTGCAGTAGACCGCCTTCTGCACGACAGCGCCGACACCACCATGCCATCCTCCGCCAGGCGAGGGAAGGGCTGCTTGGAAGTGCGGGCGCCATCCCATAGATGAGCAGTCTCCCTTGGCGGCCTGTAGCTTGTCGGGTCCCTGATGGTGCTCGGCAAAGAGGTAAACGTCGACATCCTCAACAGCTCTGGCAAGTTCAGACTTGGCCAGTTCAGACCAGCTGGAAACGTTGCAGAACTTGACATCGATAGTCGAACGCACGTCGACCCTCTGCCATCGCTGCCCCAGGGACTCGTCAAACCAACGACGCGCCTTGCACAACTTGGGGGGCTGCCAGGTGGGCAAAAGCGTTGACCCACATATCATTAGCATAAGTAGCCACCTTGAGCTTCTTATGCGCCTGCGCATGAAATTTTTTGACCAGGAGGGTCTCCAACCTCTCGAGGTCCTCAGGCTTACATTGCTCCGCAGAACGCTTGCGAAGCTCAGAAAGCTCCTGCCGATCAGCCTCACCAAGAAGATCGTCATCAGCATCGACAGGAACAGCCTTATGTTCACCACCATCCTCGCCACTCTCACCGCCCATAGCAGCATCTGCACCCTCGTCAGTGCCAGACTCACCAGGGGCAGACGACGCAGACGCCGAGGAGCCAGGAGAGACCGAACTGAGGACGTTGTGAGCGGCAAGCTGGGCGGTGCGCAGGTTGCACCACTCGCTGAAGGGGACCTTGGTGCTGTCGGCGAGCTTCCGAAGGTCATCATCTCCCAGGGTATGTAGTTTACCAAGTACTTCACGGGCATCTTCAGGTGCAGGGCCTGCTCCAGAAACGCCATGAGCGCCTCCAGGTTCTCCACCAGGTGGGCCGTCTGCACCAGCGGGGGGGGGCCGCGCAGCAGCTTGAGCGGCCGCCGCAGCCTCCATCTTCTGCTTCTTGAACGCGGCCTCGTCAAACCTGTCCTTCTTTTCCTTGGCGACGGTGTGGGCGGACTGGGCTTCCTCAAGGTGCGATGAGGCTTCGGCAAAGGCAGCCTCGGCCTGCTTGACCTTCTCACGGGCCTTGAGCAAAGCCTCCTGACGCTCAGAGCGACTCTGCCAGGCCAAGCGCTCAGCCTTGGCAGCCTCCTCCACGCCCTTCGCCAAGGCAGTCCGCTCTCCAGCCACCGCTGCGTCCAGCTGCGCATCGGACGGGACGTTCGGCGGTGGTGGAGGCGGCAGGTGGTTCGCAAGCACATTTCGTAGGCCAGGAAATTGAGCAACAGCAGCACTTGCTTGTCCTGACAGGTCGAGAGGACACTGTGAGTCGACCGCCGCACTCGACTCACCCGTAGTCTTATTGCGCATGACATACGATCCGCTGCACCGGCTGCACGCAGCGTGACCGTGGTAGAGGTACTCCCAGTGCCCGCACTTGCTGCAGACAGCGTAGGGTGAGGCATCACCATCACGGCGACGCTTGTGGCCACGGCGACCAGCATCACGGCGCTGCTGATCACTTTGCGCTCGCCAGGGAGGGGTACGCTCAGCAGTAGTCCACGTCCACGGCATGGCATGCACGCGCGGAAGGGGGGGGGTAGCGGGAGCTCACAGCGCGGAAGGGGGGGTACCGAGCACCAGGTGCCGTTGGGCCGCCAAAAGCCCCTGCGGTACTGGCAGAAAGAAAGACTGTCGAGCGCAAGCGCTCTGGCACTGCCGCGGACTAGCGGTATCCACTTGTTCCACTGTGGAACTCAAAACCTTGAGCCAAAATGGCTACGGGACATGAGAGACAGGAGGAGGAGGAGGAGGAGCAGGACAAGGAGGAAGAGGATGCCGAGTGGGGATGGGGAGCGCGGGAGGGAATGGAGGGCAGAGGGCTGTGTGGAGGAGGGAGGAGAGAGAGATGTGTTAGAAGGCGAGGATGAGGAAGAGGAAGAGGAATGAGAGAAGCGGGACGAAGATGATGACCAAGGGATCGAGTCTCAGAGAGACCGAGCTACGTGAAGCCAATCACCAATAAGAACTTGTGGAACATTGGGATGCGTTGTTGGTGAGAGGTCGGGAACATTGGAAGTTACTGCCCTGAACGAATCCCAGCGATTTCAGGGACACCGGACGGAGCCGAGGGGCGACTCCAACAAAACCTAGGTGCGATTGCCATGTCTGAGTGCTCAACTGATCGTACCGCCGATGTGTTCAAGGTTCTCGCCAAGGATATCACCCAGCCCGATGCGCGAAACTTCCTCCTCGAGCTTCACTTCAGTGCCGCCATACCTTGGGATGATCACGGTGTCGCCGACCTTGGCGCGTCATCACCGGCTGTCCTTCGCTGCCTCTGACCAGCGCGGCTCGCTTCGGACATGCTGAGGGCTTCACCCTGTGGAATTAGCTGGCAATCGCTGCTCAACTGCATGGCTTCATTCGGCTTTCGCCAACCTTTCTGCTTTGCTTGTGCGTCACCACGATTGCTTTTGTTTCGTCACACGTCGATGATACCATCCCCACGGCTTCACACCTTTCCACCACGCCTGAACATATTGGCGGTTTTAGGGCGCCGCTAGTAGCCACGCCATGGGGCCTCCACAAGGGGGTGCGTCCCAATGTCCAAGGACCGCAATAATACACATCTCGAGGCTACTCTTACCACGTACCTTCGCACATGACGGAAACGAAACAGCAATGGACGGAAGGAATAGGCTTGGTCGAGCTGCATCAGCAAACCGCTGGATCGAACAATGTCAACCGCTGAGCTTTGATGACGGAGGCGCACGCCTTGCCCTCGCTGGTTCAATGCTTCGATGCCCCTTATGTTCGGCGCATCGAAGTCCCCCGCTTCGCTCAAGACTTCCTCAACTCTTCACCATCTCCCTCTTCGCGGTTGTGCTCCCCCACCGACGAGTCAAAACTGGACTTCGGGAGCTGTGCTCCTTACCCCCCTGTGGGAACCAATCGCACCAACGACCTCTCCAGAGGTGTGGCACGAAGACGATGGCCCCACCAAGGGTGGGGGGTGGGGACGGACCACAACCACCGAAGCTCTGGCGGGCCTGCTTCGTGAACTGGTCACTCTTCGGAACGGCGGTCAGGAACTTTTGCTTCGCGTGTCACGGCGGCGGCCCATGCACCATGCCATACACTGTAAGCAAATAGCGTGTCGCCCGCTCCACGGGGAGGAGGAGGAGGAGGAGGAGGAGGAGGAGGAGGAGGAGGAGGAGGAGGAGGAGGAGGAGGAGGAGGAGGAGGAGGGGGGAGGAGGAGGAGGAGGAGGAGGAGGAGGAGGAGGAGGAGGGAGGCTTGGACGAACTCGAAACGCTGACGCCGCTCGGGAGCGGGGACGCGGCTAGCGTGTTGCGCCGAAGCGTGGTGGACCAGGCCCGGCGGAGCGACGCGCGAAGGAACTTTGGACCGACCGTAGTCCCACCGGTCCCATGTGGGCGTAGGAGGTTTAGGGCGTTTCCTCTTGCAACCTATTCCTGGACCTTCGTAGAGAGTCTCACCTCTCTCCCTGCCCCTCTCCCTGGGTCTAGACGAGAAGGGGGCTCTAGCGGTCAGGGCGTCCAAGAAGGCCCAAGATGGTCATATGAAGGCCCCAAATCGCCAAAGATGGTCTCCAATATCGCACAGTACACCCCAAGATGGCTCGACAGAGCTTTCAACATGCCTCCAAGAGCTCTCAATACCCTCCAAGACGGGTACATACAGCTTTGGGGGATCCCCAAGATGACTTTCCGAGGCCTCCGGATGGTTCCACGAGGGCCCCAGAGAGACCCATGAGGGGCCCAAGAGGGCTCCAAGACACAAGAGCGCTTTAGGAGGGCTACAAGAGGCGATTTCTTGGCTTCCAGAAATGGGGCGCTAACTGAGAACCCACTCTTCTCTCATCGATGTCCTCCCGGATGGTCCCTAGAAGAACCTCAAGGCTCCCCCCAAAAACCAGAAAAGGCACCAGAGCGGCTCCCAAGATCCGTGACAACACAATATCCCAAGATGCTTCCATGAACCTCGAGGATGCCCCAAAGACACCCCAAGAGGCCGCCAAGAACCCTCCAGAAGACATCATGGCGACTCTGAGGGGCGGCCGACGTATCCAAGTTCTACCACGCTCCCCCGATGAGGCCAGCTCGCCTGACGATTGCACCTACCAGTCTACGCCAACCCAGCCCGAAGATCCGAATTTTGGGTTGGGGGGGGCCTACGGGCTTCCTATGTGTGTTTTTCCCAAAACTTTCCCCGACCCCCCCCCCGACTGGGAAAGGAGGGCAAATTGGAGCCTTCTCGGGTTGGGTTGAGGTGGTTTGGTGGGTGGTGGTCCCCTGGGCACCGTTCCCGGACGGGCTGGTGGGGACATGTGACAGCGCTCGGGATGCTCTCCTGTGAGGGGCAGCGATAGGGGGGTACTGGCATAGGGGGGGGATCGACGCATCGACCTGGAATCGGCGATACATCGCCGATGGATTGGCGATAGGCCCCCGATAGTTAACGCGCGCCTTGCTGTGCAGGTTGGGACCATCGGGCCCGCATCGGCGATCAATAGGCGATTGGGGGTCGACGCGTCCCCACTATGTCTATCCCCCCTTGTCGTTGCCCCCGATCCTGGGCCACTTCTCCGTGTGCCTTTCTACTCTCCACTGGAACCCCGCTACCCTTGCCCTCGGCAACCGGCCCTGGCCGATCACCTTCCGGTGCGCCAGCCTTCGCTGCCTGAGGCCGCATGCGCAAACCTGGCATCGTTCAGCTGGTCCCAGAACGAGAAAGTGGCCACTCTGACTATTGTGACGACCGCTGTCGAGGAATCCACGGGGCTGGCTGGGGAGAAACAAGCAAGCCTGTAGCGCCCGTCCTTACCCACACAACGCTTCTTCACCACGTGGTCACTCTCCTCCTCCTCCTCCTCCTCCTCCTCCTCCTCCTCCTCCTCCTCCTCCTCCTCCTCCTCCTCCTCCGCTTCCGGAACTGCAGCGGATGGTCCCATAATCGGGGCCGCCGATACCAGCGCGCCGCGCGCGCCGCCGCGGCCGGGCCGCGGGGCGCTCACAGCGCGAGGCGGGCCCTACAGAGCGGGCGGCGTAGGGATGGCTAGCCAGCTCCCCCACCCTGCCCCCCGGCCGGAAGCGTCAAAGCCAGGACGGGCAGGGCAGGGGCCAGACCACCGCCAAACCCACGCCACCCCCCCCAAAGGGCCCACCACGACACGACGGACGACACGACAGACGACGACGACGACGACGACGACGACGACGACGACGACGACGACGACGACGACGACGACGACGACGACGACGACGACGACGACGACGACGACGACGACGACGACGACGACGACGACGACGACACGACGACGACGAGACGGAGACGGACCGCCAGTCCCGCCCCAAGGCGGCGAACGCAGGGGGGGAACCCTGCGCCGCCCTGGGGGAGGCCCCGGGACCTGGCAGCCCCCCCTGGGGAGGGGACCCTGCTTATGGGGGCCGCCCAGCCCTCCTCCTCCTCCTCCTCCTCCTCCTCCTCCTCCTCCTCCTCCTCCTCTCCTCCTCCT
Organism: Prorocentrum cordatum; assembly: GCA_963575745.1. NCBI lineage: Eukaryota > Dinophyceae > Prorocentrales > Prorocentraceae > Prorocentrum > Prorocentrum cordatum. The sequence goes on from CAUYUJ010004446.1 coordinate 265,456, forward strand.
CCTCCTCCTCCTCCTCCTCCTCCTCCTCCTCCTCCTCCTCCTCCTCCATCTCAGACTCAGAACCCAAGGACCCACCACGGTCTCAAAAGTAGGCACAGTTCCGACTGGGTAACACGTGCCGAGTTACCTGGGATTGTGGGAAGACTCCCTACGAAACCAACGCACTGTGAATGAAAGGCCAGCTGCTGACCACACAATGATTGCACAGGCCTGGCTGGCGACCCTCGGGGGCAAACAACCCCTCTGTGGGGCCAGCACTCTTGGCGCAGGGTTCAAAATCCCACCAGCCCTCTGGGCGTAGGTGGTTCCGGGAATTTCCTCTTCCAACCTCCTTCACCCCCTTCGGGGAGGGATTTACCCCTCCCCCTAACCCCCTCCCCTGGACTTGGACGCGGGGGGCCGCTGGTAGTTAGAGCGTCCAAAACGGCCTCGGCGAGGAAGCCAAAATCATAGGTTTTACTATGGGTTTGGCCGATTTTAGAGGCTCCCGAGGGGGGAGGCTAATTGAGGGACCCCCTTCCTTTGATCGATCACCTCCAAGATGGCCCCAAGAACGCTCCCAAGGCTCCCAAGAGCGCCCCAAGAGAGCCTCAAGAGGCGCCCAGGAGGCCCCAAGAGGCGACCAGGAGGCCCCAAGAGGCCTCCAAGAGTCCCCCAAAATACCCCCAAGAGGCCCCCAAGAGGCCCTAAGAGGCTCCCCCGAGGCACCCAAGACGGTCCAATAAGCTCCCGGGGGAGGCCCCCAAGACGCCCCGAGAGACCTCAAAGAGTATCCCAAGAGACATCCCAAGAGACTCCGCGAGGCATTCAAGAGGCCTTTGGCTCTTCTGATCGCCCTTATCCTCCTCCTCCTCCCCCTCATCATCATCACCATCATCACCATCATCATCATCATCATCATCATCATCATCATCATCATCATCACCACCATCACTATCGTCAAGACCACTACCATCACCGTCATCATCAGCATCATCAATATCAACATCAACACCATCATCCGCCTATTCTTCCTCCTCCTCACTCCTCCCTCCCCGCCCTCATCATCCTCCTCTTCCGCCTCCGACTCCTCTTCCATCCCCCCCGTTGGGGTACGACGGCCTCCCCAGCCCCTTGTTCCTCTGTGTGCTGCCCCGTTTCCATAATCACCTCTACTCGCATGGGCGTCGTTTCTGGATGGGCTGGTGGGGGTAGGCGAAGCGTCAAGAATTTTAATTCCCTTCCCCCCGCCCAAACCGTCCGACCCGTTCCGCCCCCCCCCGCCCCTTTCCTCGGCCTTTGCCTTTGTCCTGGCTCCTGTGGCGCGTGCGCGATGGCAAGATCACCGCTGGGCGAGCAGGCAAGGCGGTGTTATTGTAAGTTAGCACGCTGCTGCTGAAGGCACTGCTTACTACGCTGGGGCCCACGCGACCGCTCGACAATAACTCTGCTGCCAGGCGCCTGCTACTGCTCATGCGTCCGACCTGCCGTCCCCGAGCAGCCTCGAGATTTCTCGCCCCATGGGGGCCCCGAGGGCCCGCTCCGCGCAGCTTCTTCCCCCCTTCGATCTCGATCGCCCTGAGAATGACCGGCGCCAGCGCCGTCGCCAGCGGGTGGCCCATGCCGAACTTGATGGTGAAAACCGCCTTCTGGCACTGGCCGCCGAAGTTATTCTGCCACTTCTCTCGGACGCATTGAACCAGATCGCACATTTCGTCCTCTAAGATCTTCCCGAGGCGGTCTGTGAATAACTCCTTCGTCTCGGTTGTGATTTTGGCCAGCTCGCGGTCCTGGGGCGACGCGTCCTCCATCTTGGTCTCCTTGTCGGCTATGTGGGTGCAAGTGGACATGGGCGCTGTCGCGTGAGGTGGCCCGCGAGCATTCCAGTCCACAGTCTCGCCCTTGCTGGCCGCCGCATTCGCATCTCTGAACTCCTGCTCGTAGCCCTTGCCTCCCACGATCATCGCCTTCACGATCCCCGCGCGTGCGCTGCAGACGAATCGCACGCGCGTGCTCGATGCCAGGTCCACCAGTTCCCTGGCGTTTGTCAGCATGGGGCGAACAATCGTTTTCGTGAGCTGTCCGTCGGCCTTGCCATTGCCGCCCGTGTCCCTGCCCTGGTTGCCTCCTGTCTTGGGGGGCATTCTCGCGGTCTGGGTCGACGGCCTGGCTCACTGCGGCGCGCTTCTCCTTGCTGAGCCGCGCTGGCGCGGCCGCGGCGCCGGCTGACGCGCGGGCGCTGGCACCAGCTGCAGGGCGCGAGTTCCCATGGAAGGTGGCCAGCCACATGGCTGCAGAGAGATCATCTACTGTCGAGCTGGAGCGAGAGCAGCAGGGGCACGCGAGACTATTGACATCCGCCCTGGGCCTGAGGGTCGCGGGTCCTCTAGCATCGCGGTGGCCTCTTCTCGGCTAGCGAAGCAAATGACAGGATGCGCCCTTCTGATCAAACAATCGGTCGACCAACGCACGCATCGCTCGAGATCGCCCTCGGACCCATGTTCCCCAGAGAAAAGAGGAGGGGGGGAACCTCGAAACGAGGAGGGGGGATTTGGACCGAGAAGACCTTGACGCCCAAAACTGTGACACCGATTCGGCTAAATTCGCCAGCGAATTCCTCGCCTCTGAGCAAGTCTATCCTATTTGCGAGCGCCTCAAAGGTCCCGTCGTCGGTTCGTTCAGTAGAATATCTCAGAAATCGGCACAGAACTGATGGGCCGAGGGCGGTGCGCATTCTGTATGTTGCCCATTGGTTATGGGGGCGGGAGGTGGGGTGGGGGGGTCTGGGGGAGGGGGGGCGGCGGCGATGGCGGGGCGGGGCGGCGGCGACGGGGGGGGCGGCGCGGGGGCAGGGGGGGGGGGGGCGCGAGCGCGATCAACTTCCATTTCCCAAACAGGAGAGGCCAATGCCTGGGAATTGGCACTGGGTTCTCGGGCCCGACCCTGGTAGAGCATTAAACGTCCAATGACAATCTTTAACCGGCGAGGTGCAAGCCGCCACCGCCGAAGGACTCGGTGGTTAGCCATGCCGATGGGAGCCCCTTCGCCCCAGTCCACAACTTTTCCTCGCGTGGTGACTCTGCGGCACCGTGCCAACTGTCAGTCGGGCCCATCGCAGGCTCTTGCCGCAGCGACGATATTCTCGAGCCCGCTTCGGAGCGAGTTGACCACAAAACAGATGAGAGAGCATCTCTTGAACTGATGCGGCAGAGACATTGTCCGAATAGCGCCGGTGGAAATTGAAAGGCGCGGGCCGCCCGGGATCCACCTCGCGCGTCGGCGCGCCCTGCTGGGCCAACTGCGGGCCCACGTCGCGAACGCGATCGAGCACTCGACCTTTCCAACGCTGAAAACTGGGTTTCTTGAGAAGCTGTCTAAATATCGCGCCGCCCGCGGTTCTGCAAGTCAGGCGGAACGCGCTGATTGCTGGGATTTGGTTTGTAGCCGCATTGCTCTAATTGCTCGCCGAGAACGACGTCTGACGTCTGGAATTTCATGCATGAGCCCGTTGAAAGTGAAACCGGGGGGGGGGGCTAAAATAAACTTCGAGATCGTCGGCGAACTCACTCAAACTCAAATTAGCACGATAGGGCCCCCACCCCATTGGGGGGGCTTTTCCCGCGGGGCCTCGCTGCCAACGCCAGCAGCTCCACTGGGGGACAGGTGGCTTAATGACTTCGACAACGTTAGCAACTATGCGAGGGCTCTCCATTATGCCACGCCCCCCCCCCCCTTCCCCCTCCCCGCACTACGGGCTTCATCGCGGGTGGGCGGTCGGAAGAATGTAACGAACATGACTCCTTGGCGTTCCCAACTCCACTGCCGCGCCCGTCCATTCCTGGTCAGAACAAGCAAAAACGCCTGTTAAATCCGTGGATTTGGTGGCAAGCGCGCATCCGCCAACTGGTTTGCACGCCGGACAGCGCAGCGTTTTCTCGGCGACGGCCTGCGCAGCATCCGAACATTCACAGCGGGGCCAGCCTTGAATTTGAAAGCGAAGAAACCTTTACCCACCGCTGGAAGCACGCGCCCTATACGTCGGCCCTTTGGCCATAACGATGCACGTTTATACGCCGCCGCCCCGTCGCCAGCACGCCGGCGGAGTAGCGCAACACTGCGCTGCCCAATTTTCCACGGGCCAAGCGCGAGCAGAAACCCACTAAAGTCGCATCGCGGCATCTTCTCGAGGGGCCCACACCTCACCGCATCTTGACCATGCGATTCGGAAAGAGGCACATGTGGCATAGCTAGAAGAGCGCCGCCCCTAGGGGAACATGTTTCCGTCTAGGGGCTCGCCTGATATATTTCTTAATCTGGAGCAAGTCGCTCTCGGCATATTCCCGCGCCTCAGCGCCTCTATCGAGCGACGACTGAGTGTCGCGATAAGACCTCCAAGCTAAATGGTTTAACTCAGTAGCGCCCATCCCACCCTCGCGCCCCGCCAGACTCAAGGCATCCGCCCACTCCTCCGAGGTAGGCAGGGCTGTGCAAACTAGGCGGCCGCCCCCATCGCTTCGGTCCGCGCCGACGCCGCGCGGCTGCGCGAGCTGCTCGCTCGGCTTCAGCCGGGCGACTCCTTCACCGCGCTTCCCGATCCTCGGCCGGCAAGCCTGCTTCCCTATTCCTAGCGCGGCGCTCCTCCTGCGCCGTTCGACTCAATTCTGCAAGCTCCGTCTCAATCTGCTCGAGTTGCTTCTCGTAGCTGCACTAGTGCGACCCTCTAAGTGCGGCTCGCTATTTCAGACGCTGGCGCCGTCTAAGAACGACTTGTCTATACTCGTCGGTGGCCGTCGTGGGTTTGAAGCAGACTTGCCACGCAGCAACCAAGCTCCGCTCCATTGTTCCGAACATCTCGTCGGGCGACGCGTTATCTGTTAGCCGCGAGAGGTTGCCTCTCGAGAGCTCGTCCTTGCCTGCAGCTCAAGACTGTCATTGACCAGCCCCCGCCCTCGCCGCTTCCATTATCTCATCGCGCTGCCATGCTTCCCCACGCCGCGCCGTCTGCGTCGCTGGCCCAGAGGAATGCTTCGGATAGCGCGAACAAGCGTGGAGCGGCAGGTGGTCCTTCGAGGGAAGTCCCTGGACATCTTGCAAACGTGCCTCTAGCCTTGTTAAAACTCCAGTCGAGACAATAGCGTGGCGCATATGGCGTGGGATATAAAAAATATCGATCATGCTCGAACCGGCGCGTCTAAAGAAAGTGTGGACCACGGTGTCTGAGAGGGCGTTGCAAGCCAGTATCGCGCGCCGTGCCAGAAGTATCAGAACGCGGTTCCCCGCCCCGCCCCCCCCCCCCTCAGACGCTCCGCCGATCCTGTGGCCACCGCCCCGTCTTCAGCATCCTTTCGTTGCTTCCGCTCGTTCGAATACCGGCCGGAGCCGCTGTTCAAATCTGCATAGACAATCGGCGTGGCGCGGGCGGGCAAGGCCGACAAAAAAAAATTTAGCCATGCGGTCATGCTCCGTACGACTCCGGAATACTGTCCCTTCTGATTCGCTCTATCAGGCCGTGGCGGAAAATACATTGAGATGGGAGTCGCGTCGAGGTTGCCTCTTTTCACTCTAACACCTCAACAGCGGCCCGAAGCCCCCTTCGGAGGTGGCCACGTCTGTTTAGCGTGCGATCTGCCCTGGCCAGGCCAAAGTATGATCGAGACCCCGCAGCTGCGACTGCAATGTGGCGACTCGCATGCCCCCCGCGGGGCGTCAAAAACTGGGCGCTCTGCGAGACAGAAGAAGTCCTGCGACTGCCTAAAAAAAACATGTTGCTGCGTGCCTGCTAATAATACAAAGGCAACGTTTCCGAATCCGTCCGCAATCTCTATGAGTTTTTTCCCCGCAGTTCTGTGTTCTCCGTCGTACTGTGGTGTGTGGATGTCCGCGCGAGGGGGGGGGAGCCGAACAAGGCCCCGGTCACCTTCGCCTGGGGAGGCTATCAAAATTTATGGGGGGTCCTGGGACACGTAAACATACGTGAGATCCGCGCCCTCGAGGCCAGAGCTCTCGTCAATTATGCAGCACTCGCGCCCCCGAGGACATACACCCTTGCAAACTACGCTGACTTCGCGCTTATGAGATCATGATAACTTAAAAATACGATACTCACGTATCCGAGTCAATACCGTCTCGTAAATTACTGAATGCTCGCGTTCGCGAAGCCACGATCCCTGGTAAATCATATGTTCTTCGTATCCCCGAAACCAAAAAACTCTTGCAACATACGCAGTACTCGCGCTTCCGAAGCCACAGTCCTTCACCCAAAGCCCCCAAGACGGTACAAGAGGCCTCCGAGACGGCCCAAGAGTCGCGGCCAAGACGATCCCAGGATGGCCCAAGAGGCCCCCAAGACCGCTCCAAGAGCACCCCCAAGAGGGGCCCAAAAGGCCAACATCGGCGGTTGTCCGTTGATGCCCTGGTGTGTTCGGTGCCCCGACGGAACACACTGGGGGATGCGCCGGATGCGCGGGAATAACACAAGAAGTGGGATCGGAGGCTAGTACAGGACGAGGTGGACGTGCTGCTGTCCGTGGTGGAGGTGCGCCTCTTCTCCACCACCTTGTGGCCTCTTCGCGTGCGACGAGGCAGGCGGGCGATATCCCGCCATCACTGACGCTACGAACCTTGTCTCCGCCGCTTGCCAAAGGAAAGAAAGGATCGGAGGCGTCCAAGAGTGGGGCGTCAAAGAGGAGAGTGCGCATCAGGGCCGAGGCATGTGCACGGACGAGCGCGGGAAACCGAAGAGGGAACAGTGACATTCAGTGAGATACCGGCCATGAGATTCACCCCTCCTGTTGAACGTACCCCTCGTGGCCGCCCCGGGAAGAGAAGGGGGAGGAGGAAAGAAGGAGAAGAAGGAGGATAAAGGAGGAGGAGGATAATGAAAAGGAAGCGGCGGCGGAGGATAAGGAGGATAAGGAGGACGAGGAGGAGGAGGATAAAGAAGGAGGAGTAGGAGTGTGAGGAGGACGAGGACGAGGAGGAGGGGGAGGAGGGGGATGGATAGGATGAGAAGGAAAGAGAGAGAGAGAGAGAGAGAGAGAGAGAGAGAGAGAGACAACAAATAACATAACATCCGACGGTCCAGCAAAAAACCCGGGGGGGGTCCATCGGAGATGACATTTTTGTCACCCTGGCAAGAAGGCCGAAGACCTGCCCGGGGTCATGACAGGACCCCCCTAGGATAAATCACAACCGTCTTGCTCGTCGTGGGGAAAGTCAGCCCGATCCTTTTCCTGAAGTCTGGTCCCCAGGCTTCGGGCTTCCTCTTCGTTGAGACCAACCGCCTACAGGCAGTCATCTTGGCGACTCGGGGCCGCACCGCTCCGCTCTCCCCTTGGCTGGGCCCCTGAAGGAACGAATGGCCCATCGAACAGCCCCCGCGCCTGCCCCCCAGGAAAGACCCAGGGGCCCAGCCTAAGACGACGGTTCGGATGCTTGCCCTTGGACAAAAAAACACGCTTATTCTTGCGCCTTGGATCCACAAGAGCAACCTGGGAACCCAGACGGTGCCACTTGAGGCCTCGAGCCCCTGGGCAGATGGTCGCATACGCCCCACAAGTGGAGCAAAACAAAAGCGGAGCCTGGTTATCACCGAGGGCTGGGAATTCCATCATGTGGTGGCCTCCCTCAGCCCACGGAACCTGTGCTGCGTCCGCAGCAAGGCGGGCCAATTCGGGCGCCAAGGGCTCTGGGGGGGCCTGGGAAAGGGGCTCTCGGGTTGAGGCGGGGCGGGGGCATCAGCGGCAGCAGCCGCCTCTTCTTCCCTCCTAGCCACCTCCACAGCCTCCCCCATCTGAGGGTCCCCCTCCAGAGATACCAACGTGAGCCTTTGGGCCCCGATGTTGTCGTACCTGCCTTCCTCTGGGTAAGCAACTTCTGCGCGCGTGATATACCTGGCAAGCTGGCGCGCTAAAAAGAGCATGCCCTCCGCTGCCAGCACCTCTGCCAAGTCGTGCCTGCTGAGGGTGGCCCCAACTTTGGCCAAACGGTCCGCTTCTGAGTTGCCCTTTCTGTCGAAGGCCGAGATACGCCCCTCACGCTTTTTTTGACGAGCGGACAGCAGGCGCCCCGCGCAGCCGCGGGCGCCCGGGAAGGTGCCGATCAGTCCGGCGCTTTGGGGAGCTGCGCGCGTCGCTGCGCAGCGAGGCGTGCAAAGTCCGCCGCGCTGCCCCCAGCGAAGCGTAATTCACCGAGAAGGAGTAACGCCCCTCACGCACATCAGCCTCCGACGAGTGGGCCATCCTTTGTTTTCCCAGGGGGCGTCTTCTGGCGAGCCCTGGGCAGAGGTCTGGCTCCACAGGTGAGCCCTGGCATCACTGGGACGACACGCGAACCTCCGACCGGCTACACACTGGAGCGTGCCGTTGCAATCTGAGTAAAGTGTGAAACATGCCGCCAAGGAGGCGGGCGGCAGCACGAACAGCCTAGTCTTCGCCATCCCTGGCTACCGGATCTGGGCACATCGTGGGTGGTGCGGAACCGAACCACCCTGCCACCCAGCGGCGCTCATGGTCGTAGACAGCTATCCCCCAGTCCGCAGCCCGAAGCGAGGGAAAACGGCCGTCCATGCCAGAGCAATCGCAACACAAAAAACACGCCCCCCTTGAAGCGTGAGCGGCGCACCCTGCCCTTCAGCCCTAAACTCCCACGACGGGCCCCAAGGTCTCCGCGAGTAGAGCTGACAGGGATCAGGGAGGATGCCTCTGGCGACACGCTCCTGGAGGTCCACGGGGCAAAAAGACAAACTACGAACGGAGGCTTTTTAATTCAGCAGGGGGATTATCGCGGCGCCACGCGCCTCTGGCTGGGCACGCGAAGTGTCTGTGGAACAGGGTGCCTGGTTCATCCCAGAGCAGGCACACTTCAGATAGGTCCTGGTCGTGCTGATGCAGTCGATGCTGGCACCAACGCGACCCTATGACCATTCCCCTCAAGGGTCGCTGCTCTCGTAAACCAAACACCCCCAATACCAATCGCCACCTCCCCCGAATCGTCTTCAGCGACCTTGAAGTGCAACAGCTCGTTGAGAGGGCGCAGGGAGATATCCCCAATCCAGGACCTCCCCTTGCCAATCTTGGCCAATCCTGCCGCGTCCGAGAGACGCCTGGCAACAAACTTGGCCCTGCAAGCTATGAAAGACTGCAAAGGGTCACGGGGATTCCGTGTTCATCCAGTGGCTTCTGCGACACTCCAAGGGTCCAGAAACTTGAAGCCCACCCTGCGGAACGTGAGGACGAGGGCGGCCACATAATCTTTTACACGGGCCCAGGGCCTGGGTTCCTCAGCCGTGGCAGAGGCCGCAGCAAACAGAGCAGAGAAAACAAGGTCGGTCAGCATGCCGTCTTGGAGGATGCGTGTGTGTGTGTGTGTGTGTGTGTACGTGCGGATCGCATCTGCCGCCAGCAACGCAAGGGTCACGGGACCACCCCCCACGAGAGCACACCGAGGCTAGCTCGACCGATCAGCCCCTCGGCAGACGGCCCTCGGCACGGAGCGCTGAGACCCTGAGGCTCTTGAGCTTGCCATTGGGGAGCCCCTGAATGTTGCCCCCCCCCCACAGAAAGCCTTGGCCGAGACCCCAGCCCTGAAAACGTTCCCGACAAACGCTCCCGCTTCTCTGAGGCAGGAACTTTAGAAACCTTCCTCTGGGCGTCCAAATAAACGGTCCTAGTGGGTGGAAGCCCGACGTCTCGATCCGTCGGTCGCATCTCCTCCCAAATCTCGGTGGACCTGGCACCTAACCTCTGGCGGCAAATTGCAATCCTCGAGAACCTGCTCCGCCAGAGGCTTGGGGGAAGACGGAAGGCCGAGCTTGTTCAGAGCAATGGGCAGACCCTTTTTTTCAAGCCCGTCACTATAGTGGTGTAGGCTGAGACGAATTCGCGCCTGACAGTGCCTGCACCGCCTACGGCGTGCAGGGGCACGTCGTCAATCACTCTTTTGAGCCAGACCGAGGGGCTGGCATGGGCAGCTCGGCGCAGACAGGCTCGCAACAGAAGGCGAGCCAAACAGGTGGCCCCAGAGCAGCCAACTGTCACCGTGCCATTACAAACAAGTTGGCGACTGATCGACCCCTGCCGAGCCACTCTGCGAGGCGCTCGATACACTGCACAGTATGCACGGAGCAATGGCAGGGGAAAATCTGCGTGTTCTGCTGGAGCTCGCAGCTCCTGGTGAGGGACATGTTCCTAAAATTTGCGGAGGTCTAGGACAAGACTGCAAGTCTCAAGACCTGGGACCATCCGCGCATACGCTGCCAGAACGTTGTGCACCCATGCACTCTTGTCACAGGCTGTGCTCGTGCTCGTACCCCAGCAAAAACCGAACGTCCAACGCACGCTCCCATATCGAGCACAGCCTGTGGCGGATTCTGCCCCAGACCCGAGCCCAAAAGGGCAGAAACCCTACTGGGCGGACTCCCCTGACGGTTTGTCCAGGAACAGGAGGAGGAGGAGGAGGATGCGGAGGAGGAGGAGGAGGAGGAGGAGGAGGAGGAGGAGGAGAGGAGGAGGAGGAGGAGGAGGATTATGAGGAGGAGGAGGAGGAGGAGAGGAGGAGGAGGAGGAGGAGGAGAGGAGGAGGAGGAGGAGGAGGAGGAGGAGGAGGAGGAGGAGGGAGGGCATGTGCTGCACGGGTGGCCTGCTCTACGCCTGGTCCTTTGCTGGCAGCGGGTCAGAGGGCCCCCACCTGCTGGGAAGCAGCCCGCAGGTCTTGCCGATCCTCCTCCTCCTCCTCCTCCTCCTCCTTCTCTTCCTCCTCCTCCTCTTCTTTTCCTCCTCCTCCTCCTCCTCCTCCTGCTCTTCCTCCTCCAACTCAATCCGCCCTCGTTTTTTCTTCCTCCTCCTCCTCCTCCCCCTCCTCCCTTGTTTCCTCCTCCTCCTCCTTCTCCTCAGTCCTCCTCCTCGACGCTCGACGCTGCGGACTGTGTCCTCCATCCAAAGAGACCACCTCCTCCAGAGCCTCCTCTTGCTCCTCCTCTTCTTCCTCTTCTTCCTCCTCGTCTTCCTCCTCCTTTGATTCATCATTCTCCTGCTCCTCGTCGGCAACTTCCATCGCTCCCTCTCCCCCGCTCCCGCGCCACTGCCGAGCCCGCAGCCTTTGTGCCCATCGGCAGGATCTCCCCCTTGGGGCTCCTGAGGAGGCCCGAGGCAAGATACGGCGGGTTCGTGCCGTGACGGCCTGTGCGTTGGTTCCTGACACTGCTTGGATCGCTCAACATGGATCGATCGCGGCGTTCTGGCCGCGCGAAGCATGAAATTCCGGCCGGCGCTGGGCCACTGGCGGCGTTCAGTCTCGGAGCAGGGCGAGTTGAGGCAACGGCAGCCCAAAGTCGGTCCACGGACCCCTCCTTGGGGGGGGGGGGCGTGACGCACCACCTTCTCGACCTGAGTACAGCCGTGGCGACGAGGGGGCCCCTGCAGGCCAACTGCCGTTGTCCAAGTTCGCTCTCCACTGAGGGTGGCCGCCGCGACGACACGAGGCGAACCTGCCGTACGATCATGCAAGGGAGGTGCGCACGGCGACGCTAGGTCGGGCATGCCCCCCTACAGGCGGATTTTGGAGGAAGAACAAACACAAGTCCGAAACGATTCAAACATAACAAAACATGCTCAACAAATCGTGCCCAGCCATTTGTTCCCCATATCCTAAGGATAGGATTATTGTCATCACTTAGACCGCGCGGAACACAGGAAGGAAGGAAGGAAGGAAGAAGGAAGGAACACACCTCCCACCCGTAGGTCATCATTCTCTGACTCACTCACATGTAGACTCACTCCTATTCAGACTCACTCATACTCAGATGCACTCGCCCAGATATTAATGATACTTAAGCTTCTCATGCTCGGGATTTCTCATGTACGTACAGACTCACTCGAACTTCGAGTCGCTTCTCAGACTCAAGGTTAATCATACTCAGGTCACTCTCTCTCACACACACACGCACACGCACACTCACACTCACTCAGACTCATACTCACACTCACTCACACCCAGACTCAGTCACAGTAAGACTCACTTATACTATGTCTCGTTCTTCCTCACTCAGACTCAGCCGCACCATTTCCGCGCTCAGACTCAAACACACGTTGGGATGATGTCTCGTGCGAGGCACTGGTTTCGGCAGTCCCAAGGGGTGCAGCCATGGGGTATCGCACGGGCCCGTTCGCGCCCAGATTGGGGGGATGTCTCAGGCGGTTGGCCTGTTTGGTGCTCAACAACCTTCTCTTTCGGAGCAGTTTCCGAGGATGTCTCAGGCGAGGTGTTGGTTTCAGCACTCCCAGGGGGGGGGGCGCCAGGTGGTATCTCACGGGCCCGTTCGTGCCCATATTGGGAGGGTGTCGCAGGCGGTTTGTCTGCTTGGGTGCTCAACATCCTTCTCTTTCGGGGCAGTTTCCGAGGACGTCTCAGGCGAGGTGCTGGTTTCAGTAGTCCCAAGGGCCCGTTCGCGCCCATATTGGGGGGATGTCTCAAGCGGTTTGCCTGTTTCGGTGCTCAACGTCATTCTCTTTCGGAGTAGTTTCCGAGGATGTCTCAGGCGAGGTGCTGGTTTCAACACTCCCAGGGGGGGCGCCGGGGGGCATCTCACGGGCCCGTTCGCGCCCAGATTCCGGGGATGTCTCAGGCGGTTTGCCTGTTTGGGTGCTCAACATCCTTCTCTCGGAGCAGTTTCAGAGGATATCTCAGGCGAGGCGCTGGTTTCAGCACTCCCAAGATGTGCCGCCAGGGGGTATCTCACGGGCCCGTTCGCGCCCAGTTTGGGGGTATGTCTCAGGCGGTTTGCCTGTTTGGTGCTCAACAACCTTCTCTTTCGGAGCAGTTTCCGAGGATGTTTCAGGCGAGGTGCTGGTTTCAGCACTCCCAAGGGGGGCCGCCAGGTGGCATCTCACGGAACCGTTCGCGCCCAGATTGGAGAGATGTCTCAGGCGGTTTGCCCGTTTGGGTGCTCAACAACCTTCTCTTTCGGAGCAGTTTTCGGCGCCCTGGTAAGTGTTCACGGGAAAAGTTCGAGAAAGAGGAGGACGATGAGGAGGAGGAGGAGGAGGAAGATGAAAGAAGGATGAAACAACTAGCAAAAATCGTCGTAGGCGTCGGGGTCTCTCTCGGCTTCGTCTTCCACATGAATTCGCTGACACTCAGGTTTTGAAAAGGACCATGCCTTCTAGCGATGCATACCACCACTATGAGATGTGCATATGGGGATTTCCCCTGCGTGTAATTTAATTATTTGTTTTGAATATTCCTCCTGTAGAGGGACACGCCCGACTTCAGGCGACGCGACGGGCCGGGCACGGGAGAGCGGAGAGCGCCTCTCACAGGCGGAGAAGAGGCCGAGGCGAGGCCCGCCTGCTCTCGGTCGCCTGTCGCCTGTCGGAAAGAGCCCAATGATAGCATACTCATAGCATGTCCACTGGCTTTGCGCACATGTTCACGCCCTCGCCACTTCCGACTGGGCTGCGACGGGTCGCTTAAGCCCTTCGGGGAAACCGCCCACTGGGAGGTTTAACTCAGCATCGGTGCTGGGATATCCTCGGTCGCAAGCCAGCTTAATCCACCATAGCCCCGCTGAGTGCAGATTCGTACCAGTTAATCCTGTGCGCAATCCAGCTCAATGGCCCCTCAATCGGGCTTAGTAGGCCGTAGTCGCTCTCACGAAGACCTCCCAGGACTTGCCTCCTAAGTGACGGCGCCAGCGCTGGCTTCTGACACCACGTGGATCAGTCAACCTGGCGGCGTTCAACCCTAATGCCCGCGGCGGGGCTGCCGCCGCTTCGACATGGCACGAACCTACCGTAACCTTTTCAGTTGGCCAAGACCGCCACTGACACGGTCAATTCGGCGCCGTGTCGCCGCCCATCGCCCCCAGGAAAGCCCAAGGGCTCGCCATGCATAGTGACATCAGACAAAACACCAGGCCGATGCGTATCTTCTGTCGCTGCAGTGGCACGCCCCGCATGCATGGCTGGGTCGGTCGTACCGACAACAAGCCCGTTGTCATTCAGACTTGCTGACTCTTGGGTCTGAACTGGTTGGGACTCCAGAAAATCGGTCAGGAAGGGCGGGGGGATGGGATGCGGCCAACTCCGCTCAAAATCGGTCTCCAGACCCCTCCCGGAGTTCGTCCGGGACAATGTCTGACTCGGATCCGTTGTTCACAATCTCCTTTTTCCGACAAAGGCCCCGGGAGGCCGAAGAAGAAGAAGACGCCATGTGCCCAGAAGGCACGTGAGCAGCACTGCTATTCAGCCACATCCGCAGCCTCGAGATGAGGCAAGGCGGGCCGACAACGAGGAGCGAGAGGGCAAAGGAGGGAGGAGGCGCGGAGGGCGGGGACGAGGAGCGGAGGGAGACGGAGAAGAAGGAGCCAGGGCGGCGGACTGGCGAGCGCCAGAAGCAGCGACGCATCAGCGGGACTGGCTGTAGCTCCGCGCTGCTCGCCTCCACGTGGTCGCCGGAACGGCGGCCATGTCCCGAACCCAAAACCTCGAATCTGCCTGCCCTTGCTGCTGGCCGGAGCCAGTGCTGGGCCAGCTCGGGCCCCCCAACGGGCCAAGCTGACTGGTCATTGCATTTCTTCGCCAATGCCGCACCCCTGATTCTCTGGACGCCGCGTGTCTTGGAACCATGCCCACATCCACAATCTCTGTCTGGACCCCCTGGCCGCGCCGTGCGGGTGCCCCGCGCGCAGCGTAGCCGTGGGACCGTGGGTCCATGGGATCTCGCCGCGGTAATTACGCTGACTGCGAGGGTAATGATTCTGATGTGTTCGCCACTCGTGAAGAAAAGCATTCTCCCTTGTCATCATGGCCATGCACCGCTCAAAATCGTCCCAGGTATTCTCTGGGGCAACGCCCTGGCTGACATCTCGAGCCATGTCTGTCCGTGGCGGCGACCCCCCCCCTATTGAAAGGCAAACTGGATCCGCCACCAGATCCGCAACCGTGCCGCAGGCACTCAGTGTGGTGCCCTCGCTGAAAGACACCCCCAGTCAAACCTCAATGTTGAATGTTGTAGTGCGACATGCTTGACTGGAGACTGCGAAGCTCATTGTTTTCTGTGCCCCTTGGGGTACTCCTGCAGGTTCTCGCGTGACTTCTTCGCACATGCCTGTGGAGCGTAGCTGGTAAGCCAAACGCCCAGCATGCCTTCCTGTGACTCTGACGGCTGGTCCTGCTGGGGTCCTTCTTACCAGCCTGGAACACACCCTCATTCCTGTGATTGGCACCGTCTCATTTAGATAACAATCTCAAGGATCACCATAGTTTTTGAGGGCGTATCCCTCAGACTGCCATCGCCTTTTGGAATGTCAATCTTAGGGATAGGGATAGGTTCGAGGCTGGTTATCTCCTGGGGGCCGTCGGGCAGGGCGGGTAAGACGACGGCTCGTTTTCTAGCCGGCCAGACGCAACAGTGACCCTAGGCTTGGGTCGGGCATGTCCTCCTACAGGCGCATTTTGGGCGAACGTTCAAAAACACCAACAAATATAGAAATATAGCCATACAACTACAAATATTGTCGCCAAACTATTTTTTGACTATTTTTCCCCAGTCGGTGCTTGCACTGAAGGGGTCCTAACGGAAATTGAAAGATTTGGCGAAACATTCCCGCCGATTTTGATGGCCAGCTGGGTTCCCAGTTTCCCGTTCCCGGGTTCCTGGGCTCCTGGTTCTTGGTTCTCGGCCGATTTCGGTGGGTTCCGGGTTCCCGGTTCCCGGGTCCCTGGCTGGTCTCCTTACATCGATCTCTTGATCAATCCCACCTCAAACCATCCACTGATTGGTGTTTTTCTCTGGTGTAATGTGTCTTCGTCCGTCGTTTTTCGAAACCGCCGCGACCCCCCCCTCGTAGTCTGGAAGGTGTGTGGACCAGTACGTGGTATCGAACCTTTGCCCCCACCTCTCCCTCCCGTGCCCTGCCCCCCCCCCTCCCCTCCGCCCTCCCCCCCTTTCCACCTCTCCCCCAACATTTTGTTTGGGGTGTTTTCTCTGGTGTGATTGAGTGGAGTACTCCGTCTGTGGAGGGGCAGGCCCGACCTTAGGCCAAACGCAGCAGTGGCCCTGGGCAGGACAGTGGCCGCCGGCGCCCGGCTCCCAAAGGGGGCCGCGGGCGAGCCGAGCTCGGGCGCGCAGGCCAGCGTCCGCTTGGGGAGTTCGGGGGCGCGCAGGCATGGACTCGCGACCCGCCACCCAGCTTGCGCGATGGCCGAGCTTTGGAGAACTGGTTGGCTGTCTGGTGAGGTTGCTGCACGTCCCCACCTCCCACCTGACAAGTTGGGGTTGCCCGACTCCGCGTCGCGCAATCTGCATACCGCGGCCGCCAGGCCCCAAATGTGCACGTGCTCCGGAGTCGGGGGCACAAAAACATTGATTAGCGATCCATGATTTTGGCGCGCGGTCGCCAAATCCATGGATCGGGGGAGGTGCTCTCCCCCAAATGCGGCGGGTGCCGCCTCGCTCGGCGGCGGCAATCCGCGGTTTCCCATGGAAACGGGGCCCGTCGCTAATCCACGCCCCCTTGATCCATGTTTGCGATCGCCTGACTTTAGAGGGGGGGTAGGCTTAGGTCGGGCATGTCCCCCTGCAGGCGGATCCTGGACGAACAGCAAACAGAGGCCAGGACATATGCCACAATAGCTAAGCATACAAAAACACACACACGTCCCCAGACCACATTTGTTCGACGACTTTGGAATATTCCTCCTGAGGAGGGACAAGACCGACTTAACCCTGGGCAAGTGTGACCGCTGGTGCGCGGCTCCAGGGGGCCGCGGGCGGGCCAAGCCCGAGCGCGCAGGCCACTGTCCTGTTGGGGGGCGGGTACCCAGGCGTGTGGGCCCGCACCGGCGGCCGCTCTGCCGGAGGGCCCCTCCGACGCGGCCCACGGGAGGGGCCGGGGCTGCTTCGCAGAGGGAGGGAAGTCTTCACCCCCTGGCACACAGACGGGGGCCAGGACCAGTGCGGCGGCCAGGAGTCTCCTCCTCGGCTGCGGGTCGCCCTGCCTGGCTTTGTTTTTTTGTACTCCGGCTAGGTTTAGCGTGGCCGGATTCTTCCACACCTTCAACTACTTTCTCGCGCTTCGCGCGAGGGCGGCTAGGCGTCGTGCAGCCTGCTCGCCATCAACACCTACACCTACCAAGACTGCTTCGCATAATTCGCCAGCCTTACATCTATAGATGAGGCCCGCGCCTTCTGGGCGCCAGGGGTGCTTCTGAGAAGCCTCCCCCCCTCCCGCATACTAGGGAAATCGAAAAGCTCCGATACCACTACTCCCCGGACCTCTCCCAGGGTGCGTTCTGACGGGGACATCGAAGCGAATTCAGCTGTGGCGACGAGGGCCGCCCAAGAGGCCCCAAAAAGAGGAACACAGGGGGGAAGGGTTGCCGTATGGGTACCGTTTTCCATCCTCTGACCATCTGCGCGTGGCTGGAATCGTGGGGGTCGGGGCGCCCTTGCCCTCCCACGAGAGAGCCTGCGCTTGCTTGGGGGCGGCCAGGCTCCTCCTCCTCCTCCTCCTCCTCCTCCTCCTGCTCCTCCTCCTCCTCCTCCTCCTCCTCCTGCTCCTCCTCTTTGCCGCCCCCGACGAGAGCCCACGTTTGCGGGCGGCCGCCCGCCTGCGGCCGGGGCCAACCGCCAAGACCTTGCCCTGGTTGATCTCCTGCGGCCCGGGGGCGGGCGGACAGCCCCCCGACCCAGGGGGCCCAGCAGGAACGATGGGTGGATTTTCCATCACCACCACCACTACCATAAGTAGGAGAGAAAGGAGGAGGAGGAGAAGCAGGAGGAGGAGGAGGAGAAGCAGGAGGAGGAGGAGGTGGAGGAGGAGGAGGAGGAGGAGGAGAGGAGGAGGAGGAGGAGGAGGAGGAGGAGGAGGAGGAGCAGGAGGAGGAGGAGGAGGAGGAGGAGGAGGGGGAGGAGGAGGAGGAGGAGGAGGAGGAGGAGGAGGAGGAGGAGGAGGAGGAAGAGGAAGGCATTAGGGCATTAGGGCCTTAGACGGAAGTCTCTCGCATCCAGCGACCCAATTACTTAGTAATCGGGCTCTTCTTCTGACTCTACACTCCTGCTAGCCTGGAGCCGAGCCTCTACTTCGAGGCGCCTCTCAGCCCGGCAAAGCACAACCGCCTCGTGGGGGTCGCTAAAGCCGTGCAGCTGCGCCACTCGATACATATCAAGGGCCTCGGGGATAACCAACCCGTACGCAGGGGCAGGGTCGCTGCTCCGCTCCGAGGCCTCTTGAGGAAACTCCAGCCTCCCTTCCCGCAACGCTCGGACCTCCACGGAAGGCTCAGCACAGTCTCCGAGCATCGGGGGAGGGGACACCGTTGAATTAGGGTGCAGGCCTCTTCGGAGCCTAGATCTTTGGGTCGCCAAACCTGGGTGCTTGGGACCCAGACATGGCCCTGCTAGGCCCTTGCCAGGCCTGTGGCTATGTTGCGCACTCGCGCCGCACGAAATGCAGAACAAAACAGGGGCCCCTGCATCATCACCAATGACAGGGGCCTGCACGACATTGTGCCTCGCAAACTTCCACGTCTGGCAACTCACCCGCTCCATCCCCGAGATGTGGGGCACCAGGTCGGGAGGAGCAGCCGAGGAGCCAAAGGAGGAGCCGACAGCAGCGGAACCAGAGCCAACCGAGCCCTGACTGCAAACTGGATAGAGACGAGCGGGCACGGCCTCGAGAATCCTCTCCCGAGCCCGCAGCTCCAGCTGCGCCTCATACTCGTTGGCAAGATCAGGCGGGACATCTTGACCTGTGAGATCAAGCACCACCTCCGAGGTCCCACCCACCCCCTCCGAGTCCACAAATCCTCTATCATGGAGCCAGCTGTGCAATCTGCCTAGCCACTCCGCGGCCTGACAGACTCTGCGCTCGCAGGCCTCAACAAAAAGCTCCTGCTCTGCATCAATGGCCCACAGCTGGGCTCCCGCGTTGGCCCACTGGTCGGCTAATCTGTTACCCTTGAGAACCCACAAATCCTCGAGAGAGGTCGCCTCTCGAATCGCTCTGTGAGCCTTGACTTTTACAACTCGCGCAGTGCCTCCAACTTTTGACCACCACAGCCTCCGCATGTGCCTACGACTGTTCTCAGGCGACAGGGCGGTGGTCGCAGAGGTGGCACAAGCAACAGATCCTGCACAGTCACTGAAAACTTCAAGAGGCACCCCCGCGTCTCCCTCGCATGGGGGCTCACTAAATCTGGCCAGCATATGAAACGCGTAATCTTCCCCATCCCGCGCCCACTGGTCAGTCCCCCACCCCCGAGGCACCGCCCCAAACATGCAGGCAACAAAATTGCCCTCCATCGTCAACTTGCATCGCTGACCAGCGTGCTCTCCTACAGGCTCCGAACTTGGTGTGGTACGCTGAGCCGTCTACAAAAATGGTCCCTCCCCAGCGCCAACCAGGCAGGGCCCCGAAAAACCGAACCCAGTTTTCCTCGGGAGCCTCAACCTTAGCAAAGCAGCGCTCGGGGGAGGGAAACAAACACCTGGAAAACACCTCAGCCCCGACCTCACCAAGACGCGCAACTTTCCGAGCAGACTGCACATGACTAGAGGGCAGGTCGGTCCTGCGAAACTCGGCCGAGCTGGAACAATCAAACCCTCGATGGAAGAGCGCGCCCCTGCAGCCGCGCAGAAGACACTTATCAGGCGCCGATTTCTCATGCTTCGCCAGCCTCGCCTGAGGCCAGTGGGTCCCCGAGACCAGACTGCGAACAAGATTGCGCTCGTGCCGAGAAAGTCCTTTCTCAGCCTTGCAGTGCAAGATCCTATCCAGGGGCCTCCAGTGAAGCTCAGAAGCCCAAGAGCCGATTCGTTGCAGCGCCTGGATGTCCGAAGCTACCGAGGCCACGCGCCTGGCAACCTCGACGGCCCTACCTGGCGAGAAGAACTTCAAATCCACCTCCCCCTCGGACCCAATCAGCCTGGTTGCAGAGGCCATGCCTCCTCCAACACGAGCGAGGGCGAGGAGGAGGGCCTGAGCAGGGTTAGTGCACCTGCCCCAAAGGAGCCTTCTGCCTGAGAATGGAACGCCCCCCCTCCAGCACCGCCTCCAGAACCCTTTCAGACGGCAGAGAGGTCTCCACGCAGACAGTCCAGGCCCTAACAACTTCACGCGTGTGAATGAGCAGGGGGTCCCTCCAGGACCCGCGATACATCGTCTTAATGCGAAGCCCTACACTGCCCCCCATAGGAAGCCGACCCTCAGACTTCAAGGCTGAAGCCCTCAGACCGCTGAGTTTCCCATCCGCGATTCCTGTCACCGCTGATCCCCAGATGGCAGTAGCCGTCGGGGAGCACCGAAAGACCTTCTCAACCTTGGCGCCCGCAGCTCTCAGGGTGTGCACACGATCCGCAGACTTCTGGGATTTGGCAAGGCGCTTATTTTGCTCAACCACACTGCGCAGCACTCCAGACGAGCCGTCGCCTCCCAGGCAGCGGAGGCCTCGGGCGCGCTCGAGCTCGCCCTCCCAGGCCGCACCGAGGATGCTCGCAAGCTCGGGGTCGCCCGACAGCCACCCAATTTTGTCCCAGTTGACCTGCAGCTTCCGCTCCGAGAGGCCGTCCACGACAAACCGAAGAGCTGCAGGAAGTTGCTCTCCCACCAGGCGCGCAGTGCCGAGCGCTTGCAATAGTTGATCATCCACAAAAGATTGGGCCCTCACCAATGGATAGCGCCGAGCTTGCTCCAACAGCAGCGTGTGGACCATGAGCTTGGCGAGCCCCAGCGCGCAGCTGCAGCCTGCCGCTATGGTGTCATTCGCGTGCACCACGACCGAGAGGGCATTCTGATGCTGCGCCCTGCGTCCCAGCCTGTAAGCACAACAGAGCGCCCCCAGGAGAACCAGCGGAAACTTCGTCGCCTTCGCCTCCCTGAGCAGTATGTCGTGCGACACGTGCTCGTAGTACTTACTGAGGTCCAGCGCGGCCGTCCCTGCCGCCATGCCGTCAACCTGAACACAATGCGCCGCCAGCAAATTGTGAGCGTGCCCAGCTCGATCGCACGTCCTGGCCAGGCCTCCCCAGTAGAAGTCGCCCTCCAAGTGCCTCTCCCAGTCTGCCACCAACGGCTGTCTCATTCGACTCCAGAGCCTCAGCCACAGGCAGTTGGGCACGATGGGGCGCACTCCTCCCCCAGGCGGGGGCTTGGGCAGGAAGGAGATCAGCATGAGAAAGAGCGGCATGTCTATCGGGCCCCTCTCCCACGCGTGGAGAACATCCAGGAACCTCAGCTGGTAGCTCTGCGGCATCCACCTCAGCTGCCTGGGGTGGAACTTGTCCCAGCCCAAGCCCGCCTTGTCGCTATAGGCGTCGATCACCTCGCGCAGGTTCTGCAGCGTGAGCCTCGGCAGCCCCTCGGCGTCGAAGCCCTCGCCTCGCCAGGTGTGGGGGTGAGGCTCCTCAGCACGAAGCCCGTGCTGCCACGGCGGGCCCCGCTGCCGCATGAGCTTCTCCATCGCAGCATCGCCACCCAGCGGAAGGACCTGCTCCTGCTCTCCATCCAGCACCTCGAAAACTGATGGCTGGACTTGCTGACCAGCGCGAATGAAACCGAAGGCCGCACTGCCGCCCCTCACCAGGGCCGCAGCACAGGCCCACGCCTTCCACTCGCTCTGGTTGACCTGCGTGTCCCGCTGCCGCAGCTGCAGCAGGTGGCTGTCGAGCGCCTCCAGCAGGTAGGCAGCTGCGCCAGCGCTGCCAGACCGCAGCACCTTGACCACCTTGGCAACTGTCATCTGCGCCAGGGCCCCTTGCGACGGCCACCAGCCATCCTCAATGACGAAGCACCCGATGACCTGCAGCTGCCTGTTGAGGCACGCGAACCTGACCCAGCCCCGCTCCAGCATGTAGGCCTTCTGCTGTGCTGCTCGCCGAGGAGCTGCTTTGAGGGGCGCCATCCGCCTGAACTCCAGTGAAGCTCGTGTCTTGAACTGCCGACTCCACTCCTGAGCCAGCGGAACCTGCTTGAGCCTGAGCCCAGCTGCGCGCCCCCGTCGCCTCTCGTAGACGTCGCGCAGCTGGCAGGGGTAGTCCTCTGCATGCATGAACCAGTGCTTGGCTGCAGCTTGGATATCCACAGGCTCCGAGCCTGCCCCCCAGTGCCATTCTGAATCGCCAACTTCCCCGGGTGCAGGCCGCGCGGGAGGGGGAAGCTGTAGTGGGAAGCCTTCAGGCCCATCAGCTGCAGTGACCATGGCCCTCACATGGAGCCCTCGAAGCTTCAGTTGAACAGGCGCGTGCGTGCAGATCGGCGTGCCCAACACCGTTGCGACTTCCAAGCCCGCGTGCGCAAGGACCTGAGAGCAAATGAAGAAGTCGAGCTTCCTGCTGCCGCAGGTGGCGTCATCGGTGGCCGCCACAACTCCACGTGCACGCTTAGCCCACTCGTGAAGGTCATGCGGCTCTAAGTTCCAGTCCCCTCCTGCGATCCAGGGCCCAGGCAACAGCGTCACCAGCTGCAGCAGGCCCCCAAGGAAGGAGATGTTCGGCTCTGCCATGCCCGCCTTCGTCGTCAGGTACACCGAGAGGACGTAGACTGGCACGCGTAGCCCAGTGTTGATGACCGCAACCTGGCATCTACTGCCTGGCAGGCCCCGCCGCAGATGCGTAGGAACCTCGCGGGCCAGAGCGGGTGCAAAAGAGGATGCAGCCACACCTGCTGACGACTCCATCACGCCTTCACCAGTGCTATCAGCTCTACCCATCAACAGGCGCCCACCTGACATGCTGCGCCCAGCCCACCGCTGGGCAGAGCTAATCTGCTTGTCAAGCTTGAGGCGACGCTCTTGGATCAGGAAGACAGTTGGGGCCTCCCTGTTCGCGTCGGCCTCTGCATACCATGCATATAAGTCCTGAGCCTTGGACCAGAACGTGACATTGGGCGAGACAATGGTCAAGTCCTCCAGCTCCCCCGGCTCGCCCTTCAGCTGCGGCTCCACGAGGTCCGCCTCGAGCGCCAGAAGGGGAAAAGAGCCCGACTTGTTGCAGCCGTCCAATCTTCGAGAGGCAGCCAGCCCCTGGTGGTCGGTACCCTCTGGCCTCCGATGGAGAGCGGGGTGGCGCCGAGCAGTGCGTACCCGAAGGCTGGCGCCCTCTTGCGCCCCCTTTGCTCTCGCTGGCGACTGAGCAGTGCGTGCCACCAGGGAGGCCCATAACCTCTGCTGCACTAAAGGCTAGGCGAGTCCGTCTTAGCCATCTTGGCGGGCATGGGGCATTCCTGGAACCGCTTGAGCTTCTCCCGATCCTCAGGCTTGGACAGGTCACACTCGGGGAAACCAGCTGCACGGAGACGCTCTGGCAACGTTGGGTCCTCAAAGTCGAACTGCATCCCGCCGTCAGCATCGCCAGTGCTGCCAGCACGAGCGCCGCCGCCAGGTGCCTGACCAGCTGCAGCAGCCGCCTCCTGCTCCTGCTTCCGCTTGGCCTGCTCCTCCAGCTTGGCCTTGATGGCGACGGCCTCCTGCTCCAGGGCTGTGCCGAAGGCCGTGAGCGGGGCAGCCAGCCCAGCCAGGTGCTCCGAGGCCTTGAGCTGGCCGAGGACCTCCTGCATGAGGCCGAGGAGCTCGCTGGCAGTGCCGACGTCGTTCTTGCCCTCAGCGACCTTCCCGAGGACTGGGACTGCGTTGGCGAGCTCCTTTTTCCTGATGACTTCGCTGATCTCAGCCAGCGCTTCACGATGTTGCTTCTGGTAGTCCAGCTCCTGATCCAGCTCCTGCTGCTTGGCCGCGAGCGCCTCACGCGCCCGCTGCACACGGTCAGTCGCCTTCTCCAGCTGCTTCTCCTTCTTGGTCTTGCGGAGGTGCAGATCTTGAAGAGACTTGGGCGCCAAGTCCACCTTCGCAGCGCCCCCCATGTCTTCGTCAACCTCGACGGGCACCAGCGTCGCGGAGGCCGCCAGTGCTTGTCCCGCCGACATACCGTGCTTGGCAGGGTTGGCAAGAAGCGCCTGCTGGAGCTCCCGCCTCGCCTGCACCATCGCCTCCTCCTTGAGCTGTTCCGCCGTGCGAGTGGACTGCGGGGGCCCCTTGCCCCAGCTGCCCCCAGCCTTCGGCGGCGCCGCCGTGGACGGCTCCTGAGTCCCGTGCTCCTCGATGGCGCTGAGGACCCAGGGCGGCGCTTTCTTCCCACACTGCTGGCACTGAGTGCGCCAGCCTCGATTCTTGTCGCCCCCACAGCGACCGTTGCACTTCCACTGTCGAAGCGGCGGCGGAAGCGCATCGCGGCGGCTGCACGGGGGCCATGCACTTGGCTCGTGACAGCTGTGCCACTTCCAATCGCGCTGCCACAAAGGTGTGAAACCTGGAAATGGCTGGAGGAAGAGGAGGAGGTGGAGGAGGAGGAGGAGGAGCAGGAGGAGGAGGAGGAGGAGGAGGAGGCGGGGGAGGAGAAGGAGGAGGAGGAGGAGGAGGAGGAGGAGGAGGAGGAGGAGAAGCAGGAGCAGGAGGAGGAGGAGGAGGAGGAGGAGCAGGAGCAGGAGCCGGAGGAGGAGGAGGCGGAAGAGGAGGAGGAAAAAAACCCCAACCCAGGTGGCTCGGCGGGCGATCCGCTCGAGGGTCGGGCATCTACACCAGGGGAACGCAGAATGACATAAACATAAAAACTCGGAGGTCCGCGCGGATTTCTCGGATCGGCGCTGGACCCCCCTCCCTGGCGCGCGGAGCGCGCCAGGGGCGGCGCCGGAGGCGCCGCCGCCAGGGGCGCCCAGCGCGGGTCCGAGAAATCCGCGCGGACCTCCGAGTTTGTATGTTTATGCCATTCTTCGTTCCCGTGTACATGCAGTCGAAGGGCTATCGTAAGGAACCCTCTAGATAAGGAGCGTGGCCCCTTTCTTCCCTTAGAGTTCAATTTCGATCTCCCCTCGAAAACCTAAGGACAACCCAGGAAAACCGTAAAACGATTAAGTAGCACTGAGGCCCCCCCCAAGGAAGGGGTTTCTTCTTCAACGGCCCGACTGCCGATTGTACCAAGGTCAATGCAAACCCAGGACAGTCGGGCTTGGCAGGATCCTGCAAGATCCTGCAGAATCCTGAGCGCAAGCTGGGGTCAGTGCACACCCCTGGCTTTGCAAGATCCTGCCATACCTGGCGCTCTGGCTGACCCCCATTTGCATGGACGCGCGTCCCAAGGTCCCCGACAAGAGGGGAGGGGAGATCTGCTGGTCACAGGAAGGATGGGGATGGAAACTGACAACCACTCCTGGCCATTTCTGGCCCGGAATCGCTGTCTGTGCCGCCGCTGCATGGTCCACTTGAGACAAAGAGTCGCCTGCCGAATAACGACCGCTGTCTGATTTGGACAGCATTGGGCTGGCCCTTGGACATCCTGAATCAAAAATCAGGAGGGAAAGAAACACACAGACACAATTAATCGTCGATTCCCCGGAAATATAGGAAAATATGGGAAGTGGGGGGGAAGACAAAAACCCTGAAAATATGATAAAATATGGGGAATCGTTTTATTTGTGTGTATTTATTTGTGTGTCCTGGGGCCCCTTCAAAAAAACCTTGCCATCCCTTGAGAGAACAATTCTTAGTTACGCTGGCTTTCGCCGGCTTCCGCCGGCGAAGGCAGCCTCGCGTTGCCATCACCGGCTTCCGCCGAGAAAGCGACGGCAACTTCTTCGATCCTCGATCCCGCGGCCCCCTTCTTGCAGCGCACCGTGTGCTGCTGGGCATTGTACCGATTTCAAGGGCTCCCAACTTCGCGCTTCGCGCAGCGCGAAGCGCGAAGTGCGAATAACTTCGCGCTCTCGCGCCGCCTCCCAGGGGAGAAGAGGAGGATGAGGAATCCGAAGCGCGAAGCGCGAATAACTTCGCGCCCTCGAGGGCGCCCTTGGATTTGTGCCGTACCCATTTCGGCCGTGCCAACCTGTGGAGCTCCAGGCGGGGAGCCCAAAGGGGGGCCGTCCTCACTGCAAGGAGGGATGCAAGGAGGATGGATGTAGCCAGGGGAAGGGTCCAGGTCGGAGGGTCCGGCCCGAGGAAGAGGCGTTGCATGGCGGAGCGGCGAGGGACAAGTCGGTGTGCACCCGCCACACGCTGCTGACAACAGCGAATGGAAACGTTGGATACGACTACGGAGAGATCCTTCAGATGTACAGAAGATCATCACATGGCTTGCCTGTGGCTGCAAGCCATAAGCGGTTCAACCCAGAGTTCTGGGCGAGCAATCACTATCACCTCATAGGGGCCATTGGTAGCGGTGCGGCACAGGTCCGAATGGTTCGTCGCCATATCCTTCTCTGACATCGGCAGACTTCTTCTCTCACTTCTCCTTCACCTCCTTCATACTCCTGCGTTTTCCTGCGCTCTGCACCCAGCAACGATCCGACACTCTCGCCCCCCCTCTGGTACTCCTCCCCCTCCGCGCCGTCGCGCCCGCTTTCCTGCTACTACCTCCTGTTGTCGCTCATTCTTCTGCATCCTGAAACCACACTCTCCTCCTGCCACTCGTCCTCCTCCTCCTTCTCCTCCTCCTCCTCCTCCTCCAGGCGGGGCAGGAGGGGAGGGGAGAGCAGTGAGGAAGGGAAAGGAAGAAGATACGGAGGACGAGGAGGAATACCCCTCCATGTCATGATCGTACCCCACACATTGCGATGGGGCTATTTATGAAGAGTGATTCAGGGCTTAGTCAAGCTTGAGCCCTTTTGTGTGGGTACCTCCCCCCTACCATCCCCCGCTCTTCCTTCCCCTCCCGCTCCTGGCCTCCCCCCCCTGCCCCGCCTGTCCCCCCACTCCTGCTTGGCAGAGTCCGGCAACAGAATCCCGCCAGCGGACTTGACGTCGGCCTTCAGCTTCTGCACCTGGGGATCGAAGTTGGAGGCTTGAGACTCGGGGTTCGAGGATGCAACTTCGAGGCTCTAGGATTGAGGATCGAGGTTCGAGCTTAGAGGATCGAGGATCCTGAGGAGGCCACCGCGGTACTCTCTAGGGCCTTGGTCACCAAAACGGCACGGCGTCGCCAGGAAAGTGACCCTGGACTGGCGACACTCCAGACGAGCAGGGAGGGTGAGATGGGTGAGGGTTGGGGGAGGGGAGGAATGGGTGTAACACGCGCTTCGCGTGCGTCCGTCGACCGACATTGCTAAATCAGGGCAAGCGCGCGGCGACGACCGCATTTGTTCCCACCAATCAATATGGCAAAAAAATGCAAAACAAATTTGTCGAGGCCCTGGTTTTGTTTCCTGGTGGGGGAGGGACCCGAGGTGTTGGAAGAGGAAGGGGACGGAGCCAGGGCTGGCTGGCGTCCCTCCCGCTGGGGCGGCATGAGGAGACCCCGGGCGCGGTCCCCTTTCTGCAGGGGTTAGCGGGCCCAGGGGGGGGGGCGACGCAAGCGACCCTGCAGCGACCAGGCGGAGGCCCTCTGCTGGAACCCTTCGAATGGTTGACAGCCAGATGGGCGACTCGGCCTAACCGCATATGGAGTGGGGCGGACCAAGCGGGGCCGCCGACAGCGTACGGTTGCCCGCGCTCGGGCTCAGCCCCACTGGGTGTGGAAGAGGAGGGGGACGGAGCCAAGGAAGGGGAAGGGGAGAGGAGGGTGGGACCTCGACTCGGGTACGACACAGCGTCATACCTGGAAGGCAAATGCTCTCGGCGGGCTGACTGCGCATGGTTGATCAGGACTCTAAGCATTCCGAATTCCGACGTGACTCCCCGCAACGATGACTCATAGTATTTATGCATGCCCCATGCGTGACTCCACGCAACGATGGCTCCCTTCCCCTTCCCCCTCCCTCCTCCTTCCCTCATCCGCAATTCTCCTCCGCCCCCTTCTACTCTCTTGCTCCATATCCGCCCTCCTCCTACTCTTCCGCGCACTCGTCCGCTGACCGAGCAGCCTGCTTTACTCTCCGTCGGCCCAGACGTCCGTATGAGAAGCAAAGGCCGTCTGGGAAGCGGCCTGGCAGATAGAAGTGGATTAGCAGACCATCGTCAAGATGACTATGATTCGGTCTGTTCCCGAACTACTTGAGTCCGAACGCAACCATCACAAATGGTCTCATCTGAAGAACTTATGCGAGTCCTCTGATAATGTTGTGATAAACTTCCGAGAGGCTTCTGGGATAATTGAAACGCGTCCGATTCCCCTGGGGCTTATGCGATGCACCCAGGAGACTCATCGCATGCTTCTGAATATGTTATGGGACGCTTATGGGGGTCCTCTGGAAAGGCATCCAGAAAGCTCCAGCTATGCGTCGTAAAAACTTGTTTCAGAGCTTTCAAAAACCTCGTGCATCTGTTTGAACAGATTTGCCAACGGTTTCGGCAAACGGTCTTCGGTTCCAACACGTGCTACCATCAAGGAATGCGGGTACGCATTGCCCACTCCGGCTGGTGCTCGCTTCCATCTGGCTTCTCTCCGCTGCCACTGGTCGCCGCGAACTTTCGGGCGGCTGGCAGGCCTGCTATGGCATCTTTGGATCTCTCCACGTAAGGTTCCGAAAACGCGGGGCTCCACACACGGGGTTCGACACGTGTGGTCTCACCCTTAGGGGTCCATGCATATGGCGCTGGCTCCAAAAGCACTGAGCGCAAACAGGCTGACGTCTCATGTTTACTTCGGTCGCTATCCCTGGCCGCTTTCGTCTGCACTGGCTGTGTCGTGAATGCGAGCCTGATCCCAAACACTTCTCGGGGATCTTCTGACCCGGGTCCATCCAGACCTGGGTCAGTCAGGCCTTGCAGAATCCTGCAAACTCTTGCAAGATCATGCGCCCAAACCCGGGCCAACGCGAAGGATCCTGCAAGATCCTGCGGGATCCTGCACCGAAGCCCGGGTCAATACGAGCCTGGTCCTGCAGGATGTTGCAAGATCGGGCGCTCTGGCTGACACCCGTTTGCATGTACCCCCGTCTCTGGAGACCCGAATTGCAGGATCTCAGGGTTCTCCAACCGTCCCGCCCCTCCCTCTCCCCGCCCCATCGCCCGCCTGCGCCCCTGTGCCTCTGTTCGCAACGGATGCGTCCAGCCGTTTGCTTGACCGCTTGTTGGACGCACCTCGCCGCGGACCGAGAACAACATAGCCTGGCGAAGGACCCAGCCAAATGCAGCTGTGAATAAGGGAGCTGTGAATATCGTCATCCGTGGGCCTCCGTACGTCGGGAGCCACGAAACGTGTGAGGAATATACCGACATGGGCGCGGTCAGCGCATGCGAACGCAGCCACTGGAGCCCTCGTTGGAGTTCCGTATGGGGCCACGAAGCGCTTGAGGGGAACTGGGCCTTCGGTGGAGCTCCTTCGGGGCCACGAAGCGTGTGAGTGATGTGCCCAAATAGGCGGTGAGCGCATGCGAACACCGCCACTGGAGCCTTCGGTGGTGTTCCCTATGGGGCCACAACAAAGCGTGTGAGTGGTGAGCCGAAATGGGTGGGGCGGGAGCGTGCGAACACCGCCACTGGGGCCTTCGGTGACGCTCCCCATGTGACCACGCAACGGTTTAGGGGTGTGTCAGAATAGGCGGTGCGGGCGCAAGCGAGCACCGCCGCTAGGGCCTTCGGTGGAGCTCTCTGTTTGGCCACCAAGCGTGTGAGGGGTGTACCAACTTCGGTGCAGTGGGCGCATGCGAACGCAGCCACTGCGGCCTTCGGTGGAGCTCCCTACGGGGCCACGAAGCGCGTGAGGTGCATACAGAAATGTGTGCGATGGGAGAATGCGAACGCAGCCACTGGGGCCTTCGGTGCAGCTCCCGCTGGGGTCACGAATCGTGCGCGGGGTGTGCCGACATTAGTGCGGTGGGCGAATGCGAACGCACCCACTGGGGCCTTCGGTGGAGCTCCCTGTTGGGCCACGAAACGTTTGAATGGATGCCGAAGTAGATGCGGTGGGCACATGCGAATGGTGACTTCGGTGGCGCTCCCTGTGGGGCCACAAAACGTGTGCGGAGTGTGTCGTCGAAAAGGGTGCGTCGGCGCATGCGATCGCAGCAACTGAGCCCTTCGGTGGAGCTCCGTACGGGGCCACGAAACGTGCGATGGGTGTGCCGAACTGGATGCGGTGGGCGCGCATGCGAACGCACCCACTGGGGACCTCGGTGAAGCTCCCTGTGGGGCCAGGACGCGCGTGAGGGGTGTGCCGAACTGTTGCGGTGTGCGCGTGCGGAGGATTTGCCGAACTGGATTGGGCGCGTGCGAACGCAACCACTGGGGCCTTCGGTGAAGCTCCCTCTGGGGCCACGAATCGTGCGAGGGGTGTGCCGAACTGGGTGCGGTGGGCGAATTCGAACGCAGCCTCTGGGACCTTCCGTGGAGCTCCCCATGGGGCCACGAAGCGTATGAGCGTTGCCGAAATTGTTGGTTGGTGCGGAGGGCTGAGGCGGGGATGGGAGGAGGAGGAGGAGGAGGAGGAGGAGGAGGAGGAGGAGGAGGAGGAGGAGAAGGAGGAGGAGGAGGAGGAGGAGGAGGAGGGAGACGCGGGGCGCTGCCTCTTCAAAACGAGGACCCCAACACCACAGGGATGGTCGCAACCCTGCCCCCGCCGCCTCCTGGGACGCTCCAGCCCAGGGATCACGGCAGCAGACCCGGGCGGGCCGGCTGGGGTATGGCACGGAGGGGGGGGCGCCAGGGAAGGAGGAGGAGGAGGAGGAGGAGGAGGAGGAGGAGGAGGAGACCCGCACGCCCGACACCCGTCGCGTGCGCCCCGCCGCCCTCCGCCGAGCTTCCCGCCGAGCTTCCGCCGGCGGGCGCCCGCCGCCGCTCCACTTCCGACGGCGCCCGCCGGCCTCCCGCCGAGGGCGGGCGAGGCTGGAGGCCCCTTTCCGCCGCGCGGCTCCGCACGCAGGGCGCCACGCTCTCGGGTCCCCACACGCACGTTGCACCCTCAGGGTTCCACGCTTCGACTGCGCCCCGTAGAGCGCACCGCGCTGCCGTTTGGGCGCGGGAGGGTGAAGCAAATGGGGGTGGAGAAACGACACACCCAAGACCCCCCACGACTCCGTCACATTTTGCTTGCACTCTTTTCCTCCTTCTCCCTTCTTCCGCCGCTACCCACCTCATCCCCCTTCTATCCTTCCCCCCCTTTTTTCTTTTTACCTCCTGTCCCCCTCGTGCACCGCCCCCTCTCTTTTCCCCCTTCCAGCCCCGCCCTCTAAGCTGGTCTTCCTAGGATGATGTGGCCATGCGCCACTCTGAGACATTCGAGCTGGACTGCGCGGATATATCATGGCCGTTTCCCCTACAAACTACATTCGGTACATCAGCACCTGGAGAAGAAGTGATGAGAAGGGGAGGAGGGCGGGGGGAAGATAAACACATCACCGAGTGACGTACCCAACACTTTCCAAACATCCGGCGCATATAAAACTATTCAAGGCAGCTCAATACAAACAGACATGATGCAGGACCTGAGGTACGCGTGAGCTCTCGTGCGTGTGCGAAACCATGAGGAATGGCAAGGGAGGGGCGGCGGCAGAAGCAAACGGAGGAGGTTGAAGGGGGGCATACATGTTCAATAACATCAGTAGTGCCGAGCGCTACATACGCGGGACAAAACAGCGCCATGCGCTCTATATAGCAAATCAACGCGTCGCGCTGGGCGAAGCAAGCCCACGAGATGGTGTGGCGGGCCAGAGGCAGCTGAGGATGGGAGGCCACGCGGACAAAAAAACAGCGCCATGCGCTGCGTGGCGCAGTGGTTCCCTGCGAACTGCGATGCGACAGCGCCGAGCGGCACGAAAGTGGCGACAGTTGCACGCTTCGCAGCCCCCTGAGCAGCCGCGAGGTCTCAACTGAATTCCAGTGTAACTCCAGTCCGAGCGACTTTTCAGGAGCCCACGAAAGTGGCGAGAATTTCTCACTTCGCAGCCCCCCAAAGAGCCGCGAGGTCTCAAGCGAGTCCCGTACAACTCCACTCCGCGCGACCTCCCAAGAGCCGAGGAAAAATGGCGACACTTTGACACCTTGCAGCCCCCCCAGGGAGCCGCGAGGTCTCAACTGAGTCCCCGTGTGCCTCCACTCTGGGCGACCTCCCAGGAACTCACGAGAGATGCAGAGGGCAGGAAAGAGGAGACAGGAGGCAAGGGACAGGAGGAGGGGGGAGGACGGGAGACGTGACCACACTGCTCCATTCAAAGCGAGCACCCAACACAGGAGCGATGGGACAACAGAAACAGGAGGAACATCCCGCAAATCTTCTACAATTCTTTCCGCCAGACTGTGCCCCGCAACATTGGCACCAGAATACGGTCGGCCAAGGGCACGAAGCGCTTGAATGCGGCCGCCATGGTTGCGGCGAAGGTCGAGCGCCAAAAGGGGGGTCGGCAATCGACGGTCTGCTGATCCCCCGAGAGGTCGAGCCACAACGGAAGGACGCAGATTGCAGATCGTGGTTGGCTATACCAGGGCACGAAATGTGCACATAGCTGTGCCTACGGCTTCCCTGAGCTAAAGCGTTGGCTTCGTCTCTCTTAACTGTCCCTCAAACTAGGCTTTTAACAGGATGGCGCGGAAGAGAACACTTGCTGGACCTTACTCTATGTTGAAAAACGCCCAAGGGGCGTTTTTTTTCTCGTGTTCAGCAAATCGGTGTTCGGTCAACCAACACTGAACAAAAAACTGCAGCCCAAAACAGAAACACCATGTATCAAAACAGGAACACACTCGCGAACGCCAACAACTAAGCAACAGCGGTCGCCGAAACTGCAAAAGCGTCGATCTCGGAAACCAAGACAACGCCCCCAGCGTTTTTGGCATCATGCAAGTGCGTGCGGAATCCGAACATCGGGATCCACCAAAGAAGGGGGGACCCAGAAGGGGGGCATGAATTCGATCCGTTGGTGCACTGGACTGCCACAACCAGATGCATCCCGCATGCCCCAGCCATCGGCAACTACCGGGAGCTGCCTGCGGCTGGGGGGCATCTGCTTGGGGTGGTTGGGTGCAAAAACCGATCGAACTCACACACACACACCGGGGCACAATCCCCCTTTGCGGGGTCCCGAGATCCTTACGTGCGACCATTCGCTGTCACTGTCTGCCAATCGCTGGGCTGACCACCCGCGGGCTCAGCAGACCGGTTGCAACCAAAAGCGGCGCCAGCGCCGAGAGCCAAGACGGCTAGAGGGCTGAGCGCCCGTGCTGAATCCTCGCGCGCACACGTACGAGGACTCCTGGATGGGGTCGGAGGAGATGGGCTGGGAAGATCACGCCGCATCGCCAATGCATCGACGATGCATCGGCGATGCATCGGCAACGCACTGGTAATGCATCGGCGACGTCGGCGATGCGTCGGCGACGTCGGCGTGAAGCAAATCGGGCCGCATCGGCGATGCCTCGGCGATGCGGCGCGACTCTCCGACCCCATCAGCTCCGACCCAATCTAGGAGGCCTCAAACACGGTCTTTTATCGCAGGGGCGCCACTCTGATTCAATATCGATCCCTCGTCCTTTTCGTTCATCTTTCCCTCGTCCTCCTCCTTCTCCTTCTCGATTCTCCGTCGTCGAACTATCGTCCCCTTTCAACCTCTATCACCTATCTCTCCTCCGCCTTCTCGGTCATCGAAACGCCGCAAAATACGAACCGCCGAAATGGACCAGGC
The DNA here is from genome assembly GCA_963575745.1 of Prorocentrum cordatum. NCBI lineage: Eukaryota > Dinophyceae > Prorocentrales > Prorocentraceae > Prorocentrum > Prorocentrum cordatum. Next base: position 298,970 of record CAUYUJ010004446.1, read on the forward strand.
CTGTCCTGGGCATCAGGCCCCGAGCTCGAACAACTGACCTGCAGGGCGTTTCGAGGACTGAGTGTGAAGCTGTTGAGCTGGCTGCGAGATCGTTTAGCACCTTAAAAGGACTTCGACGGGGATCATTGGAGACAACGACACACACACACACACACACACACGCACACGCACACGCACACGCACTCGCACACGCACACACATAGACACGCACACGCACACGCACAAACACACACACACATAAACACACATATACACACGCACACGCACACGCACACGCACAAACACACACACACGCACATGCATATGCACATGCACATGCACATACACATACACATGGACATGCCCACACACACACCTTTCGCAAAATCGTCGCTCCGATCATGAGAAATATTGATCCTCCGCTCCCCGGGGCCGACTGATGGGTTCTTCTCGACTTCGTAAGTACAAACGCCGTCTCTTCCAATGTTCTTCTAAATACAGCGGGGCCCCAGACCCAGGAAAACAGGCATCACATTGTTCCTTTGAAGTTATGTTTTTGTTGGGGCGCGGCGAAATCTGCAACAGAAATATAGACACCCCGACCGGGATTGCGCCGAGCTTGATGACACTCCGCACGGACCCGTTGAGCACCCTCTGAAGAAACGCAGGGTATCCCACGCGGTTGCCATCAGTTTCTTTGAATAACCACCAGCTCCCGGTAATAATCCCCTGGTAAGCTGGTGATGAGAAAATTCAGGGTCCTGAGACAACAAAGGTTTTCCCAGAGATCTCAGCATAATGATGAAGATGATCACGATGATGGCGGTCGAGATGATCACGAACATTCATAAAAATAAAAAACAACCAGGTTCCCTAGGTTTGCCAGCGGATTCCTCAAGAAAACAATTGGGTCTTGCGGCAAATCCATCGGGTTCTTTTGGAAACCCATAAGAATCCGTTGGGAATCCCTGGGATTCCTTCAGATATCCATAAGAGTCCAGGCCTTCGCCACCTGCCGCCGCAACGCCAGCTGCTGCTCCGCGCCAGGTCAACGCGCCTAGGTTCTTCGACGGCAATCGGCGGGGGTGGTCCCAATCGCGGGGGAAGGCTCGCAAATGTGGCTGCATGTCCCCGCGGCGAAAGGCCGCAACTTATGGACTGAAGGAGTCGCGGGGTGGGGCCGCGCGGAGACCAGGCGCGCGGGGGGCGCCAGTGGATTCCATGGGGACCAGAAATCATTATCTTTCGCTTGTCGGCCTGTAGATTGTCACTCAATGGTCCGCATGCCCAAATGGTCACTGATGACAATGAAGGCGACATCTGCGCGACGCGACGCCCGATGCGCGAATCAACCGGCTTTGCGATTTGAAGGGGCGCCAAGCACGGCGTCGCACGACATTTGGACGCTAAGGCCCGCCGCCTGAAGGAAACCCTCAACGCGCCAATGGCGCTCTCTGGGCGGCTGGGGGCTCCAGGGGGGGCCCACGTCAGCTTGACCGCGCAGAGAAACCACCCGGGCGCCTGGCGAAACCCAGAGATCCGTATTTCGTCGCCGAGACGTCTCCAAGACGTCTCCAAGAACTCACACTGACGCAAGTGGGCCCAAGAGCTCCACGGGAGCCTTGGGGAGCCAATAGGACCGCCCTGGACAGGGGCGCAACCCAGACCCGCGACCGTCGAAATGAAATATTAGCGATTTTGGCACGCCCAAAACAACGACATCTTTCACGTGGCCTCGCGGGGGCAGGCGGCAGGCCGATCGACTCAGGGCCGCGCCCTCGCTTTAGCGCGCGCGCCGATCTGCGGCGCGGCGCTCGCGGCCTTGCGCCTGAGGCCCGCGGAGAATACCGGTGCACGTATTCGTTCGGGCATGAAGGTTCCCGACGACATTGCCAGGTAGCCTTGGACTTCGCGCTGATCGAACGGGATCAAGCCGCGACTATATAGGCACATGTGGCCTCGATGTCTGTTCGGGGGCCACTCGAACCAACCGCGGGGCCGATGCATCGCGCATCGCGTCGTCTTCCACTCATACATGCACTTGCATCTAGAGCGCGCGCGTCGTTCTCGAGGAGGCCCGCAGCGCCTCGCGATGGCCGCGTTCGCTTGGTTCGAGGGGGCAGCAGGCAACGGAACCAAGGGCGCGCCGGAAAATAATTCAACCCAATGTCTACGATCCAAAATCCAAGCAACCAGTGGCAGATAAAGATTTCTGGTTCCGATTCCACACCGCGTCTACATGCGGGGCCCTGGGCGTCAATGCCCGCGCGCAAGTTGAACCGGCGGGCTGGTGAGTGCGATGGATGGGCATCTGGGGGCCCGGGCGGTCGCTCGACGGCTCTGAATGAGACATCCAAAGCGGCCGTCGCGGCCAGCGCGATGGCCACGAAAGAGCGCGGGATTGAGCCCGCGCGTGGCCCCGCCATCTGGTCCGGGCGGTGCCCATTCAGCAAGCAAATCGCGCGTGACACCGTGGAAAATCGCTGCTCCGGCCTCGATCCGGGCGCGCCGTGGTCTTACCGAAAACGCCAGGCAACGGCGGCCGCGCTGCCGCGAACATTCCGAAGCGCGTGGCCATTGGCAAATCCATGTTGTCACTGAAGCATGCGCGCAATAGGAATTAGCGGCGCGTTGTCCGAGCGGGCACCCGCGGCGCCGTTTTGCCCGCCACCGTTCGGAAGGCCAGCGCGCGAGCCCTCGCGCAGACAATCGGGCGCAGGATGGATGCCCGGCGACGCGGTGCACGAGCGCGCGAACATGCGCGGCAGCAAGATAAACTTGGTGCCCGTCTGGAGGGAGTGCGCGAGGGCCTACTGGATGCCTGTCCTCACGCGGGGTAATTTGCGCATCGAATAGTTTGGGTCTGGTTCGCTGGCGACCATGTCAGCGGCATACTCGACTTCGTTCGCAAACTTAGGTCGCCAAAAAACGCGCGGTCCGAAGCCGATCAGCCCAGTGTCGTGTTCATTGACCTTGGCTGCGTTGATTGGTTGTTCTATGAAGGCGGTCGCGCGCGAGTTCAAGCGGGCCTTGCGCGAGCACAGGGTCAAGGCGTTCCCTGGTGACGACGCCAGTGTCCATCTTGGGTGCTCTGGGGGCGGCTGGCCACGCGAGACTGCCGTGTCGTGGGCGAGGGGAAAGTCGCGGATTGCCCTGCCGACGCAGCCGTGGACTGAAACCGAGGAGGAGTTAGAAGAGCGACTCGAGCTGGGGGCCGCGTGGGTCAACGCCCAGCATGACGTCGACGGCCTGCACAGACAGATGCCGCAGCGCATGCACGACCTCGTGCGCGCAGTCAAAAGTGGCAAACTGGACAGACGACGGGGCTGCTTCACGACCCCGCCGCTTGCCTGCCGTGCTGAACTTTCTTCGCGTGACTTGCACTGCTGGTGAACTAGTGCGGGCATCGGCTGCTTCCACTCCCTTTGTATTATACGAGCCTGAGCTGAACTGGCATGCGCCGACGTCGTGGAGTCGTGCTCCGTGATCCGCTGGCGTTCTCTTCAGGGCTTCGGAGAACAACGGCATGAACTTACGCACTGCTGAGGCTTTCTGGTCCCGTGACCCGTGGTCACCCAGTCCTGCAAGTCACCAGCATTGCGCTGCACAGAAAACGAAGAATCGGCGCCCGCGGATGGCCGCGCGCCTCTTTGGCCAGCGCAGGTCGCCCATGTGACCAGGCGCAAGCGGACTGGGAGTCCCCAGTCAGATCCTTTACAGGTCACTTGCGACGTGGCGCGATTGTTCAGTGAATCACTCCAGGGTGGGGTCACGATGATCAATTTGTTTGAAAGAAAGCCACGCTGGTGGGGAGTTCATGGCAGCAGCACGGTCGATGAAATACCGAATGCCGAAATTTGCGTTGTGGCCGCCCTCCCGGGTGGGAGATGAGGTTGTGCGAAGAAGCTGACAAGCTCTGACTTCGGATCTGCCGTACGCTGGTCGATTCTCAGATTTACAATTGCGCCAAAAACGCACCCCCAAAACTGCGAAACATTAAGACGGAAAATCCGACCCAAGAAAATCGGGCAGATACTTTCGAAACGGCATGGCGGAAACAACGACAGCACAGCAAGGTGGACATCGGTATCAACGGAGCTTGACAAATATGGTTTGAATGTCTGCCCTATCTGCAAACTCGCCCAAAGTACGTCGGATCCAAGTCAGTGGGGTGGGGGGAGGAGATGGGTCTTGAGGTGGTCCTACCGCCGCGCTGCAGCTTCCTGGGCGTGCAAGATGGCCCAGTGCGCTCCTCCTGCACGTCCCCCGCAGACTGCCGTTCCTCATCTTCCTATCTCTCCATTGGGAGGGGCTATGATGAACCCCGCTGGGGGTCTGAGAGCTAATTTGATTCTGCGCCTGCTCCCATGTGATTTCCGAATTCCCGCTCACAAGCTCAAACTTGGTTTGTGTTGGGTGGGGGAGGGGCAAGATAGGCAACATCGCAATGCGCGACGCACCTCTCCAAGCCAAGACTTCGCAACGTTGCTGTTCACTACCCCACTCCTTCCAAACAAAGTTGGCAACGAATCTCGGCTGAGGACGTGGCGCCTAGATTGCAAATCCCTCTGTGCGCCGAAACGTTTATCTGCTACCGCCAGGCTTCACATTATCCCCGGCCCCTCTTCACGCATGCTCATCAAGACCACCCCGTTCCATACGCAGACAAGCGTGGAGCACCACCACAAGTGAACAATTGGTGCATGGATCGCGGCGCGGGAGATTGGATGCAGAAACATGCGAATCGCCGATGCGAATTGGTGTGGAACTACCGTCGAAAAGGGAGGGCTGGAGATGCGGAAAGATACTGCGGACTGTCACATTCGTGAAACCTAGGTCGCCCAACTTCGCGCCCCGCGTCCCGCGATGCTCGGTTTCGCGACCCGAAATGATCGCGCGAAGCGCGACCATTTCCGCGCCCTCGGGGGCGACCTGGGAAGTGCTGCCAGTCGGTTTGTTGTAATGCAGCGTTGCAAAAAAGGGTGATAGCTGATTGCTCTCGACTGGCCATCACTCGACTGGCCATCAAAACGGGAGGACCCTCCTGAGCTTACTGCTCATTTTCCAAGTCCGCCTCGGTGCTACTTCTGGGCGTCCCCCTCACCTCCTTTCTTCCGCACGTTCTGTCTGCGCGCCGTGGGAGTCTGGCCAGCGGGTCGACGCAGCGCAGGGCGTGCGACGCGCAAGTTGGGCCGACTGCAAAGAGGAAACACCTTTCATCCCCCCACATGCGCCTCTGCGCGTTTGTCGCTCTCTCTCTCTCTCTCTCTCTCTCTCTTTCTGTCTGTTTCTCTCTCTCTCTCGCTCTCTCTCTCCCTCTCTCTCCCTCACTGTCTGTCGGGGAAATGATTGCACCCACCTCGACAAATCACCCTACAATGGCGCCGGTTGGGACGGCCAACTCGCTGAGCGTGCTCGAAGCCACGTGCAGAAAGCCCCCCGCACACACAGAATGGCCTCGCCCCGGGGAGGTCGCCCGACATGGACCGCGCCCCCCCGCCGCACACACAGAAGGGCTTCGAGACAAACACTCGTGGTCGCTAGTAGCGCTTGGCTTGTGGATGCCATGGCAATGGACACTCCAACAATCCTATCATTGGAAAAGATATGTGTTTAAAATGTATAAAACATGTTATCACAATGTTTCAAACATGTTTTTTTACATATTGGAAACATGCGTGAAACATCTTTTGAACATCTGAAATTTACTTGGCAGCATGCTTCCTTCCTCTCCATCTAATTGACTCCCACAACGCTTGGCGGCATCCCCTTCCGCCCTCGGCGACTCCGACGGCTGTGGCTTGCAGTGGGAACGGCTTGCAGCTCGCGGCTGGATGGGGGCGGGCGAGGACCCCTGCAGGGTGCTCCGCCTGCGCCCTGATGGGAGGCTCTTCGCGCCCTTGGCGCAGCGTGGTGCCGATCGAAGACAGACCACACCTTGGCATTGTGGATGCCACGACAATGGACACCCTGACAGTCCTATCATTGAGCTGAAAAATGTGTTTAAAATATCGGAAACATGTGTTAAACATGTGTTAAGCATGTTTATTTACATGTTAAAAACATGTTTGACACATGTTTTAGACACCTGGCAATTATTTGGCAGCATGCTTCCTCTCCATTGATCGTCCTCCACAACCCTGGCACAAACACACCCGTTGCCTCGCCCCTTCATGGCGATCCTCCTGGCCTCGTGGCTTTCGGGTAATCGCTCGGGCGTCCGGCAGCCGCTCGGGACGATCTGGGCGCCCACGGACAGTTTTCGACGGGGCGCAGCTCCTTGATAGCATCTCTAGGCTGGAGAACCTCTGAGATGAGTGTCGGCGAACAAGTCATGAAATCGTGAAGTTCGAACCTCCCCCTTATCGTACCCCCCTCCACCCCCACCCATACCCCGGCGTAGTCAGCAGAAACATGCGACGTCTCGATGTTTTCAGTACGGGGTCTCAGAAGGTCCCGACCCTTTCCCCAAGGCTGTTTTTCATCCCAGGTCGTTTTCTGGCGGTCCTGGGGCCAAGTGAAGGCCTCACAAGCCGAAGACGGCCCAAAACCTTTCGTCGCAATCTCTTCACGACGCCAACACGTTTGGGACCACGACCTGACTTCGGATCCGCCGTACTTTGGTTGAACTCCGACTTACCCTTGTGTCGGAAAACCAACCCAAACGATGCGAAACACTGGGGCGGACATAACGGAGGCAACGACGGCAACGCAAGGCGGAAATGGACATCAGAGGAGCTTGAAGAGTGGGGCCGGACTTTCCGCCCTACCTACGAAATCGCCCCAAAAGTATGGCGGATCCGAAATGAAGGCATACATTGGCCAGGCCCCTGAGGAGGGGGATGGGGAGATGGAACGCGGCCTGAGGAGGGGGAGGAGGAGGTGGAGGATGATGATGATGATGATGATGACGATCCCTGAAGTCAGGGTTCGGCCGCCTGGCCTGCCTCCTCAGATGAGGAGCACGAACTTGCCGACGGGCCTCGCGACGTCCGCGCCAGCGCGACGAGCTGCTTGAAGGCGGCTGCCCTGGCCTCCGCGCTCGCCCTCGACTCCTCGGAGTCAGCGCTGGCCCTGGCCGCCCGCGGCAATGCCCCAGCAGCAGCACCTTCGTCGCCGTGCTCGGGGCCCCCGTGCGGGCCACGGCGGTCGCCGTCCAGCTCGGCCACGTGGTCGTCGATCACGCCGCCGTGACCACGTCCTTGCCCTCGAACGCTCGGTGCGGCCCGAGGATCCCAGGGCCCTGGCCAACCGCCGAGGGCGGGGACTCTTTCCCAGGCGTGCCCGTGGCGCAGAGGGGGGTACGTGGCCGACTGCCTTCGCACTGCCCCCGCTGCGGCCGCCTCAGCGCCGCGCCCGCTGCCCTCGGCTGCAGTGGAGGCGCTGCCGCCGTCGCACTCGCCCAGGCTGGGTGCGGCCGCGCCTGGGGGCTGCTGCTCGCGCGCGCCAGCCGCCGCCAGGAGACGGGCGACGCGCTCGGCGAAACCCAGCGAGCCCAGCGCCGCCGCGGCGTTGCCGTCCAGCGCGTCCGAGGCGCCGCCTGCCGCAGCCGATCCGCTCGCGGCCCCCGCAGCAGCCGCCCCGGCGCCGTGCGCGGTGTCGCCCAGCGCGCTCACGGGGGCGACGTCCAGCGCGTGCGAGCCGTCGACGCCCGCCGACAGGCCGCTTGCCGCCCCCGCAGCTGCGGCCTCCGCGTCGTGCACAGCGCCGCCCAGCGCGCCCTTGATGTCGTCGTCCAGCGCGCCCGAGCCATCGATGACTGCCAGCGAGCTGCCTGCCTCCCCAGCAACGGCATCCTCAGCGCCGAAACCCCGCGCGCCCAGGAGGCCGTCGTCCAGCGCGCTCGAGCTGTCGAGGTCCATCGCCAGGCCGAGCACCTCTGCAGCAGCTGCCGCCTCGGCGGCGTGCTCGTCGTCGTCCATCGCGCCCTCGACCTGGACGTCCAGCGCGGCCGAGCCGTCGAAGCAGTCCGTGCCCATGCCGCGCACCTCCCAAGCGACTGCCGCCTGAGTGCCGTGCTCATCGTCGCGCAGCGGGTCCACGACCTGTTCGTCCAGCGCGTCCGAGCCGTCGAGGGTCGCCGCTGAGCCGCGCAGCGCCCCCGCGCCAGCAGCCCCAGCAGCCGCATACTTCTCGATGTGCTCCTCGAAGTCCGCCGCGGCCGAGGAGGCGACGCCCTGCTTGGCCTCACGCCGCTGCCCCGAGCTGGCGGTGGCGCTGGGTCCACCAGCAGCAGCAGCTCCTTGAGCACCCCTGAGGCGCGCCCCAGCGCGCCTACCCCGTCGAGCTCCGCGACCTGCCTCTTGCTGGAAGTCTCCTCTGGCCACCGCGTGCCCGAACATGGTGTTTCGCATCTCCTGTTCATCACACCAAAACTGTGCCCTTTCGCGCACTCGTTGGTGGAGTGCGGCCATCCTGCTCTCGAACCCTGCCACAGGCGCCGCCACGTCGGTGCCGCTGAGGATGTCGACCTTCGTGAAGGTGGTGTGTACCTCGCTCGTCGCCTCCAGCCGCCTAAGCGGGGTGGTGCGGTCGATAAACCTCTTCAGCTTCTTGGAAGGACCAACGCCGCGCCTCAGATCGTGGAGGGCCTCGAGGCCCTTGGTGGTGGCAGCTACGCAAGGCTGCCGTAACTTGGCCTTGCGCCGCTGCAGCGCCCAAGCCCCGCACTTCACACATATGAACACTGGCCTGTCGGTGTCCTTCGCGTCGCTCTCCAAGGTGTCCAAGGTGCCCTTCTGGTTGACCGCTACCAGCTTGTGGCCGCTGGGGTTGCGCCGATGGTCCAGCAGGAAAGTGGGCGTCCCAGGGCGCCCCGCGAGGGGAAGTGGCTACCCTGGCATGTGCATCTGTAGGCAGGTGATGCATTGCACGCCCAGCTCGCCATCTTGCCATTGGTGCCATGTTGCTTTCCTCGTGCTCGCTGCCCGCCGCAGGGTCGGTGCTCTCCTGGTCCACCTGAGCTGGTCGTCCTTGTCGAAGATAGGCATGGCGTGGGCAATCAGCTTCGCAATCTGGCTGATTATGTCGACGCCCTTCTGCATCTCCTCCACTATCTCCTGCTCGGGGGCGGGGTGGATCGCCGCTGCCTCCTTGGCCCTGAGGTCCGCCACGATGTTCGCGTCCGTGACCCTCCTCTGGCTGTCGGGGAGCGCTGCGTAGTCGTCCCCAGAGCGGTGCGCCTTGACGTGGGCATACTGCTGCACGTACGTGAAGCCGTCGAGCGATTGCGCGAAGTGGGCGAAGCACGCGTAGGGGGTCCTGGCCTTCAGCTGCAGCTCCTCCTGCTTGTTTCCCAAGTGGATAACGCCCTTGAAGTCGGCGTGGACGGTGCATGGTCGGTCCGCAACCTGCGACACGAAGGCCGCCGCCAGATGCTCTCCGACAGCCGATTCTTGGGGCAAGGAGGCAGGTACAGCTCCGTGCATGGTCGCCAGCGGCCTGTCTGAGCGGGGATCGAGCAGGACGAGGCTCCACCCTGCTCGCTGGAATTCCTTGATGGGCGGCTTGGTGCACGAGCCATCGGTGGCGACCTCCATACTCGCGTCCTGTTCCCTGAGAAAGCAGGCTGCCATCTGCTCAGGTTCCTGACATTGCTCATCAGGAACTGGAACCCCTTGGCCGTCAAGGATAACGCTGGTTGTGCCCAAACTCATTGTCGGAAGATCAGCACAAGCATATCCAAATATGCCTTCGATATACCCAGGCTCGTCTGCATGCTGACGTAGCTCGTCGAGGAAAACTTGGGGGACCTCTGCATCGGCTCGAGCTTGCTGAGCTTCAGGTCTTGTGCAATCAAGAAGTCGGTGCACGAGAGAATCGGGGGCTCCACAGGGACACCTACCATCCGTGTAGTATCCACGCTGCTGGGCTCTCGTCTTTGTCCAGACGCCACTGCACGCGACATTCATGATGCAGAACTTCTGGTGCGCCGTGTACCGCTTGCTTCGCAGGGAGACCAGGGGGGCTAGGATGTCGAAGGTGGCGCGCTTGCCCTCTCCTAGTCCGAGCTTGCTCGCTAGGTCTCGCTCATGCTGACATTGAACGCCTTGCTGCAACATCTGGAGCAGTAGTCCTGGGGTGAGCTGCTCCACAAATACCAGGGAGGAGGTGGAGGAGGGGGAGAGGAGGAGGAGGAGGATACATAACATGACCAACCCCCTGCCATTAAGATCACTCGAAAGCACGGACATCTGCTGCCAACGAAACACCTGTAAACCCAAGACTCACTAATTAACGATATTGCAATAAACTCGACTCCAAATTCCAGGATTCATTTTCACTTAGGACAGCGCCCCGTTGGAAGACAACCGATTGAAAATGACGACTGTACGGAATCACCATTTCTGGGACTTACACAGGATCACCGTTCCTGTTGCGACTCGGCGATCCTGAGCCGCGCCAAAACACTATTCCTGGGAGTTCAACACGGCGCGAATGAACGTGATTGTTGCGTCCTGACATTCCGACATCGTGCCCAAACCATGGATCTGACGTTACTCATGAGAATCCTTGTGTCGGTTACAAACTCTTGCGGCGAATGTGCGCAACGCTGAAACGATAACCACAAATTGAAAAGGAACCGCGATCCATCCGTGAAGCTCCTACAACTGTTGAAACCGAATGTGTGCGGCGCTGGGGCGAGAATCACATGTTGAAAGCGGGGCGCCCTCCGTTCGTGAATCTCGTGCAGAAGAAATAGGGACCCCTAAGTGCAAGCACCGCTTGGGGGATCCACATCTGGTCCATAGCTAAGGCGAGCGCTACATTTTGAAAACGGACCATCCTCCATCCATGAAGCTGTCACACACTTCACAATTAGGTTCAATATCAAGGAAGGTGAAGACGTCTCAAGCGGGGCCCGCCCGGCCCGCCCCTTCGACCAGCCTCGGGGTGCGACAGGGCGGAATCATTTGAAAGGAACAGGGATGGAGGAGGCGGAGCGTACCCAGAGAAACGTTACTTCAAACCACAGGAGAAAATCAGCCCGCCACCAAATGGCGAATGAGAGAAGGCGAAAGCCCTGTATGATACCCTCAACGAGCAAGATGCATGGGATGGACAAGAGAGCGTCGAAGAGGTGAACCATTGAAAGGACGGTTCGATGATCCCGACGACCGCAAGGCAGATGCCGAGGCTAAGAGACCGTACGCCACCGCCCTCCGCGTCGTCGAGCTCGGCCGAGACCATTCGCGCAAGGATCTCTTCCTCCTCCTCCTCCTCCTCCGAGTCAGGGCCGATGCGGTCAACCCTCGAAGAATGTCGGCGAGGGGGAGGAGCGGGAGGAGCGGAGAGGGGGAGGAGGAGCCTCCCTGGCCTCCGCCCTGGCCCTGGCCCTGCCCCCTCCCGCCGCCCCGGCCCCGGCCGGCCCTGCCCCGGGCGGCGTGGGGCCGGCCGCAGAGGAGCCAGAGGCGCCGGGCGGCCGCGCGGCCGCGGGCCTGCGGTGGCGAACACCAGGGTGCCCCGCTTGTTGGACACCTCGCCGCCGCCCCGGGTGGGGCACGAGCGGCAGGGGCCCTATAGAGGGATTGGTCCAGGCCTCCAGGGGGTCCACTGGGCGAGCAGGAATCACAACGCCGGGGATCGGAGCCCTCCGCCACCCTCCGCCGCCCTCCCTGCCCCCTCCCTCTCGGGCTCCTTCCTCGCCCTCCTCCTCCTCCTCCTCCTCCTCCTCCTCCTCCTCCTCCTCCTACTCGTGCTCATGCTCGTGCTCCGCCGTTCCCCCTCCTCTTCTTCCTTCCTGGGGAAACCAAAACAGGCACCGATACCGCTGCTCTCCGGAGCTATTCCGGGGTGCGTTCTGACCAGAATGCCGAGGCGAGTCCAGCGTTGGCGACGAGGGCCTCCCAGGAGGCATAAAAAAAGGGAAAGCGAGGGAACGGTAGAGCTATGGATCATTGTTCCTCCTCTTCATTTCCGCGCGCGCGCGCCCGTGCGCCTCCCCCCACCCCTGGTTGCTTCTCCTCTGCCACCGCCAGGGCCAGCCCGAGCGGTCCGAGAGTCCAACCCTGGCCCGGCGAAGGGCCTTCACCTTGTCGTCCCTGATGTTGGGCAGCCGCGGCTGCGCCTTCGCGGGCAGGCCGAACTGCGCCACAAAGCCGGGGACCACCCGGAACACGGCAGCCTGCACAGGGGCGGGCGAGCAGAGGGACGAGGAGGTCGCCAAGGGAAGCCACTGCCCTCACGCCGTTGAAAGCGCTGGCCACCCGCTCTACATGGGGACTGGGCGCTGGGGCCGCGTCCGGGGGGGAGTGCAGTCATATCGGCCATCGTGCTACCCAGCAGCGCTGAGGGAGGAACGCAGGGCTTTTCCGTCCGCTGCGAGCCCCGGCAACGAAGAGGATCCCCGACCTGGATCTAAGGAACGGCGTGAAAACCGGAGCTCACGCTGAACCCAAAAGTGGTCCTTATCTCAATGGGGGAAAGCGTTTCACGGGCGCTCGCTCTGAAAACATCTCACGAGAAGTCTCACATCGGGGGACTCCCTGCCCCCCGTCCCCTCATCCCTGCGCCCCCCCCCTCTTTATTCCAATGGGCAGGGGGGGAGAACACCCGCTACTCGCGCAGACGACATCGGCAGGCGCCAGCTAAAAGTAACCGACGACGACGGCGTGGTCCTCGTCGTGCGTCAGCGTCGCCATCGTTGTTGCTACCGACGTCGTTGTTTGCAAGCGGCGAGCAGGGAGGGGAGGGGAGGGGGGTGAGGGGGGTTCGAACTCCCCACCCCCTCCGAGCGGCCACAGAAAGCGCTCTTTCTCGTCTCGGCGTCTTGACTGTGGGAGGACGAGGAGGCAGCAAGGAAATGCACGGCACTCGCACGCCTGCCACCGCTGGCCACTCGCCCCGAAAGGCCACGGGCGCCGGGGCCGCGGCGTGGGGAAGTACAGCCACCGTGCCACCACCAGGAGCTCCGAGCAAGGAACAAAAAGACTTCGTTGGCCTCGGCCAGCGTCGGCCGCGAAGAGTTCCCCCGACCTGGACCCGGGGAGCGGCCCGGGGACCGGATGCCGTCCGGTGCCCAAGGTGGCCCTTGCTTCCGCGGCCTGCCCGCAGCGTGTGGGGCAGGGTGCGGCGCTCCCTTCGTCTGCTCGTGCTGTGCAGCGCGGCAGGAGACGGTTTTTCCTAGGGTCGGGCGATAGCCCGGGTTATCGGGCTTGCCCCCCCCCCCCTCCCTCCCCCCCTCAGGATCACCTAACCTTGCCGGTTGTGTCGGTCCGCGGAAGGGGGGGCGCGGGAATCTGAAGGGCTGCCCACAGCGCGAGGGTTAGGTTATCGGCCGGCCCCCTCCCCCTCCCCCCCCCGGGATAACCCGGGTGATCGCCGATTCAAAAAAAACTGTCTCCAGGAAGGGAAGGGACGGCCGTGCCAGCCTCGTCGTACCAGCCCGCCTCGACGAGCTTCTTGAACTGCGCGGCTCCCACGGGCGCCCACTCGGGGTGCACCTGCGCCGTCGGGCAGCACACTTGTGAACGCTGCGGGGCGAGAGAGGACTGTTGGACACGACCAGCAGTCGCACCAGGAAAGAGCCGAACTCTGCACACCGACGCCTTTTCTGGCTCCGCACTGAAACTCGCACAGGAAAACGGATCCTCCTGCATACGGTATCCCGGTGTATACATGTGTTGTTGTTCCATGGGGAAGCGAAGAAACAAGTATTCATCACACCACCCCGACGTCGTCCCCGACCTTCAGAAGAAAGTCCTGGGATTGAGAAACAGCACGCCACTCCTGACCTACAAGTCGCAATGCAGGTCGGACATGCGCGTGACTCGAGGCCACGCCCCCGAGGCAACTGCCGAAAGGGATGTTTGCAGGCTGCGGTGGGCACACACGATGCGACTCCTCGCTATGAGAAATCTAGGGGCACGTTTGTCGTCGAGCTCTGAGCTCCCTGAGGCGCCCCTGGGCAACTGTGGCTCCCCAGGGCCATCGGGGGATAAGAAGCTTCCGTGGGGCACTTGGAGACAAATCCATGTTTTTGGCGTGCAAGCTATATTTTCACCCCGAAGACTGCTGCTTTGTGGGCACCAATGAAGTCACAGTGCCCCAGGACGGACGGCCGAAATGGCCCCAGAGGAAGTCGCAAGCTGGCCCCTGGTGCCCCTCACTAGCGTCAAACACGCCTCCAATACCGCCTCGAAATGGGCCCAGTGTCCTCCCATGCGGCCTCAAAACTTTCCAATACGGTGCCCAGTGGCCCCAAGAAACTCCAAAACAGCCCAACTGGCGCCGAGGAGAACCCCAGGACGGCTGAAGTGTCGGGCCGCATCCCCGTGCGCTGTCTGCTTGGGAGGTTCGCCCCTGGGGGCCCGCCGTGGTTGTTGCGTTTCGCGTTCCAATGAGATGTGCGTGTCTGTCGATTCGTGTCTGGCCCCGCCACGCGCGCACGCCGGATTCACGTTGGCAATGGCTCCACGTCAATTTGCGTAGTAAGCGCCAACGCATCCGAACCAAATGCGCAAGAACGGACAAAGCTGGCCGATGAGGACCACACGTAGGGCACCCTGCGCACCCACAAGTGCCCCACCCGATCTCGAACATGCAGACGAGCCTTTTGCTGACGTTTCCGTGCGCTGGGGCTCTTGACAGAAAGAGCACCTGAACACCTGGGCCAAGGCTGTCACATGCCCCCAACTCGGTGCAGCCCGTGTCCCTTGGAAATCACCCGTCCGATGCCGTAAGTTCCGCGCCACCGCCGTCTGGGAGGCATTTGAGGGTCCCAATACGGCGCGGTAGCGGACTTCGACAATTGCAGGTACCTCACCACGCGGTCCGTCACCTCACCATTTTGGAAAGTCCAGGTCACCAGGCCCACATCCCCCAACAAGTGAAGCGACCTCGAATCCCCACTGAATCAACACAACGTGTGGATTACCGCGCCGTGTGTCGGAACCCCGGAAGGATAGGGCAGCGGGCGGCGGAAGGGAAATCCAATGAGCCGCCTGCGGGATAGCAGATCGCCACCCCGACCAATGACACATGAAACGCGCCCCCCCGCCCCCCACATGAGGAACTTTAAACCCTGGACGGTCGAACGACTTACCATTTGCGAACGGAAAGTGCTCGACGATCAGCCAACGACATCGCCGCGCAATTCCATGCGAACGGTGCGCTTCAGTTATGCTCGCCAGCGTTTGAATTTGGCGTTGCGTTGTGCTGACACCCGACCAATGCTCGATGTCATTGTAGTTATTCGCGCTCTCGTGCCGGGGCAAAAACTACGGTGCGCGTCGGCTCTTGGCGGCGCTGGCTAGAGCCCCGGACGGCACCCAGGGCCCGCCCCGCACGGGGGCGCATCGGCTAATTGAGATCCACCCCGGAAACCAAATGTCGGCACCAGCCGGAACAGTTTACCTCAAACTGTACTCTAAATGGATCTAAACTGCTCCGAAGCGGACAGTCTCGCGCGGGAGAGCCCTCCACAAATCTGTATAAATAGAACATGAATAGATCTATCACCAAAATTAGATTTGACCGCTTGCTGGAAGAGGGGAACGCTCCCATCGTAAATCTTTCAGTCGGCAGGGCGATGAATCGGCCACGGAGGCGGGGGCCCAGGGCTGGGCTAGCGGCGCTGCCATGCAAGGCACAGTGCCGCCGCCGCCTCAAACTGCACGCCGCGGGCATGGCACGCGCTGCCCTGGGAATGCCGGCGCGGGCGCGGCCGCGTCGACTGGACCCAGGACGCCGTCGCCATATGAAAACAGCTGATGTGAAAAATTCATAGTTCTGGGGGCTGGGGTCGGTTTCCGACGGTTTAACCAACCCCCCCATACGAACTGCTGCCGTGGAGACCCTGCTCCACGCGCGCTGCCCTCCTACCTATGTCCCTCCGTTTCTTCGTTGGAAGGGAAGCACCCTGGATCATCGTGCTGCGTGCCGCAACTCTCAACATGGCTGTGATGGCCGTTCCCGAATCCCACACACACACACATCCGCTCCAGATGTGGAAATCGCGTGCCGCATAGACTACAGGAGGCCCATACGATAAGTCATCTTGCTATAAGAACCCTAGGGGACGTCAGTCGTAGATCTTTGAGGGTCCTGAAGTGCCCTCGAGCTTCTGCGGGTCACCGGGGCCATCCGAGAATAAGGCATTTGCGTACGGCACCTGCTGGCAGGCCTATTTGTCATTTCGTATCTATCCGGTGCTCCCTCGCCGAGAACCCCGAGTCACCTTCCTTGGCTCCAATCTCCGACTCCCCGCCCGCCATGCGATGGAAGATCACCTCGCCTACCCCCGCAGCGGCCGGGCGAGGCCGCCTTGACGATGACGGTGGCCTGCGGCGATGATATTTCGAATCGGATACTTCGCCAAGAGAGGCGCGCACATGTGCCATGTTAGGTGCTCACAAGAGGACGTCCCGTGCACGCGGTGTGCAATTACATAGTCAACCTGTGCTCACATAATCTCATTCACCGCGGGGGGAAGCGCAGTGCAAAAAGCAAAGCCCATGCCGCATGGTACGCACTTCGGAATATCACGTGATGCTGTGATACACTTCTGGGTGTGATGATATCTGCGGCAGCGCGGTCCATATACATGCCAGCTGGCCCTGGAAGCAAGATATGATACACCAGACGCTTCTCAAGTGTATTAGAAAGGCGCGCGCGCGCGATTCGCGCTCGTTCAGGCTTCAGTCGAAAGCAATCGCACGCTACGTGCGCGATAGCCTTGTGCTGCTCTCTGATTTCTGTCTCCTCTTGGTCTGCCTCTGCCCCCTCTTCCTCCACCTCGCTTCTGTTGTATCGCCTCCCTCGCCGCCTTTCGGACCCTCCTGTTCCTCATCACCTCCTTGGCCCCCTCCATACCCACTTCTGCGAGGACCACATCCCTCATCTCTCGAGGACAACGTGAAAGGCAGGACCCACTAATTCATGGCACAACGCAGTTGGTGAAATGAGATACTCCTTGGAAGCACTTCAAAGGCCTCCTGCGGGATATTTCTTCTGGGTTCTCTTGGGGGGCCCTTGGGGTGTCCTCGGACGCTCTGGTGGGGGGGCGTTGGGACGTTTGGGAAGTTCTGTGGCCGTTAGGAGGGTCGCGTAGGCCGGCTGAGGGTGGGCTATTGAAGCCGTCCTTGCTGGCCTTGGGCTGGTCTCGCACCGTCTTGAGGCCTTCTGGGGGTGGTCCTCGGCCATCTTGGGGTTCTCTGGGGGAGGGAGGGGGCTCTTCGACTGTTTTGGCAAGATACCAGTCGGATGCCGCATCGAGCCCTCCCTGCCAAAGCAGACAGCTTCGGGTTCTTGGGGGAGGGGGGCGCTTGGACTGTCGCGGCAAAATGCCAGCCGGATGCCGTATCGAACCCTACCATGTGGCAAAGCAGAGAGGTTCCTTGCACAAGCACCTTTCAATGTTCTTTGTCTCCTAGGAGGTTCGGGGGGGAAATAATGGTTTTGGCCATGGAGCTCTTGCCAGGCATGTTTGTATACTTTTTGATTATTGAAGCACGCGTGCGCGAAACTCGCGGGCATGTTCTGGAAAGCCGGTCATTCGCGGCATCGGCAGAAAAACTGCGAACAAGACGCGCGCAAAGTACCGTACCACGCGTTCGAGCAACGACAAAGAAATCCCATCCTCATGTTTGCTCGAATCGAACGGGTTGCCACTCTCTCCTCGTAACCACGACGAGAGAGGTTTGGCCAGCCAGGGTTCTGTGAAGGTTGTGCAAACCCCGCTGGGCGCAGATGTATCCATGACCGCCCTGTGTTTGGGTCTGGGCCTAGTTATCCGCGCTTGGCGGCGACGTCGTGCTCATAGCACCGGCGACTCACGTCTGCGAGGTCTCTTGTGGGTACGGCACTCCGCCAGGATGATGGACGGGACGTCAAGCATTTCGCGTGCCCCTCCAGTGCGCAGCACCCAAAGTACTGCTTGCGACGCTGCCGCCGAGAGCTGTCCGATGGGCCACCAGCCGTTCAAAGTCACAGCTCCGAACACCCTTTTCGCCTGCTCGGCGACTCCCCAGCCCATGTGGACCTCACAAAGCACTGAGACTTCGAACAAGCATGCTGTGCCGCTTGGACAATGCCCCAGGGGGGATGTCAGCGGGGACCGGCTCAAGGGTGGGACCTGGAATCGGCGACACGTTGCCGAAGGATCGGGACAGGTCTCCCAGACCGAAGCCGCACATTCCTGGGCGGGGCGGTGTCGGCGATCCATGGGCGATCGGAGGTCGATGCACCTCCCCGCGTGAGCCAAACGCACATTACGTTACCCCAGATGTGCCGCTCGCACAGGGAGGCCAGGCTGATCGCGGCCTCCGCCGCCGCCACCTGCTGGCCGGCGCAGCAGGCGGGCGGGCCTCTGTCTGGCCGCGCGGTCTTGGCGGCGGAGGATCTATCTAGGCTTAGGTCGGGCGTGGCCCCCTACAGTGGGATGTTGGGCGAAAAAATTGAAAAAAACATTTAAACAACGCGCAAAAATAATCATAACTACTCACTAACATCGTCCCCAGACTTTTCTTCGACTATTTTTGAATATCCCCCCTGGAGAGGGACAAGCCCGACTGAAGTCGAGGCCGTCTTGAGGCGGGGTGGCTTGGCGAGCGGCTCGCGCGCAGCGTTGGCGCGGAAAGGAAGCCGATCCCCCGGCTGCACGCAGGCAATGACCCTGGGCAAGACTGGCCTGTGGGGTGCGCGGCTCTCGGGGGGCCGCCGGGTGGCCAAAACCGGGCGCTCGAGCCAATGTCGGGTGGGGGGGGGGCCCTGTGGGCCCGCATCAAAACGCCACTTCGGCGAGGGGCCACTCTCACGTGTCGGAGGCGACGATAGGGGCGCATAGCCCAGGGGAGAGCAGTAGATGTATTCAGGGGTGCCGATGACCAATGTCTTCGAAAGGGCTCCCGGGCGAACACGTGTAATGCCCGCCCCCGGGCTATTCGCCCCTGTCGTCGCCGCCGAACGTGCAGCCGAGGCCCTGACTGTGACGCCTGCTGTGGGCGACTCCCCGGCGAACGAGGGCACTTTCTGGTCGGCAGAGCGTGCGCCGAGAGTGAGACACACGGTGCCTGAACCGTACTCTCCACTGGCTTTGTCCGGGGCGCCGGCGGCGACTGCTCGATGGCAGCGCCAGCCCCTGGCAGCGATGCAGCGGCGCTTCTTGCGTTGGTCAATATTCTGTAAGTGGCGCCGAACCAGGTAGCGCTTCAAAAAAGTGGCGAGTGCGACGACACGCGAGCTGCCGAGCGGCACCGCTTGAATGTGATAAATCTTGGATTTGATAAATGCACCCTGGTACTCGGAAATGATTTCAACCGCCATCAATCCGATTGAACAATGAATTTGCATGTACATCGAAACGCTTCGACATTGTCGGACGCAAGTCCAATTACATTTCAACATGTCGTTTTAACAATTCACAGACATGACAACAGACATAAAACAAACACGCAAACCACATTGCAAATCGAAGACTGCGCTCCCCCAACAAAAACCCAATGCCACCCGAGGGAATGCAATAGTACACGTGTCAGACATGCATACACACATGCCGCGCCAGGGAGAAGTGGATAAGCACACCAATTTGGACCGGGACGAGCGGACCAACATAATAGCACCTACATACATAGGTATACATATACATATATATAAATAGACACGTATATATGCAGACAGAGAGAGGCAGAGAGACACAACAAGCACGAACACAACAGATACATGTACCCATGACGAGCGGGCTGGCCTCTTCGCCCTTGCCACCTCCCAGGTTCACCTGGCAAAGAGGTGCCACAAGTGACGCAACACACGCGACGCCCACCACCTGCTGCAGTTGCCGGCCGCTGCGTGAATCCGCCGCTGCTGCGATCCCTCCTTCGTGCGCGACGCCAGCTCGCACGGGCGGACGGGGGGCAAGGGGAGCAGGGGAGGCTGGGAAGCAGAGAGGAGCAGGTAATCAGGGGAGGTTAGGAGGCAACTGCTTGGAAATATTCGTGAGGACAGCGAACGGCTGTTAGGCCAAATTACGGGGCGATTAAGCTGGACTCGGACGGATTATGCCCTGGATTTCAGCAGATCTGCCCGGAAGACACGGGATTGAGCGAGATAATGCTCGGTTTGGCCTGTTGTCGGCCACGGATGCACCAGCGCCGATACTGCATTTGAACCGCCAGGAGCAGCATCCCAATGGGGGGAAAAAGAGCGGGGAAGGGGGACGAGGACGGGCAAGTGGGGAGGAGGGGGAGGGGGAAGGGGGACGAGGAATGGCAAAAGGGAGAGGAGAGGGAGAGGACGGCGTCCCTCCTCCGGCTCCGCTGTCTTCTGCTTTGCGGCTGCACTCACCCAGGTCCCAGTTGCCGGTGACAGCGCCCAAGTTGGTACCTTGTCTTGCTCTGCACGCTGCGATCCCAGTCGATCTGAGTCTCCCTGACGTCAACGAGCACGGCGCCCCCCGCCAGCCCCAGGCGCGGCTCGCTACCGCCGCCTCCACCGCGAGGGGCGCGGGGCATGCCCTCCGCGTGCCGCGCCCCCCGCTGGCCTGTGGGCACTGCACGGCGCCGCCGTGCAAAGGGCCCCCGGGCCTTCCCATGCTTCCTTTCCAGCTTGGGGGGTCCTGGCTCAAGCAGAGCGCTGGCTGCAACGATCCGCGGCTGACGGCGCTGCAAGTTCTGTAAGCTCCGCCCGAGGCGGTACCCTGAGGAGGCTGAACGAACCTACAGTCAAACCGAATAATAAGGATGCGCGTAAGGATGCAAGGGCCTTGGAGGGCCATGTTAAACCTCTTCGAACGAGGTCGGCAAGGGAACGTCGCTAAGGATGGGCCGACGGGGCAAGGATGCCAGGGTACACCTGGGAAGGTTGACCATCCCTACGGGTTGACCGTACGACTACGAAGCCGACGACGTGTCTGCAAACCGGCGGGGGTCACCCACAGCTACACCTGCACCGTCTTTCCCCGCGCGGGGGGGGCAACACGACCGAGGCCAGGCGCGGACCGAGGCGTGGCCGCCGGCGCCGATGCTCTTTGCTAGCGGGGGGTGGCTTCCTCAAGCAGTCTGGACCTGGCGCCGTTGTTAGGGCACCGCCTCGCTGGACCTATCGCCGATAGGTCGACGATAAGCTCATGTTGCATCCTCGGGGGGCCGTGTCTGTCCCGTCGCGGCACTCCATGTCGAACCCGTCGGATCCGTGTGGAATCCGTGTCAAATCCGCGTCGAGTCCGCGCCAAATCCGCGTCGAGTCCGCATCGAGCCCACGTCGCGCACAAGAAAAGGCACCAAGTTTAGGGACAGGCGAGGTCCCCCGAGGATGCAGCGTAAGAATCGGCGATACATCGCCGATAGATCGACGATAGGCCTCCGATAGCGAAGCTGCACGTTCCTGGGCGGGGTGGGCTATCGGGCCCCTGCCGGCGATCAATGGGCGATCGTAGATTGACGCATACTCCCACGAGCCTAACCCCCGTTACCGTTGAACCCTGATCCATGGGGGCCCCAAAGCAATTCTGTGACAGACCGTGCAGTGACCTCGAAGGATCCTCAACAACCTCACTGCCGCGGCCTTCTGAGGTCAACCCGTTCTCGGACCTTTTGGAGACCTTAGCCGCCCGAGAACATCCTAGGACATCGACCCGAGTCCCAAGACCATGCGGCCACCCCCTGGCCCTGGAGCCCAACCGACTTACCACACAGTGAAGTCGCTGCACCGCTTGGAGACTGGCGACCCCTTTGCCCTGGGTGCCGAGCATCGCTGCCGGCCGAAAGAGCCCGCGGGCCCGGGGGGGGGGTCAGCGCACTCCTGCGCGCCATGTGGGACCCCCTGAACATCCCCCGGGTGCGCCCCGCGGGTTGCACCGTACTGGCTTGCACCTCACGGACCGCATCGCATTGCACCGCGCTGATTGCACCCAGCAGGATGCATCACGCACGGTCAAGAACTTTCGCGCAGCGTATCGCGGCGGTGGCCCCGGCGACGCGGTATGCCTTGCTAGCAAAACAGAGTCGCTCTGCCTCGCGGGAGGGGGGCTGGGAGCAGCTCGGGATGCTGATGCTTGCGACTTGGACGTGATAAGCGTGCCGCGCCGAAACGCGGTGGGCCAGAACCATCGGCGGTGGACAAACCTCCCTTGATGAAACCACCCTTTAGTAAAAACGGCCTAGGACCGAAACCGACGGACCTGGACCCGCAAAAATGACGGCCACGACGCCCTCTCGCGAACCGAGCACGGCCAATTCGCTAATCGACGTGTCAAGGTCGGAGGTCTATCAACCTCCGAAGCCGGCGGCGCGACACGTAAAGCAACACTCCCTAACCCTGTGGCACCGCATACCTTGTACTTCGTGAGCTGCACAGATGGAGTCACTGCTTTTGGCCCGCGCGCCGGCACCCGGGGGGCGGCAGCCGCATCCGCTGTCCACTGATAATCGAACCTGCATGGGGAGACTGTGGACCTTGGCAGGTGGCCACATGTGAACCCGGCCCCCCCCCACGATCTCTAAGGGGGGCGTGGGTAAGGCTCACATGTGGCCACCGACATGGGCAAACCGGAAGAGCAAAGCAGAATTGGGTGGCGAAGTGTCGGCCCGACGCGCAACCACATCTCTTCATTCTTTGCCGGCAGGTGCCCTTGCGCAATGAGTGGGTGCACGCACTATTTCGCTCAAACATTGCGTTTGGCAAAGAAGTTGACCGCACAAGGCAGGCGCGCGTGTCCCTCTCGCATGAACAGAATGCTCCCAGGGTCACGCAAACCAAATGCAAGAGGTCCCTGACATTGCTACTACTGGCACGCTGGCCTGCCTGGTCAATCCCTCCATACCACGGTCCCTAAAATTCAGACGTCCCAACAGGCGCCGGTGGCTGCTACGCAGATGCTGCCTTCATCTCCACATCGAACTCCGCCTCACCGAGGCAAGCGCTCGTCCGCCCTCGTTGCTACAAGATCTCAGTCGTCACTGCTAGCTGATGTTCACATTCGCTCCTTCTTTCCCCCCGTGGTTAAGGACCGAGCTTCATGCTCCTTTCTCTTTCCCTGAATTTCGCCATCGGTGCCGCACGGGCTCCGCGCGGAACCTGCGAGCAGGGTCGGGTGACAGAAAAACTTGGTGAAGTCCTTCGGACTCAAAGGGAACACACAAACCAGAACGAGCCCCCCCTTTTGAGAACCTGGCGTCGAGAAGAAATCCTTCTACTGGTCCTCAATATCGTCCTCCTCCTCCTCCGCATACCGATATCTATATTAAATCTACGTAGATTCTCACCCCGAAACTCCAACCTCGTAGTTCCCTGGTCTTCTCTTAGCGTGTGTGCATGTCTGGTTGTATTACCTATGTAAATGTATTACGATCCAGGGGGCGGGGGCTTTGTCGCCACGGAACACTGCAAATGATGCCTCCCCTGCCACCCACGCCTGCGGCTGTTTCAAGGGAAACAATATTCTGAAGCTCTTAAGCACATTTGAAACTGTGAAGCCGTATCTTCTGCTTCCTGTGTAGCAGAACCTCGTAGTTTAAATGGGGTGTTTGGTTTCGGCGCTCCAAAACACAACCCTATGTCCAACAACACATGGTTGTTGGCACCCTATAGCGCCAAGCCTTCTGCATTCAGTGAGCGCTCAATACTTTCCCAGTACAGGTTCCACTGTATCCTGCGTACCATTACAAAGAATTGTATGTGAATGTGTTCTTGGTGCCCCAATGGGATTCGTTTGGCCACTTTCGGCAAAGGCGGCCGCGCAATTTCGCGAGACACAGCAATACATACCACATGCACTGTTCGCGCAGACGAAAGCGGTGCCAAGTGCCAGCGCGAACGCAACACAACCACCTCCTGAGTGACATGAAAGGATGTGGTGATATAGGAGCACCACGGACCTGTGTTTTCAGGTGTAAGAGTGATGCTGACACCCGAACTTCCAAATAACAAACACATGGTTTCCTCGCACTCACCCTTGCGATATCTGCGAAGAGTGCGCCCGCTCTTTGGAGCGACCTGCGTGGACGGCGCAGGAAGTTTTTGGGACATTGGGGAGAGCGCGATTCACGGGCGCTTGCCTCTTTCGAGCCGGGGAGTTGCCCCCCCCCCCCGCAAAACTCGGCGCCGTCGGTCAGAACCAGGGGGACTCCCCTCCCCCCTAGCCCCCCCCCCCGCCCGAAACCCCCGTCCCAGGGGGGGGCGGGGTCCAAAGCCCCCCCCGTGGCGCCGGCGCCGGCGCTGGCGGTCGCCGCAGCGCCAACGCAGCGACGATGACCAGAGAGGGCCCAGGAAGGGGGGGGGGGTTCAACCCCACACCCCCACGGCGCCAGCGCCGGCGCTGGCGGCGGCCAGCAGCGCCGACGGCGGGGACGTAGCGACGATGACCAGAGAGGGCCCAGAGGCCGCAGAGGGAGCACACAAATCGCTAGATCGAGCCCTCGCATGCTCCTCAGACACCCCCGAGACCCTTCTATCGAGACACTAAGAGGCATCCATTAGAACTCTGACCCTTTGCCAAAACACAGTGGCGGGAAGAGCCGAAGGCCACACGCGGGAATAGCCGAAGGCCACACCACCACCACCATCACCGCCACCACAGACCACCATACCACCACCACCACCGCCATCACCACAACCACCAACCACAACCACCACAATCCACCATCACCACAACCACCACCATCACCACAAACCATCTTACCACCACCACCACCACCACCAAAAACGCCACCACCACCAGCAACACTACAACCCACCACAAACCACCACAACCACCACCACAGACCACCACACCATTACCACCACCATCACCACCACCGCCACAACCACCACCCTTACCACAACACACCACCAACACCACCACAAACCACCACACCACCGCCATAACCACCACCACCACACACCACCGACCACCCATAACCCACCACCAGCACCACCACCACTCACCACCACCAGCACCACTACCAGCAGCACCACCACCACCAACACCACAATCCACCAACACCACCACCACGCACCACGCACCACCACGCACCACCGCCCCCACCACGACCACCACCATCACCACCTCAACCCATCACCACCACCACCAAACCACCACACAACCACCACCACCACAGCCACCACCACCACCACCGCAACAGCTCACCACCACCACCACAACCAATACTACAACCCACCACCACTACCACCATCACCACAATCTTCCACACCACCACCACCGCCACAACCACCATCACTACTACCTACCAGCAGCACAACCCACCACCACTACCACAACCACCACAAACCACCTCACCACCACCACCACCGCCACCGCCACTACCACCACCACCAGCACCCCCGCCGCCGCCGCCAGCCGCCGCCGACGCCGGCGGCGCCGGCCCGAGGAGAGGGAGAGAGGAGAAATAGGGGAGGGGTGGGTGGGGGGGTTCGTCACGGGAGAGGGGGGGGGTTCGAACCCCCCCCTTTCCCTCCATCCAGGGGGGGGGGTCCGGCTCCAAGCGACCGCAGAAAGCGCTCTTTCGGATATTGAGACATCCATTGTACTGTTTGACCCTGTCCCTTGCTATCTCTGCGAGGGGTTCGCCGAGCACGCAACTGAACTGTTCACCAGCTCCCATGGCTTCTAACCCTGAAGCTCCCGATCTCTCTGACGGGCGCATCAGGCTGTGTCATACAGGCACTAAGACAATCCGCAATGAATTCGATTATGAACCTTACGATATCTGTGCAGGATGCGTCCGGTGTTTGAAATGTGTGTGCCACCGATCTTTTGACTCTGACCCTGACTGCATGTGTGAAGGGTGCACCTGGCGATTTGAAACCCTTGAACGCCGTTGTGGTTTCATTATGACCCTTGACATATCTGTCAAGGGTGCAAACTGTTTCCTGAAATATCTAAGCTAAGCACCCTTGCATTTGTTGACCCTGACTGTACTGATCTGTGTGAAGGGTGCGCCCGACTGTATGGTACACGTTCAAGTGTTGCGTTGTTGACCCTGGTCCTGCGTGAAACGTGGGCCCTGTGAGTCTAATACCCGCGCCCTCTGAATGAAATTCTGCTCGCAGACCGAATGGACCCAAGCGAATCTGCTACAGGATCCGCCCTCAATAAAAGAAAGCACGTATTATTGCCTCATGGTGTCAAGTTCTCTTATTTTGAAGAAGAAACAACCCATAGACATAAACGTTTGGTTTGGCGCTCCGCGCGGATTTCTTGGATCGGCGCTGGACCCCCCTCCATGGCGCGACGAGCGCGCAAGGGGCGGCGCTGGAGACGCCGACGGGGGGGCCCAGGCGCGGATCCAAGAAACCCGCGCGGAGCGCCAAAAGTATATGTTTTCTTCTTCGATACTGCCTTCTGTTGTCACGTTGTCGTATTGCTTCTTTTTGCTAGGATTCCTGGACGATCTTTCGAGTTAGCCACTGCGCGATGCTCAGTCCTAGCGAAGGACGCGCTCGGCCGCTGGGTCTGTGCACTTGTGCGCCGATGGATTCACTGGCCGGCCGCGCGCGTGCAAGCATCCTGAACACCACCATCCGCTGCGCTCCCGAGCCAAGGCCACGCTAACAGCATTGTTGCTTAACGGTGATGTTGGAAACCAACTTGTAGGACATCGCGAGCCGCACTGTCCTAAATATCTCATATGCAACTGCATCGAAAACGGCACAGCGAAGTGTAGGAAAGCACGAGCCGCGCGTTCAACAAAAAAACCGAGACCTACATCGCCGCTACCTGCATCGCCGTGAGCGTGTCTGCGGCACCCACCGCTACGCTCCCGATTGAAGCAAATGCCACAGACGCGCGCGAAGCCCCGCTCCCCGCGAGCGGGGCCGCGCGCGCTGCCCACGCTCGGGCGCGGTGCTCCGTGCCGGCCGCTTCCTGCAGCGTCCCGCCAGATCTCCGACCGCGCTTCGAAACCGCTGTGCCCTTTGCACCGGTGCAAAGACTCGATCTTGCGCGTCAGCGACCTCGTGCCCGTCCCGAAGAGGCATCTCCCTCTTCCTCCTCCTCCTCCTCCTCCTCCTGTGTCGACCGTCTCCTGCAGCATCCCGCCAAGCTCCGACCTCGTTTCGCAACCGCGGTGCCCACGGCGCCAGTATTAGCTCGGGCGTGTCCCCTTACAGGGGGATTTGGGTCGAACAAAAATACCCCCCAAAGAACTTCACAACATCCCCCGACTAGTTTCTACTATTCTTGAATCTCCCTCCTGTAGAGGGACGCGCCCGACTTAACACCAATGCAAAGACCAAGGCCGCGCTAACGGCGATGTTGGTTAACGGCGATGTTGGGAATCTGGCTTTCATGACACCGAGCTCACGCAGAACGAAATGCAGGAAATCACGAAACACCGTTTCCTACATTTTGGATGTGCGGACGTATCGAACGAAAACGGTAAAGCAAATTGTAGAAAAACACGAACCAAGCGTTCCTACAATTGGTTTGGCCACGAACCACGCATTCCTACAATTGACTTTCCTAGCTAATACACCGTTAGCGCGTCTACGGAAAGACTTGATCTTGCGCGTCAGCGACCTCGTGCCCGCCTAAATTGCCGGCGTGGGCGCAGAGCTGCGCCCAGATGCGATCGATCCGGGCTGTTTGGCGTTCCTCGGGCCTGCCCCGTCCAGGACACTGCGGCGTCCCGGCGCGGGCCGGCCTCGGCCGCGCCCGTTTCTCCACGGGCTCGCACGCGCAGCGTAAAGGCTAGCGCTCCTGGAGCCAGAGTCCTCGCGAAATTACTACCAAATCGAGCCTCCGAGGCCGCGATCCTGGGCAAATTGCACCAGGCCCGCGTTCCCGAGGCAGCTGCCCCATGTGAATTGCTAGAGATCCGCCACCCCCGAACAATAGTTTCCCACTCGCTGCGCCACGTTCGCGCCCCCTGGGCCGCGACCTCCAGGAAATGATTGAAAATTCCCGCCTCCCACGCCACGGTCACGCCTGAATCATTCCGCACTCGCGGCCCCGAGGCAACGACCCCTGGTAAATGACAAGGCGTTCGCTCGCGCTGCCGAGGCCGCGCGAACTCTTCTTAAGCGCCAGATCTGCGCCCCTGGAGCAGCGGTCCCTTGAGTTGTGCCACGTTCGCGCGCGTGTTCGAGGTCACGATCTGTGGTTCACTGCATCAGGCTCGCGCCCCCCAAACCATAATCCGAATAACGTAAGACAGATTCGCGCCCCTGAGGCGACGAGCCTTCACAAATCACGCAAACTTCGGGTCCCGAGGTCAGGATCCCGTGCAAATGGCGTCGCGAGCACCAACCGTCCTCGCATGAGGTCCCGAGATTGCTTCCAGTTGGCGCCGAGGTATCCCAACATAGCTCTGGCATCTCCCACTCTGATAGGAGGGGGAGCCAGCAGAGGGCCAACAACACATCGTGAACCTCGCGCGAGTGATCTCCGCACCGCGGCCTCCTGAAACAAGAGACGTAACGGTACCGGGTTCTCCGACTCCTGAAGACTATTCGGCAGGGCTTACATTCCGCAGGAGCGGAGGGAGCGGGGGGAGGAGGGGAGAGGGGGAAAGGGAGGAGGAGGAGGAGGAGGAGAAGGAGGAGGAGGAGGAGGAGGAGGAGAAGGAGGAGGAGGAGGAGGAGGGGAGACCAAAACAGCCTCAGTCATCTCCTCTTTCCTTCCTCGCTCATCATGCCCCCTGCCTCTCTGACGTCGCTCCTGCTCCCCCATAATGCTCCCCCTTCCCTCCCTCCCTCCCTCCTCTTTCCCAAGGTGGCTTCACCACTTGCGGCTTATGCCTCCTTCCCCCCCCTCGCATAATCATTGCCTCATTTCTTGTCCGTCCTCTCGCTCGTCCACTCTCTCCCTGCCTCCTCCCTCTTCCCTCCGCCGTCACCATCACCTTCTCTTTCCCTCCTATCCCTCCACACGTCACTTAAACTACTTCTCCGGCCCCGACCCCGCCTCCACAGCATCAGATTTGCAAGATTGGGAGGAGGACGGGGAGGAGGTATCGGAGGAGGAAGAGGAGGAGTAGGAGGAGGAGAGGAAGGAGGGACGAGGAGACGGAGGCAGACGATGAAAATCATGCATCATGTATTGAGGGCTGATTCCTTGTCGGTGGTTTCCCACGATGTGTGTACGGGGATCTGACGCTGCATGCTGGATTTGCTCAATGACGCAACCTTTTCTTCCCCCTCATCCAAGCGATCTTCCGACTCATAAGTTGCCCAAGTCAGCGCTTCGATAATCATTGCACGCAGTCTCGAACCAGAGCCTTCACAGACCTCTCTGGGTCCCGCGTAATAACGGAGAAGTGAGCACGAGGAGGAAGCCGCGAGGGGGAAGACATCCATGCCCATACCTTCTCTGCGAGTCGACATAGATACGCCCTCATGGCCCTTGTGCATCCATACTCTCGGTACCCGAGGCTCCAGATGGTCCGCTCTGAGAGACCAGATGCCAAACGAGTGTCACCTCTTGGAGGGGCCGTCTTCTTCGGGCCTGCCGCCGGCGCAATCGCTCTCGGTGTGCTTCCGCGGCTTCCGCAGCCCTGCCGCGGAAAAGAGGGCAACCTCAGCAACTTTGAGTTTCCGATGGCTTCTTTTCTCGGGATACCGCATTCGGGATAACCCCTCTGGAGGGGCAGCGGCTGTACTTTCTCCCCTCTTTAAAACAATTACCCTGCGACGTATCCAACCCGTTTTTATACACGTAGTGCTTATATTCAGGACCACGCAATGCTGACCGGCATTCTGAAGGACCCGCAGTGCGCAAGAAGAACACTCAGGAGTAAAATCAGAAGAGAGCATCAAGAAGAGGAACAGCATACACACACAATGGAGGCACAAGGGCGTTTAAAGAAACACAAAAGCGGGGGGCGGCGAGGGCTAAACCAGAACATCAGTTTAACTCAGCAACGCGCTGCGCTGAAAGAGGCAAATGCATGAGATGCATAACGGGGGCGTTGACTCACCCAAAAGTGCAGACAAACAGGGCGCGGAAGCGAACCCAAAGAAAATACCCCAAAAGTGGAAGCAAAAGGTTGCGGCCTCGAGGATAAGCAGGAACACCCAGTCACCGCGTGGGACGTACCTCCGCTGGGCCTCCCAGGAGCCCACGAAAGTGGCAATATTTGCGCAGATCGCAAGCGCCCCAGGGGGCGGCGAGGTACCCAGGTGATCCGCGTGGGACGTACCTCCGCTGAGCCTCCCAGCAGCCCACGAAAGTGGCGACAGTTGCGTAGATCGCAAGCCCCCCAGGGGGCGGCGAGGTACCCAGGTGATCCGCGTGGGACGTACCTCCGCTGGGCCTCCCAGCAGCCCACGAAAGTGGCGACAGTTGCGCAGATCGCAAGCCCCCCACGGAGCGGCGAGGTACCCAGGTGATCCGCGTGGGACGTACCTCCGCTGGGCCTCCCAGCAGCCCACGAAAGTGGCGACAGTTGCGCAGATCGCAAGCCCCCCACGGAGCGGCGAGGTACCGAGGTGATCCGCGTGGGACGTACCTCCGCTGGGCCTCCCAGCAGCCCACGAAAGTGGCGACAGTTGCGCAGATCGCAAGCCCTCCACGGAACGGCGAGGTACCGAGGTGATCCGCGTGGGACGTACCTCCGCTGGGCCTCCCAGCAGCCCACGAAAGTGGCGACAGTTGCGCAGATCGCAGACGGCACGAGAGAATAGGAGAATGGAACACCGGAGACAGCAGAGAAGGAGGAGAGGAGGAGAGGAGGAGGAGGAAGCGGAGACCACACTGCTCTATTCAAAACGAGTACCCACGACCACAGGAGGGTTGGGAAAAATTGAGTTCCCGATGGCGAGGCCAGCTCTGGAGCACTCCAGGTCGCGACGCCATGGGCACAGCCATTGTGCTGCCATGATAGAGGCCTCCTCGATGGGGTTCCGAGTAGATGGTGTCGAAGGATTGCGCCGCATCGCAGAGGCATCACCGCTGTATCGGCGATGCATCGGCGATGCGGCGCGATCCTCCGACCCCGCCCGCTCGCACCCCACCTGGGAGCCCCGGACACGAGAAAGGCTGGAATCACGAACGCAGGGGCTCTTCTGGCCACGGCGGGCCTCGGCCGCGCATGCGTCCCCACCCACCGCCTGGATCGGAGGAACGGCCCGACAGCCGCAGCCCCTCCCGAGCCCGAAGCGGTCCTTCTTCCCGCCTCTGGGCCGCACACCGCGGGCTCGTGTCGTGTGGACCCCAACGCGGGTGCCTGACACCGCGAGGATCGTTCCACCCTGAGCAATCGGCCGTTTCCGAAACGTCGGATCGCTCAACGATAGGCCCAGCCTGGGTCGCTGGCGGCGTTCAACGTTGAATCCCGCCGGCGGGGACGCCGCCGGTCGACACGACACGAACCTGCTTCTCCCCGTCAGGCGGGGTGGGGGCAGGGAGGAGCAGACGGAGTCCGCCAGCCTCCTCGGCGCTGGCCGCCCCGACGGCGCCGCCGACGGCGGGCAGCACTGGTCGGGCGGAGGGAGTCGGGCAGGTCACTCCCCGCCTCACCCGCCCTCTGCGGCTCCTTTCCTCTATGCCGATCCTGACCCAGGCGCTCTCTCCTCCTCCTCCTCCTCCTCCTCCTCCTCCTCCTCCTCCTCCTCCTCCTCCTCCTCCTCCTCCTCCTCCTCCTCCTCCTCTTCGTCGCAGGGGCGGCAACTCGCTCACACCCCCGCACTCTGCAATGACCCCCTCGATGCCGATCCTCACCAAGGCGCACTCTCCTTCTCCTCCTCCTCCTCCTCCTCCTCCTCCTCCTCCTCTGACCACGGGGGGAATTCGCTTCCCCCACACCCGCGGCCCTCTGTAATTCAACCCCCCTTGATGATGCTTCTGACCAGACCGCTCTCTCCCTTTTCCATCCCCTTTCCTTATCAATAACCCCTCCCTGCGGCGCCCCCAGGCATGACGGTAGGGCGGGCCTGGCGTTTCGCCTGAGACGTCCCCACCACTCATGATCCTGAAGCTTGCAATTCGGAACGGCTTTAACGATAGGGTGCGTGGCGTTTTCAAAATAAAGCTCTCGCCTGAGCACCGCGCGCGCTCGTCTTAACTGTTTGCACCTTCGAAGACTGTTTCAACTGCGCCACGCCATCCAGATGCCTCAGTTGTCGTCCCTTGCAGCGTGCAGCCGCCCCACCTACTTGAAACGGGCGCCCAACACAGCCAAGATCTGCTCCATGGGGGGGGTGCGGGGAGGAGGTGCGAGGGCCCGCTCCGATCGGCACAACGATGAATACAGTCAACCCGTATCAGACGGATGCGCGGTAAGGATGCAAGGGCCTTGGAGGCCCATGTTAACGTTTTCCGAACGAGGCTGGCCAGCGAACGTCGCTGATATAAGAAGACATAACACCATAAACATAAACTATTGGCGCTCCGCGCGGATTTCTTGGATCTGCGCTGGGGCCCCCTCCCTGGCGCGCGGAGCGCGCCAGGGGCGGCGCCAGGGGCGCCGGCAGGGGGGCCAAAGCGCGTATCCAAGATATCCGCGCGGAGCGCCAATAGTTTATGTTTATGGCGTTTTACCTTCTTCGAGCTGAGAATGGGCCGAAGGGGCAAGGATGCAAGGGTACCCTCCGGACGGCTGCCCGCCCTCACCTTCATGCTCATGCTCACGTCCTTGAATCTACCCCTGGCGGTGCACGGTTTCCCCCGGGGCCGCAGGCGACCCGACGAGGAGGAGGAGGAGGAGGAGGAGGAGGAGGAGGAGGAGGTGGTGGAAGAGAGGAGGAGGAGGAGGAGGAGGAGGAGGAGGAGGAGGTGGAAGAGGAGGAGGAGGAGGAGGAGGAGGGAGGAGGAGGAGGAGGAGGGAGGAGGAGGAGTAGGAGGAGGAGGAGGAGGAGGGGGAGGAGGAGGAGGAGGAGGAGGAGGAGAGGAGGAGGAGGAGGAGATGGAGGAGGATGAGGAGGAGGAGGAGAAGGAGTAAGAAGAGGAGAGAGGAGGAAAAGGCGGCGGCGGGCTCATCAGGAACGCGAGTCTGAGTTCGGCCGAAACTGAAAACAAAAAGTTAGCTCTGGTTCCTCGAGTGCGCAAATTATGCGGTGACTTAGCACGTGGGGGGGCTCACGCGCTCCTCGACTCACAAAACGGACATATCCCTGTGGCCAGAAGCGGGCTGAGCACCACAAAATTCTTCGGGAAACTACCATCGAGAAAGACTGAGGCGGGCGGGAACCCAAATTAAGTCGAAAAGCCACAAAAGACTAGGGGCAGCCAGCACCCAGGGTCCAGCTAAACACCGCAGACCAGGGGCCCCAGGACCAAGCAACACAAGAAAAGAACGCAAGAACATTGGCGCCCACCACTAGAGGGCGCGAAAGGGCGAAAGCCGCCTGAGCTGTGTCAGGCTACTGATATTTCCTGGGGGCAGCCCCGATCAACCTCAGGATGCTGGCATTCAAGCTGGAGGAAGAGGTGAGGCGAGGAGGGTCAGACCCGAGGCTCGAGCGAGGAGGAAGACGAGGGGGGAGAGGAAGGGTTCCCGCCGCCTGTGGCGGAACTACTACCTGAGAATTCGACTGTAAGACTGGCGCCCTCTCTCCTCCTCCCCGGCCTATCGAACTCGCAGCAGAGGGAGGTGCAAACAGGGAGGGAGCAGCCATCTGCGATGCTGTGCTGCCACTGGGAGGTGCCGTCAAAGTCGCAGCTCCTCTGCCAGTAGCTATCTGCGATGTGGTGCTGCCACTCAGAGGAGTAGTCAAGGTCGGCGTCCCTCTACCAGTAGCTACCTGCGTCTCTGATCTGCCACTCTGCGGAGTAGTCGATGGCCTCTGAGCAACATCTAGATCGTCTCTGCGTTGTCTAGGAAAAGCTGCATCAAGCGCTCTTGGTGCGTGCGAGGTGGCGTGCCCTTCGTTAGCTTTCCCCCGAGCTGCTTCAAGGAGTCGAGCAACTGTGTCTGCACGCCTGATCCCTGCGCCTCGAGATGTATCTTCATCAGCTTGCGATCGTGAGTGTACGATATCCTGCAGTGTCGGATCTGCATGCACAGGCTGTCGTTCGTGATGGTTCCATCTGCTTTGATGTTGTCGAGGTACTGCTTCAGGGCGAGATGATTGGCGGCTCCTACGCGTTCTCCCTGCTGCACCACTCCGCCCACTAGCGCCAACCACAGGTGGGGGTGCGGCACGCCCAGCTTCTCCAAGTCCTCCACTGGCTGCTGGTCTCGGATCTCTTGAGCGTGCTCGCGGCGAATGCGATTGGCCTCGTCTACGTAGAACTTGGCTGTGATCCTCATGGCCTTGCAGACGTCGTGATCCCGATCCAAGTGGATGATGTGGTAGATCGCTGCTTCCAGGGCCGAGAGACCCTGTATGTTCTTCAGCGTCGCGCGCACCATCACGGGGAAGATGGCCTGGATCAGCTCGAGTGGGAACGCCTCGTCGCCCAGGCCCATCACGTCGCCTCGCTGCAGCCCGTACGTCAGGTCGGCGTTCTGGAAGAGCTGGCTCAGCGCGTTGGCCACGCCCTGGTGCCCGTGCCGCGGTGGTTGCTGCTGCTGCCGTCCGCCCTGCTGACCTCCCCCACCAGCGACGACTGCCACCCCTTGAGGTCGGACCGCTGGCGGTGAGCCTCCCCCCGCTGGGGCGCGGGGCGGGGGACCCCGAGGTCCTCGCCGTGCGCCTCTGCCTCGGTCTCCGCTGCGGGACCTCAGCGCGCTCGCTCGTTCTTCTGCGCCTTGGCTCCTAGCACGGGTTGCCAGGTCCATCCCACTCGGTCGATGCTAGATCTGGCGGTGGCGGGGCGTGAACGTCACGTATGTGTCGCTGGAGTTCGGCAAGCGACTGAAACTGATCGAGGTGTCTCGAGCCTGGTGGCATACACTCGACAAATGCACCGAACGCAGCATCGAGGTCCTGACAAATGGGGCAGAAGAGGTCCTCAGGTTCCTGAACAGGTGGGGCATAAGGGCTCTGGTCGCAGAGACACCTGCCACATTTCAACGATTGCACCACATGTCGTCGGGCAGTGACCTGGCTCTTGAAGGTGGACATGCAATACAAGCACTGATTGGTGATCACGAGCATGTGCGCTGGAACCCGATGCTTGTGACTGGGGTGGTGGCATTGATGGGCCACAAGGGCCCCTTTACCGTAGAACACCATCCCACACCTCCCATCCTCCCCATCTCCAGGTAGTTCGCAAACAAACTCATCAGGATCCTCTGGGGCACCAGCACTGGGACCTTGGGCACCACGAGGGGGTCCACGGAGCTCTGGAACCTCTCGGAGCAATCTGGGATCAAAGCTGAGGAACTTATTAGCGACGATCGACCTCGTAAATATATCACGAACAGAATAGTTTTCCACGAACTCCTTACCTCCGCGAAGGTACCGTAGCGCCTGTACATCTCGCTCCAATTGGAGGGCCCACGGGTTGGCGGTGCTAGCAACTCGGCCGTCCTCTCTGAAGGTCGGCTCTTCTCCGAGGCCGTCGAGACTGCCAAAAAGCACGGTGAGCGGCTGCGCACTGTCTTCGGGATAACGAGCGTAGCGTTGCCACTGTCTGAGGCGGCGCACAAGAAGCTCCGCTCTTGAGTCTGTGATCCTGAGTTGCCTCAACACCTGGGCCTCCGAGAGAGATCTATATTTCGGGCAGGTACCAGGAGGGGCGCCTTGCTCAAATTCAGGACGACGATCACGGAGCACAACCCGAGCGAGGCCCTGCACGACGGAATCGAGTTTCCTGAGGTCGAGCTTGGAGGGGAGGTACGATTCGAGGCCCGAGTAGGCCGCCGCCAGGATCGTCCCCTTGAAGGCCAGACGTTTGAGGCGAATCGAGCGAGTGATGTCCCAGAACCTGCCGAGCCTCCTCCACGCCGCCCTCGTAGCCTCCACCCTCCTCTTTATCTCAGCTCCACACCCCGCCGTCAGCTGTTCCATCCCTCCCAAGTACAGGCCCTCCGACGACGTGACCCCAGGAAGCGGAACCGTCTGGGACAGGAGGGCACGGGACGCAGTGTGGGCACCAGGGCCCACCATGACGGGCATGCAGTTCTCCTTATCAGGGTTCTGGGCGAACCCTCCTCCGATGGACAACTCCCGATCGAGAATGGCGTTGGACTTCAGGACCCTGGACCTGGCCTCAAGAGGATTCGAGGTGGCGAGCGGGATCGTTTGGTGAATGTCGTCGGCGTAGTCTCGAACCGACACGTCATGCATCAGAGAGGAGGAGGAGGACGGGTCGCCTCAGCCCTTCGGAGGAACCCTCCACCCCCTGGCGGGCAGCGGCTCGCAGGCGCGCGGCTCCCGCAGCTCTGCGACTCCGCGCCTCCGGTCGAGCCGCGGCCCGCAGGCGCGGGTGCGCCCGCGGCCGCCCCGGCGCCGATGCGAGTGAGCAGGGACCGACCGTACCGGCCGGCATTCCTGTAGGCCTACCACGACATGTTCCAAGAACCCAGAAATCTTCTAAGAGCAAAAAACAATCTTCTTAGAACCTAACCCCGACGTGTCAAAACAAGACAGTCCCAGCCAGAAATGTTCTGAGAACATCTCGCACACACCACACGAGGTTCCTGGAACATTGCCTGGTGGGCCCATGGGCACGCCAAGACGCTTCGCCACTGCTTGACCCCTGGCGGGCAGCGCCTCGCGGGCGCGCGGCTCCCGCAGCATCCGCGGCTCCGCGCACCCGGCCGAGCCGCGGCCCGCTGGGGCGGGCCCGCGTCGTCGGCCGCCCCGGCGCCGAGCCGAGGCGCGCCCGCCGCCCGCAGCGAGGGCCCGGCCGCGCTCAGCCGGCGGCACCAGCGGCGTCCTGCTGCAGCCTGGCGAGGTGCCTCTGCTTCTCCTGCAGCTCCTCAGGTTTGGGTCGGGCACGTCCTCCTACAAGTGGCTTTTGGACGAGCATCTTTGAAACAATACGGGCAAAACTCAAAAATATGCGAACACGGTAAAACAATCGTCCCCAAACTATGTTGTTACCATTGTACATGGACAAGCCCGACTTAAGCTTAGTTGGAGAACGGGAGGGCGCTCCAGGAATGCCAGGTGATCTGGCGGCCCCCGCCTCCAGATTGTCTGGCAGCCCTCGCTTCTGTATCCTGGCGAGGTGCCTCTGCTTCTCCTGCAGCTCCCGTATGAGGCGCTGTTTCTTCAGATTCTGATTGAGTTTGCTTTCGTGGAGGGGAGGGGGAGGAGGTGGCGAGGTCCGAAAGGCATCCTGGAGTTCGCGCACTTTGAGACTCACTTGACGCCTTTTGGCCCAGCGCTCCTTGAAAGGCGAAGGAAGATAGGGTGTGCAGGGGGGAATGCCATGCAAGTAAACTCGCCGAAGCCGTAAGGGAAACAAACGCTCTCAATAGGATGCGAATGGCGCCTCGGACACGTTCCAGGAGTTCTACATTGAGTATCTAGCGGCCCTCGTTTTCAGGCAACGACATCTCAGCGACGAGACGACAGGGGTCGTACTAGAAGAGAAGGAACGGCATAACCATACTCTTTCGGAAGCCCGCGCGGCTTTCTTGGATCTGCGCTGGTCCCTCCTCCCTCGCGCGCGGATCGCGCCAAGGGCGGCAGCAGAGGCGCCGCCAGGGGGCTCCAGCGCCGATCCGAGAAATCCGCGCGGAGCGTCGCAGGTTTATGCTTCTGCAATGTTTGCATTTGATTATTCCTCGACTCACGCAAGATGGCATCGCAACCTTAAGCCGCGGCTGACGCGGGCCGCCAGCGTGGCACACCGCGTGGGAAGAGGGCGCTCGCGCGCGGTCTTACGCGGGAAGCCTGCACGCCAATGTCGGCGCAATCGAACATCGAGCCCGTTCTTCTGTGCCGCTTATGTGAACCCTACCCCTGCAAGCCAGATTTCTGTAGAAAACGACGTGGACTCAGAATTCGAACAAGGCCTGCGGCCAAATAGACCCCAACTGGGGCAACAAAAGGGTACCGATACCGATGCCCCAGGAACCTCTCCCGAGGTGCGTTCTCACAAGAATTCTCGAGGCGAATCCAGCGGTAACGACGGGGGCCTCCCAGGAGGCCCAAAAAGGGGAACACGGCCGATGGGTACGGGTATGGGTACCTTCTCCTTCTCTGACCAGCAGGGGTGTCCGATACCCCAATGTCCATGGGGCCCGCGGGGGCATGGCTTGCAGGTGGTCTCAGATCCTTCTCGGGGGGGGAGGGTGCTGCCGGGAGATGCGCTCGCAGGCTTCGTGCTTGGCGCACCGCGGCGGCGGCCACGGTCTGCAAGAGGGGAGCGTGTCGCTCTCCGCTCCGCGGGGCGGGAGGCCGGGAACCAAGCTCAAGACGTTGAGGCTTGGGGGTGGGGGCGTCGAGTCAACCCGTAGAATCAGGATGCACGAGAAGGATGGAAGGGTCTTGAAAGGCCATTTCGAGGCTGTGCGAGCGGGACGCGGCCAGCGAAAGTGGATAAGGATGGACCGAAGGGACAAGGATGCGAGGATCCCCTTGCGAAGGTTGTCCATCCTAATGATGCGGGGTGACTGTAGATAGCGTGTCGCGCCGAAGCGTGGTGGGCCAGAACTGGCGGAGCGACTCGCTAGGTCAAAGCTCTTGACCGCAGAAGAAAGAAAGACAACCACGACCGCTGAGCTGAGGAAACCGCCCCCGACGCCCTCTCAGGGACGGCCCCGGCCCCCCAACCGCGATGCCCTGCGCGGGGCGCCCGTTGTCGAATGCCGCGCGCATGCCGACACCGCTGGGGGGTCGAGGTCGGCCATGGGGGGGGCGCCAAAGGAGGTTCCCTCAGCCCAGCGGTTGCACGAACGAGCGAACAAGCAGTGCCGTGACGGCAGAGCGGCTGCAGTGCACATGGATGGTGAAACAGAATGCACCCTCACAACGATTCGCGTGCTTTGTACGCGCTGGACGGGGGGGAGATGGGGGAATCTGGGAGGGGGAGAGGACATGGGGCGGAGAAGCAGGGGCAGCGGTTACGACTGCTCTTGGTTATTCGCACATGAAGCGGTGCTCCTGGCCCGAAGTGTCCCAAGATTTCCCAGGAGGCCCACCTGGCCTCCAGAGCACCCCTCACACGGCCCAGAGCCCAGATGGCCCCAGGGGGCTTCAGAGGGAAGCTGAGGAGGAGGAGGAGGAGGAAGAGAAGGAGGAGGAGGAAGAGAAGGAGGAGGAGGTGGAGGAGGAGGAGGAGGAGGGGGAGGGAGGCTGGGGACACCCTACCCTGGGCCAGGGACACCTTGAGCACCCCCCCGACCTTCTCCCTCTCCTCACAGAGGGTGTTCGCCCTGTCGAGCTCCCCCCTGATGTAGTCCATCCGCTTCTCCACGTTCGCCTTGGCGCAAAATCCATCTCGATCCGATCGATCCGACTCGATCCCGATTCCGGTCGGCCCGATCCGATTCGATTCCGATGCTCTGGCGATCCGATGCATCCCGATGTTTGCACGGCGCCCTTGTGCATCCTGGCGCAGCCGATCCGATTTGACTTCGACCGCGTGCCGCTGCGTCCCGACCCGACGCACACTCCGATTCGATCCGATTTCCAGATTCGATGATCATCGATCCTGCCTTGCAAACAAGTCTTCGTTCTCGGTTTCGACACTTGGCCGACGGGTGGGGAAGGGGGGGCGTCTGGGTCTGGGCCAGTGCTTCATCAATCTGACGTTGCCAGTCGCGCAAGCAGACTGGGGGGGGTCCCAACCAGTCGCCATACGCGGCCACCAAAAGCAGCCACGATCTGGTCTACGGGGGAATGAAGGGGGGGGCGCGCCGACCGGCGAAACAATGATATACAACTCAGCTGCCTTGGCGTCGTCCACGTTCTGCTTTACCATGACGGGCCCCACCAGCTTGAAGACCTGCGACCCCTCCTCCAGGGTCGCGAACTCGTCCTGCACGAGCTCGGTCTCCTGCTGCTGCCCGATGAGGCACATGCGCGTCTCGTAGGACTTC
This sequence comes from Prorocentrum cordatum, assembly GCA_963575745.1. NCBI lineage: Eukaryota > Dinophyceae > Prorocentrales > Prorocentraceae > Prorocentrum > Prorocentrum cordatum. The sequence continues at coordinate 338,701 of CAUYUJ010004446.1, forward strand.
TGCAGGGCGTCCTCAAGGAAGCAATTCCTGGGAGGTCTTCAGCAGATTGACTACGGGCTATTCAGCCCGCTTGAGGGGCCATAGAGCCGGATTCGGCTGGATTGCGCCCAGGATGAAGCTGAACTACGCGGGATTCGGCAGGACGAAGCGGGATCAGGCCTCGCAGGACTTCTGCAGAGCGTCCTGAGGCTTGGCAGAGCACCCTCTCTCAAAACGCCCTTTAGTGAAAGCTACCAGGTGTGCTCCACGTGCGCACGGCACCGCATTCCCAGCGGACGCGGGCGGGATTGCCAACCGACGTCCACAAAAAAAACCGAATCCATTCCGCGAAACGCACCGTGGATTTGCGAAGCCGACCAGGGGCTGTTGAGCTCGATTAGGTCTTCCCCCGAACTAGTGACGTCAACTAAGTCCAATGGAGGGATTCGGCCAGATTGCGCCCATGATGAAGATGAAGTAAGCGGGATGAAGCCAAACTCAGTGGGATTAGGCCAGATGAATCGGGATGAAACCAGGTTCGGCAATTTTTTCAACCAGGGATATGCCAACGTCGATTCTGACTTTCGCCTCCCAAGAGTTGCATCCTACGGCCGGGAACTTCTGCTCAGCGTGTTGCGGCGGGCCCCGGCGTTCCGCGGGACGGGAGTTTGGGAAAAGCTCGGGACTTTGAAGCTTGGGCCTGGGGGGACGTGGAAAGCTCGTCGCGCCGAAGCGTGGTGGGCCAAAACCAGCTAAGCGACACCCTGGGTCGGCATCGCGCCGTCGTCGCCGTCATCGCCGCCGTCGCCGTCGTCATCGTCGTCAAGGGGATTCGCGTCGTCGTCGTCGTGGTCGTGGTCGTCGTTGTCGTCGTCGTCGTCAAGGGTATTCGTGGTCCTCGTCCTCGTTGACGTCGTCGTCGTCGTCCTGCAGCGCCTTGAAGCCCTCGAGCTCTCTCTCGAACAGCTCCTTCGCGTCGGGCGCCATGGCCGCGGCCGCGCAACGGCGGGCGGCGGGCCGCGCACACCACCACCCTCTCTCGCGGTGGGCAGAGCGGGCGCGGGCAGCCGGCGGGGTCTCCGCCCCGCGGGGGGGCCTCTGGGCCAGAACGCCCGGGGGGAAGCACGGCTCGTCCTCCCCGTCCTTCTTGACTTCAGTTGGGCGTGTCCCCCTACAGGGGGATTTTGGGCGGAAAAACAAGATACTACAAAATATCCCCACAATGCTCAAAAATAATCAAACAATCGTCCCCGGACTATTTCATGAATATTCCCCGTGTAGAGGGACACGCCCGACTTAAGTCTTGACGCTGGACGGACCTGAAGCGCATGCTGGCGGCGTGGAGGCCTCCTCGTCCTCCTCGTCCTCCTCCTCCGGCAGGGTCACCGATAATTTGTCGCCTCTGGCACTCACGATATTCACGAGCTTCATTGCAATAGTCTCCTGTCGTTTTTGCGATGAGCTGTGCTGTGCTTGCTAGATCGCTGGCCGTTATGTCATGTCGGCACGCCCCGTGTTGGTTTGGCCACCAATCTGCCGAAACGTTACCGTTGCAATGGCGCGTCCTGCTGGGGGCGTTCAAGCGATACATTGTGCTTCCTTTCTCTTATTCAACTTCGTAATAGAAACAAGCGGCATACGCATAAACTCTTGAAGATCCGCGCGGATCTCTTGGATCAGCGCTGGACCCGGGCGGCGCCACAGGCGCCTTCAGGGGGGCACAGCGCAGGTCCAAGAAATCCGCGAACCTCTGATTATGTTTATGCCTCTTGTTGTTCTGCGATCTTACCTTCCTTATCGGACTCCCTCTCGTCCTTCCCCTGTCCCCCTCCCTGCCGCCCCCACCCTCCCTCCTCGATTTCTCCTCTTTCCTACTCCCTGCTCCTTGCCGAGCTGGCGGTGGGCTGGTTGCGGAGTACCCGCGCGGTCTTTGCGTGCCATCTTCTACACAGTGGACCAAAGCCACGACGCCCACAGACAAATCATGCGCATTACAGTCGGACCCAGGCCAGAGAAATATCCCCAAGAACATGAGACCCTCCAACGGCCAAACCACACAGAACATCCAAGGGTGCCCTCCCCAGGATGCAAAAAACATCCAACAAACACGAAGAATATCAAGATACCCTCCCCGAAGCGACATCGATCTTGTACCTCGGTCCGGCTGTACAATGCCTCATCGGAGGCACCGCGGCTAGATCACTACTCGGCGGCGTAAGCTCCCCCAACAGGCGCCGAACACCCGGACGTGAGGCAGAAGGGCCCTGCTCTAGCAGAAAATGGAACGGGCGCGGCAGAATGGGGGGGGGCGAGAAGTGTGTGTGTGTGGGGGGGGAGAAAAGTGCCCTCTTCGGGCTCTGCGTGCAACCAGTTGGGTCCGAAAGGGGCCCTTTTGAGGCCCTCACGGGCCTCATTTCTGCAAGCCTCGCTGCCCCCCCAATGTACAGTCGGGCTGCTGAAATGAGGAACGCCAAATAAGGAACGAAACCCCTTTGGAACGCGTTTCTTTATGTTCGGCGATGACGGGCGTCATGGGGGGGGGTGGAGGACGGGGGGGGGGTATGACGTGACGCCCCCCCCGCCGTGTGGCTCCCGCACCACAGCCGCGCCCGCGCGCACGACGCGACGAGCGCCGAATCACGAGCGACGACGACGACGCGAGCAGCATGTAAGTGGCGATCTGCCCATTGCGCCTGTGTGCACCGCAACGCTCGCGTGCACCACACCGCGCGTGTGCACCACAGCGCCTGCGTACACCACGCACCGCCCGCGTATGCCACAATACTTGGGAGCACTACAGCGCTGGTGTACATACACCGCAGCAGCCATGTGCAACACAACGCCTGTGTACACCACTGTGCTTGCGTGCGCCACAGCGCCTGTGCACGCCACGTCGCCTGTCTACGCCACAGCATCCGCGTGCAACGCACCGCTGTACACCACAGTGCCTGCGTGCATAGGACAGGTAGAAGAAGCATGTACGTCAGGATCTGCTGCGGACAACAAAAACGTCACGCCAGGAAAGTTCTGAGAATCGAAGGCGACGTTTTTCTCTCCTCCCTCCTCCTCCACCTCCTCCTCCTCTTCCTCCTCCTCTTCCTCCTCCTCCTCCTCCTCCTCCTCGTCCTTTTCCTCCTTCTTACCCCCTGTCGTGCGGTTTGGCGTTGCAGCGCACATGCGCATCTCAGCGTGCACCGCAGAATGGTCGATAGAATCGGTCCACTTGGTTCTCGGACGGCCAATTTAGCTGGAGCCTCCTCGACGCAAGTGGGAGTTTGGGTGATGCGGGCAGACTCGGGGGGACTCGTAGATTCCAGCGGCGCTCCGTCGTCCATGAGGATTTGTTTGCCATTGTTTTCTCTGGAATCCACACGCGTCCCATGTTGTCACAAGAATCCCTTCTGAAATTCTATACACAATAATGGTGCTGTGTTGCACACGGCTGATGTGGTGCACACAGGCGCCGTGGCGTACACAGGCACTGCAATGCACGCAGGCATTGTGGAGTATACTGGCGCTGTGTTGCGCACGGCTGATGTGTTGTACGGAGGCGCTGTGGTGTACACAGGAGCTGCTGTGCCCGCAGGCACGGTGGCACAAACTGACGCTGGGTTGCACGCGGCCGCTGTGGTGTACATCGGCGGCGTGGTGTACACAGGCGCTGTGGTGCACGCGGGCACTGTGATGTACACAGGCGTTGTGGTGCAGATCGCCACCTACATGTTCGTGCCGCCCGTCCTCTGTCATTCCTAAGCATTCCCAAACGCCGCCGGCGCGAAACGTGACGTCATCGACCCCCTCCCCCCCAGAGATGATTGCCGTCATCGGCAGCGTCCGCGCGCACGACGACGATGAGCGACGAGCGACGAACCACGAGCGACGACGACGGACGACGACGACGACGACGACGACGTCGACGTCGACGACGACGACGACGACGCCTGCGGACCAGACACCTATGCGGATTCCTACGCGGACACCTACGCGGATCCCAATGCGCACGGCGGCAGTGCCCGGAGCGCACTGGGGGGGGGAGCGTTACGTCATAGGGGGGGGAGCGTGGGCCATGACGCCCGTCATGCCCCAAGCAATAAAGAAACGGGCTCTTGCGGCTTCAAACAAGCCTGGGTGCACGAGAAAGGCTAGAGGAACAACCACAGAAGGACGTAAGGAACATCGAGCCACTTCCGAATACAACCTGTTCCATATTTCAGCCTCTTGGCTGCATCGCCCCCCTATCACGCGGCCTCCAAGTCCTAGACCCTCGGCCTCTCCCGGAAACGGCTGCTCACCCTGAGCGGTTTCTGGCGGTCCTGGGCCCTGGGAGAGTTGGAGGCGTCTGGGCGGGGGGGGCGTCCACCGGGGGGCCTGCAAGCCATGGCCCGAGGCACGTGCGCGCACGAGGGGGAGAGGGAGGGCAAGGAGCGCGATAGACGAAGCAGATGGGGCCACGAAATAAACCGAAGGAGCTTCTGCGGCCCCGGCCATGCTATCAGCAATCCCACCCCCCTCCCGTGCACCCCCCGACACTTGAAGGCGGACCTGTCCCTCTACAGGGGGAATATTCAGAAATAGTTCAAAAATAGTCTGGGGACTATTTTTCCAGTATTTCTCAGCATTTGGGGGCTATGTTGAACTTTTCGCCCAAAATCCGCCTGTAGGAGGACACGCCCGACGTAACCCGACACGCAAGGAACCCCTCAGCAGAGGCTGCCGGTCAGGCCCCGCCGCGCGCCGGGAGCTGCGCCGGCCGCGGGCCCCCCCTCCGCCGCCCGCCCCGCGCGCCTGTGGCGCCGAGCAGGGCCCGCCGGCGGTCCGCGCGCGCCGCGGCCTCGGCGGCCTCGGCGGCGCGGGGCGCGGACTTTGTGGGAGGCCGGGCGTGGCCCTGCGCGGCCCCTGGCCTTCGGTCGGGCCTGTCCCCCTACATGGCGGTTTTGGGTGAAAGATTTAAGAGACCCCGAAAATGAGTATACGACCACCCTTCGGGTGATAAGGAGGATCTGGGGGGGGGGAGGAACCCACGTCTCACTCGATCGGTCTCACTATCGATCTCACGATCGGTCTCGCTCGATCGATCTCACTCGATCGATCTCATTCGATTTATTTCATTCGATCGATCTCACAATCGATCTGACCATCGAAATCACAATCGATCTCACTATCGATCCCACTATCGATCTCACAATCGATCTCACATTCGGTCTCACTATCGATCTCACTATCGATATCACAATCGGTCACACAAGCAACGGCATCTTCATAATCAACATCATCGTCATCAACGTCATTAACAACATCATCATCATCACCATCATCATCATCATAATCATCATCATCATCATCATCGGGAACACCATCATTATCATCACCACCTCATTACCATCATCATCAACATAATCATCATCATCACCAACATCAGCTTCATCGAGACACCATCATTGTCACGATCATCATCAACAACATCATCATCATAATCGGGACACCGTCATCATCATCAGCATCGGCACACCACCATCATCATGACCTCATCATCATCATCATCATCATGAGAAACAGCATCAACATCATCATCATCACCATCATCATCATCGGGACACCATCATCATCAGCAACATCATAATCATCAGCATCAGCATCATCAACATCGGGACACCATCATCGTCGTCACCATCATCATCATCATCATCACCATCCTCATCATCATCATCACCATCATCATCGGGACACCATCATCATCAACATCCTCATCATCATCATCATCATCATCATCGGGCCACCATCATCAACATCATCATCATCACCTCATCATCATCGTCATCATCATCATCATCGGGACACCATCATCGTCATCGTCATCATCATCAACCTCATCATCATCGGGACACCATCATCATCATCGGGCCACCATCATCACCATCATCATCATTAACAGCATCAGCATCAAACTCATCATCACCATCATCATCGGGACACCATCATCATCATCATCATCAGTATCACCATCATGTTCTCATCATGTCATCATCATCAACATCATCATCATGAAAACCATCATCAACATCATCATCATCATCATTGGGACACCACCATCACCATCAACATGATAATCATTGACATCATCATCGGGATACCACCATCATCGCCACCATGACCATCATCATCACCATCTTCATCATCACCAACATCGTCAACATCATCATGACACCTGCCCCCGGAAAGGGAACATTTGGTCCGGCCGCGCCTCAGCCAGAGGCGGGACACCGGCGGGACACCGCGCGGCACCGGCCCCCAGAGAGGAATCATTTGGTCCGGCCGCGCCTCGGCCGGAGGAGACATTCTTCTCGCCCGCCCACGCAGCTTCGCCTCGCCCGAACGCACGGCACGCACGAACACGAAACCGAAACCGATTTCCCGGTAGGGGGCTTTCCGTTCCACTTCGACCTCACCCCCTCACCTCCGATTCCAACATGTCATAATCAAAAAATAATATCCAGAGTATTTTTTTTTGTATTTTTGAACATCCCTCCTGTAGAGGGACAAGCCCGACCCTGGCCTCGGGAACGCGCCGGCATGGACCGGGGAGCCGTGGGTCGGGTGCGCGGGCGTCAGCTCCACAGATGTCGGAGGGGGCGCCCTGGAACGTGAGGCCCTGGCCTCGGGTCCCGCTCGCATCTCGCAGCGTTCTGGGCCCCCCGGCGCGCGCTGGTGGCTTGGGGGAGGGGGGGGGCGGTGCTCCAGAGACCGCGCAAAACTCCTCGGAAAAGCTGGGGCCACCCTCAGCCGGGGCCGCTGCTGGCAACACCCGGGTCGGGGAGGGGGGGCAATGGACGACGGATGGGCGTGCAAAGGAAGAAAAGGGTATTATGTCCAGCTCCTTCCTCCTCTCCGTCTCCCATTCCATAACCCCTTTCCTTTCTCTCTCTCTCTCTCTTTCTCTCTCTCTCTCTCTCTCTCTTTTTTTCTCTCTATATTTATATATTCATATATATGTGTGTGTGTGTGTCTCTTTGCTCTTCCATGATTGATTGATTGGTTCACGTTGTCAATTATTTGTTTGTGTTTCTTTCTCCCTCTCTCTCAGACTTTCTTTGTCTCCTCTATGTACCTTTCTCTGTCCGTCCCTCCCCACATATTTTGTTTGTTTGTTTTTCTCTGTCGCTTTCTCTTTCGCGTTCTCGCTCCCGCTGTTGCTCTTTATGTTGCCATCGTTATGGGTCGCGTTTCTGTTGTTGCTCTGCCTGTGTCTTTACATACACAAATGAATACGAATGTTTGACGGCGTGGGCCCCAAAGAGTGTGTTCAGCGATATCGATTGTGCAAATAATGTTATGCGACCGATGCGGCAGATTTTAAGTGTCGTCGATATGAAGTTTGTTTGCGGCGAGTTGTCAAGTCCACTATTCGCGCAAACGTTCCACCCACCAACCCGCAACTTGATTTGCCAAGCCCATGTGGTTGCGATTGCGATGAGCTGGGCGCTGGCTGGGGCATCCTTGAAGCCGCGCTAGCCCGCGCAAGCTCTCGCGCGCAGCGGCCAGATAGTTTGGCGCGACCAACGCAGCCGTGGTGGCGCAGACCACTGGGCACTTCCTAGCGGGCGTTTCACTGCGAAGCGGCGAGTTGGGCGGGAACGGTATTATGGCCACGTCGGCAACGGTAGACGCGAGCATGGTAGTAGCGATGCTGGTGGCGATGGTGACAACGACGACGGCAAGGCCAATGACGCGTCGGTGATGGAGGCTTTGGAAGGTGTTCGACGCGCTCGCGCGGCCGACGCGCGAAAGTGGCCGCATGGTGTCATTTGACGCGGATCGTGCCCAATCAATACGCGCGCCAGGGCGTCCGAATAATTTCGACATGCAGCGCGGGAGGTCCGTTTGGCCGGATTTAAGGAACATGTTGAACAACTTGTGGTTTTTCCTCGGGAATTCACAGAAAGCGCGAGGGTAAACTCGCAAGAATTCGCAGGAGCGCGAGCGCAGGCATTTTTGTTTAAACTCACGTTGCAAAACCACGCGTTGTGGTGTGTGTGTATGTGTGTGCGTTTTCCAGAGACTGGAATTTGAATTCTGGACGAAACCTGAAGCTGTTTTAAAAAAGTGCCCGCGTAATTGCGAGACGACGCGCGCTTGCGCATCGCCACATGCGATGCAAGGGACTCTTGCGAGAGCACGCGCGCGAGGGCGTTCGGGCGATTCCGACATGCGCGCGCGAGGCACGTTTGGAAACACACTGTGTCTCTGAATAGAAAAAACCTGAGTACGGTACCCTAGAGATTCTGCAAGCAACTCACGAGAAGTTTTGTCTTGTTCGGGACCTCTTGTTGCGAAACCATGTGTTTTGTACGTTTTCGGGGGGCTCGATTTTGGCGCCCTTGCGGAGCCGATGCTCGTGAAGGATTTTGGGGATGTGCGCGCGACGACGCGCGCGCAATTCGCCCCATCTGTTGCCGGGGATGTTGGCCAACGGACAGTCTTGGATATATGGAAGCGCGCTCGTATCTTTTCGCGAAGAGATGAGCAGGGGGTATTACCGGTTTGGCGAGGGTGATGCGAATGCATATTTCGGACGGGCGATAGGCCAGAATCCTGCCAGATGAGAGCGAGGCGGCGGCGGGGCGGCGGCAGTCTGCGAGGCTCTGAAGAAGCCAGCCGCAGGCGCGATATTTTTACAAACTAAACATCTAGCCCGCTGGCGGAGTCGCAATGCGATCAAGATGCTTTTCTCTCTCCAGCGCGCAGCGCCAGAACTCTCATCAGCCGCCAGCCGGGCGGAAGACCGTAAATGGGTCAATGGCCCTGCGGGGCCCGCAAAGCCACTCGGCGGCGGCGGGCAGTGGACCTCCAGAAGGCTCTCTAGAGGTCGTCAAGTACATAGGCCCCGGCCGGGCCTGGTCACACGGCCCCTGGCGGGCCAGCACAGAAAGAGGCAGCCCCTGGTGGGCTGGCAAAATAATATGTAGGCCCCTCGGCCAACATCTCAGGAAGCCTCTGGAACTCAGGAGAGGACGTGCGCGTCGGGCGGAGGATGGGAGAGCGTAGGAACGCACGTGCTCCGTCAGCTCCTCCTTCCTGCCAGATGCCATCTGGAGCTCGAAGGGGTTAAAGCCAGCGATCAACGACTGTGCCGCTCGCCACAACATTACGGAACGGCTTCATGAAACCGAACCGCTCGCCAGGAGCGCACTCAAACATGGAAAAAGAAACTCAACTCACTGAGGCTGCCAACGTGGCCTTGGCCTTCTCCACGCTGCAGAACACTCCTCGCGTCCCCAACCGTCCGTCAATGGACTCGGGGTCCACGTAGTAGCCAATGCCACTGGCCATCTCGTTCGCCTCGTCCTTAGTGATCTGCCTGCCCTCGGGACTGTAGTTTCTCATCGCGCGCTCGGGCGCCTTGATCACCGCGGGAATGTCCTCGACACCGGCCTTCAGCAGCTTCGTCTTGATTCCCGCGAAATCATAATCCAACGGTGCCGTCTTGATTTCCACTTTTTCTGGCCGGGCGGTTCCTTGGGCCACGTGCAGCTTAATCGTCAATCGTCTTTGCCGTCTTGGCCGTCCTCTGCCTCGTAATCTGGACTGGTTCCTCTCCGAATACGGCACCACCACTCTCGATCTCTATGGGCTCGGGCTCCTCACTTTCAACCTTCTTGGGCGTCCTCGTTCTCGTAACGGTGCCTGTCGCCGTCGTCGGAGTCGAACCTCGAGTGCGGTCGTCGTCCGCGTGAATCAGCCGCGGTATTCTCTCGATCTCCGAATTGCGCATGCCAAGCTGATCGTTTCGTTCGGAGTGCCAAGACCGCTATGGCATGCGTCCTCGGATAGAGAAGCACAAACGCAATGGGAAATGATGGGTGGAAGGGATAGGGTGTCATGGCGCGAACACACCTCTCTTGCCTGTCGTCCCTATCTCTTCTATATAACAGTTCTCTCTCTCATTCGCTCCTATCTTCCTCCCCCTCTCAACCACAACGCTCGGCCGCATGGGCGATTCCAAAAGGCAGGGGACGGCGGTGATTCGCCGCAGGCGCGCGTCTTCGATACGTACCTACACATGGATACACACATATAGCCACACTGTCGTATGTATGTATAGATGCGTGGGGGAATCTATCATATGGTCATACACAGTATGTGTAGATGTGCAAATTTGTTTGTATGTATGTATGTATGTATGTATATATATATATAGATCTACGAAAATTCGCGCGGGGTGGAAGAGAGGCAGCGAGAGAGAGAGAGAGAGAGAGCGACAGAAATACACAAGCCAAGCAAACCGCATGATAGCAAGAATGAGGGATATACTGTGAGAGAGAGAGAGAAGACGCATACATCTACATATACACATGGCCAGAGAAACAAAGAAAAATAGAGAGAGAAAGCGAGAGCGATACATATATATATGTACGCATCACATGTGTTTACACATATCAACGTATATGCATATATGCACAACAAAGGGGGAGCGCCACTAGACGTACACGACTACAACGATTCACCCCAGCGCGGCAGACGTCTAAATAAGTGGTACGGTGCGACCTGGTACGGCGTGGTATTCGATAGGAACACGCAGCTGCTGCGGTAGGGTATGGGACGAGACGGGACAATACGATATGTATCGCCATGGACACGTCTGAGACACACACATCCAGTCAAACTCCCAACGGCTGGTCAGGAGGAGGGGGTGGAGCAGGAGGAGGAGGACACGGAGGAGGAGGAGGAGAAGCAGATCTTGCTCCAAGCCGAAGACGGCACACCGTGCACCCCAGACCGAGTCATGCTAAGGAGGACGGCTAGGGAAAAGGCTGGCCCATCACATATACGTACATCTCCTCGGAGAGGCGAGTCACACATCGTGGACACGAAAGGGTGATAGGGGGAGGGAGGGGAGAGCGGGGGAGTGGGGGGCGAGGAGAGGCTGATGAAGGGGCCCAGGGACACACAACATAAATACACACAACATCCTTGGATCCCCCTGTACTTTTCAATGTCTGCTGGATTCTCGACTTCCCCCCCGCTCCCCCACTCCCTCCCACACTCTCCACGGCATCGACAATCCATTCTGTCTGCGTGTGCTTTGGGCCCTCCCCCCCCTCCTCCTCCTCCTCCTCCTCCTCCTCCTCTCCTCCTCCTCCTCCTCCTCCTCCTCCCCCTCCTCCCCCTCCTCCCCCTCCCCCTCCTCCCCCTCCCCCTCCCCCCCCAGGTCGGACGACGGGGGGCCAGCCAGCGGGGCCCATCGACATCAGCTCACGCAGCGGGAGTCTCCCGGCGCCTCCCGGCGCCAGAGGCGCCAATGCATCAAGGAAGGTGCCCCGCGGCGGAGGCAAAGCCAGCTGCGCGCAGGTGACCTCGTGGCCCCCCTCCTCAATCATCCCCCGTTCGATCCGACCTTAATAAAGGAGGGGGGGGGGCGGGGAAAAGGGCAAAGAACGGGGGGGGAGTGGGGATGAGGGGAAAGAGGCGGGGGGGAGAGACGGGAACAAAAAGGGGGGGACAAGGAGAGAAGCAGGAAGGGGTACCGTGGCGCCTGCACGGCAGTCCCCTGGCAGGGCAGGAAGGCCCGCGGGCCCCCGGCCACCTCACCGCTGCGCGCCGGCGGTGCTGCACTGGCACGCTGCAGAGGCAGGACAGAACAACCAAGCACTGCTTGCCGAAGGAAATAAGAGGGGAGAGAGAAAGAGAGAGAGAGAAGAGATATGCAGGGAGCGAGAGAAAGAGAGATACATGGAGGCAGGGAGAGATGGAGAGGAGAGAGGGATCCAGAGGTTGACAGGCACAGGAACAGGCAGAGCGATCGGACTATCAGGAATGCAACAAGCACCCACGAACACCCACACACCCACACACAACTTTCCAATTCCAGAGGAGACCGCACGTATCAAATCCAGGCGCTGAGAGCAAGGTCCCGAAGACGGAAACATGCCGCAGAGAGCCTGAATGCTGTTGGCCGGATAACCAGCAGCAGCGATGTGCGAATTGTATCGCGAAACGTGACAGAGCGTCTTCAGTGATTGTTTCAATAGTGCACATTTCCAACCCCCTCCGCTCTGGAATCGCCCCCTTCCCCCCCCCTTCCCCTCCCTGGCGAGAAGCCTCTCCGCCCGACTCCGATCTCCCTTTTCCGAAAGCCGGGCGTGGGGGGCCCAGACCGCCTCCGCCCTCCGAAAGTCGGAAGTGGGAGTTCGGACCGACTGCCGGACCAATCCCATCCGATCGGTATCGACTCCAACCAAACGGGCCACTCTTCAACCGGCCAATCAACTCTCTGGTGCCCATTACAAACATACGTCTTGAGCCGACCGTCGGAGTCGATGTGTAAAGCATTCGTAAACGAATTAGGGATGAATTGCGCATCTCACGAAAAGCATTCACTCTGGCCGGCAACTTGGGAGCTACAGTTTGAAGTGGTACTGGTGTAATTTCTGACTTCTGAGATTTGTGATGTTTGAGTCTGGGCAGTGGTCGCCAACCTTGCTGGAGCTTTACGGTTGACGTATGGAAGCCTGGACATCGTTGGCACTATACTTGCGTAAAGCTCCAAGCTTCGCATTGCTTGGTGTTCATGTCACGCGTTTGGAATTCCATCAGCGAGCTGTGGATATTCATCGGGAAATCAAACAGACCCGAATGATAAACTCATCGAGTATTCATGCAAGTTTCAGTTGCCAAGTGCAGTCAGAAAGAAGGAATCATGTGCGCGAGTTGCACACACGAACTACTATATGCCATATGACAGATGTGGGAAATGAACAGTTTCTGTAATGTGGTACTATTATGTGTTTACTTGTTCTTGATTTCAACATCTTATGTATTACGGAGGTACTAGATGTGTGAGTTTGTTGTGGCGTACGTACTGTTTAATGGTGCACATATGTTGTGACAGTATGCTTGCTTTTCTAATGTATAAATATACGAATGTAGATGTGACTATACATATACCTATACGACCACCCTTCGGGTGATAAGGAGGTTCGGGGGGGGAACCAACGTCTCACTCGATCGGTCTCACTATCGATCTCAGTATCGATCTCGCTATCGGTCTCGCTCGATCGATCTCACTCGATCGATCTCACAATCGATCTCACTCGATCTATCGCATTCGACAGATCTCACAATTGATCTCACAATCGATCTCACAATCGATCACACAATCGATCTCGCATTCGGTCTCAATATCGATCTCACTATCGATATCACAATCGCTCTCACAATCAACTTCATCATCATAATCATCATCATCAACATCATCAACATCAACATTACCACCAACATCTTCATAACCATGAGGGCACCGTCATCATCATCATCATGAACATCATCATCAACGTCAGCATCATCATCGGGACAACATCATCATCATCACCATCATCATATCGTCATCATCATCAGCAGCATCATCATAATCATCATCATAGTCGGGACACCATCATGATAACCATCGTTCTCATCATCAACATTATCATCAACATCGTCATCATCCTCGGAACACCATCATCATCATGATCATATCGCATCATCATCATCGACATCATCACCATCAACAACATCATCATCATTGGGGCACTAGCATCATCATGAACAACATCATCATCAACATCGCCATTATCATTTTTAATCAACCTCGGGACACCATCAGCATCACCATCATCATCATCACCATCACCATCATCAGCATCATCATCGGGACACCATAATCATCATCTACAACATCATCATCATCATCAACATCATTATCGCCAGGACACCATTTCCATCAACATCATCATCATCATCACCAACATCATCGGAATCATCATCATCATCATCATCATCATCATCATCATCATCGGGACACCATCATCGTCATCATCATCAACATAATCATCATGAACATCATCATCCTCATCATCGGGACACTATCATCGTCATCGACACTATCATCAACATCATCATCATCTTCATCGGGACACCATCATCATCATCATCATCATCATCATCTCATCATGATCATCATCATCATCATCTCATCATCATCATCCTCGCAGGACACCGCGGGACACCGGCGGGACACCGCGGGACACCGCGGGACACAGCGGGACACCGGCGGGGCACCGGCGGGACACCGCGCGCCACGGGCCGCCCGGCGGAGAATCATTTGGTCCGGCCGCGCCTCAGCCATTGGAGACTTTCCTCTCGCCCGCCCACGCAACTTCGCCTCGCCCGCACGGCACGCACGAACACGAAACCGAAATCGATTTCCCGGTACGGGGGCTCTCCGTTCCACTTCGATCTCACCCCCCAACCTCCGATGAGCTGCGCCGATCCAAACATATGCTTTCACGGTTTAATGTTGTAGGCGCTTGTGAACATGAATTGAATAGGACATGGGATGATTCCAGTGTGCCTCATAATTACGATTTGTTACTTGATCTTCATCTGGGATTCAAGACATCGTGCGCCGATTCTGCTCTCCGACAGAGTGTGCAGAAACGTGCTGTCCAAAATCCCGACCCGCTGCATTCTATAACATGTATGTGTCTGGCAATGGGAATTCAACAAGACAGGTGCTGGTCCCACCCACCCCACAAAATCTATTATTGCTATTTGTGTTCCAATCACAATCCGACACAATAAGAACATGTGTGATCCCAGCCTCCCGCAAACTACGTAATAGTTGTTCGGGGTAAGTTCGGCTGTCACAGAACACGCGCTGCTTCCAAGCTTCCGCATACGTCTGTTCTACAACATTTGTTTTCAACCTGGCTTTCCTCGGACATGCGCCGACCCCAACCTTCTGCAACATCATGTGATATCATACGTGCTTGATTTCAACGCGGCTTCAACACTTCTTAAAACCCTGATCCTGGCCTCCCGCATAATGAATGCTTCGACGACAATAAGAAACGGTCCACTTAAAGCGTCCCACCGAATGCTTTCATATTCCATGTGCTCCGCGCTAATCCCCGCCTCCCCTCAGAATTTGTTCATACAGCATTGGTTTGCCAAAATGAGTTTACTAGTTCATGGGGCGTGCCCAACTCCCTGATGATGTGGTCTGCCGCCACTCGGAACGCTCCCTTGGAGAAGGTGACAATCCCGCGCCAAAGGCAGGCAAGCGGTGGCCAAACAAATCTCTGATAATCCCGCGGGATCTTCGAGCAACCTCTGAACAAAAAACCCGAGGGACCTCTGAAAACTCCCGACGGATCTCTGAATCATCACGAAGAATCCCGACGAAACGCTGCGAAATCTTTTGAAAGAATCCCGGAGAAATCCCTGAAGGATCTCTGCAGGATTCTCAACGATCTCGATGCAATGTCTAAGAAATCGCTATGACATCTGTAGAAACAGCCGCTAGGGAATCTCTAGGGAACTTCCAAACAGTTGGGAAAGGTACAAATTTGGTTGGCGCAAGTATCACAAATATTGGGATTCGTCCCGATCGTTTGTAATCCGTCCCATTTTGGGTCTGGACCCCCCTCGCCGCAGGCAGGCGACGACGACGACGACCGGCGTGGACGTCATCGCCGTCGCCGTCGCCGTCATTTGCCAGGGAGTCGGTCGGGCGGGCGGGCGGGACACGTCGTCGTCGTCGCTTGCCAGCGCGTGGTATCGTCGCCATCGGCATCGCCCAAGGCCGGGGAGAGCACTCGGCCCCCTGGCTTTCACTTTGGAGAGGGGCGGGGAAGCAGGGGGGCTTACAGGTTTTTCCCCCCCCCTGGCTTTCGAGGGGGGGTCGGGCTCTGACCTCCCCAACCTGCGAAGAAAGCGCCCTCTTTCAGACACGTGAGAGGCCGAAGCCCGCGCTCACAAGCCTGAGCGTCGGAGCCGAACTGACCCAATCCGCGAAAACCCAAGGCATAGGCGCGCGTGTGATCTCACCAGGCGCTCTGGGCGAATGTGGTATATCGAAATGTTTGTTCGTTTCCCCTACTCGGGGAAAAAAGGCTTCCTCACTGTTCCATATCGATAAACACTCTCACCCACCCGACCAGCAGCAAACCCGGATCCACAACAACACCCCCGCCAACCATGCAAATCAACAAACCAGTTCCGATGCATGTTAGCCATCGTGGACCCCATCACGGGGTGAGTCTAGCAATCTATGTTGTGCGATGTATGTAGAACAACAATTGTGGTACAATTTTCGTGGCGCAATCTACGTTGTGCAATTTAGATTGTGCAACCTACGCTTTGCAATCTACGTTGTGCAAGCGCGTGGAACACTATACATGGTGCAACACGTCTATGTGGTGCCATGTAGGTGGTGCACAGTATGTTGTGCCGTCTGCGTTGTGCAACTGATCTGTGGTGCTAATGTATGTGTGCAGTCGATGTGGTGAACCATCAATGTGGTGCAACCGACGTGGCGCAACCTGGGTGGTGCATTCTGTGTTGTGCAGCATACATGGTGCAATCTATGTGGCACAGCCGTCGTGGCGCAATCTATGTGGTGCAACAAATTCCTGTTCGCAATGAGTTGTCCACTCCACTGCTCGCGCAAACATCCCACCCACCCACCCGCAACTTGGTTTGCAAAATTTCTTAAGACCGTGACGGTGGGTACCACATGGCATTTGGCAACAACAGCGACGCCGACGACGACAGCGACAGCGACGGTGACGACGCCGCCGACAACGACTACGACGACACCGACAACGTCTCCAACGACTTCGACGACGCCGACAACGACGACGACGACGACGACGACACCGACGACGACGACGACGACACCGACGCCGACGACGACGATGATGACAACGACGACGACGATGACGACGCCGACGACGACGATAACAACGACACCGACGACGACGACGACCACAACGACGCCGACGACGACGACGACGACGACGGCGGCGACGACGACGACGACGCCGACGTCGACGACGACGAAGACGACAACGACGCCGACGCCGACGACGACGACGACGACGACCGCCAACGAAGACAACGAGGAAGGAGGGAGGACGACGACGGCGACAACGACGACAACGACGAGGGAGGAGGGAGGACGGCGACGACGCGAACGACGAAGAAGGAGGAAGGACGGCGACGCCGACGACGGCAACGACGAGGGAGGAGAGGAAGACGACGACGACGACAACGACGACGACGACGACGACGCGACGACGACGAAATAGGAGGACGACGACGACGCCGACGACGGACGACGAGGAGGAGGAAGGACGACCACGGCGACAACGACGACGGAAACGACCACGACGCCAAAGAGGACGACGACGACGAACACGAGGAAAGACAGAGGACGACGTAGGCGACGACGACGACGACAACGACGCGGGAGGAGGGAGGACGGCGACGACGACGGCGACGACGACGCAAGAGCGCGTGCGCACGCTTTTGTTGAAAATCCGTGTTGCGAAACCTTGGGTTGTGTAGGTTTTTGGACGCACGATTTTGTAACCCTTCCGAAACAGATGGGTTTTGAAGGTTTTCGGCATACGCGCGCGACGACGCGCGCGTCTGCACTTCGTCCCGTTTTTTTGAAGGGGATTCTCGCGACGGCACACGCGCAAGGGCGTTCGACAGATTTCGACACGAGCGCGCGCGAAACCCGTTTGGTAGTATTTTGTGAAAATCTTGAAACACCGATGGTTTTCTTAAGATTTCGCAAGAGCGCACGCGGAAGTTTTTTTAGCAAATCAGTGTTGCGAAACCCTGTGTGTTTGTATGTTTGTTTTGGAAACTCGATTGCGAAATCTTTCCGGCACCGAGAGTTTTATAAGGATTTCGGCATGCGCGCGCGACGACGCGCGCGTGTGCACTTCGTCTCATCTCCTGCAAGGGGTTATTGAAAGTGTGTTATGCTAGATCAAAAAAATCACAACAGAGTGCTTTTGTTTTAACAGAAGAGGGACCTCAGGGGGGGAAACCGGCCAAGCTGGGATGGTCTGATTTCATATTTCGGATGGACGAATGTGCAGAATACATATATATATATACAGATACATACATGTATATATATATATATGTGTAAATGTATATGTAAATGTATTTATGTATGTGTATATATATATGTGTGTGTGTGAAATTATGATATTCCAGGGGGAAGCGTTAAGTCCGGGGGGGGGAGGGGGGGGGGAGAGCCTATTCTCTTTCTAGAAAGGAAAATCCGCGTGGTGCAATTCACCCTGGCGAAATTGAAATTGTTAACACCACTGCTCGCACAACCATTCCACCCACCCGCCTGCAGGTTGACTTGCAAAATCCATGCGGCGGCGATTGCGATGACTGCTCGGCGCTGGCTGGCGCATCGCCGCGGCCGCGCTAGCTCGCGCGATCTCGCGCGCAGAGCGGCCAGCTAGTCTGGCGCGACCAGCGCGGCCGCGGTGGCGCTGACCTCTGGGGGTTTCCAGCGCGTCCCGCAGGCCGCGCTGACGAGCGGGCAATGTAGTGCAAGTCGATGACTCGGGCGGGCTCGGTATCATGGCGACGTCGACAGCGGCAGACACGATGATGATGGTAGCGATGCTGGTGGCGACGATGACGATGACGACTGCAAGGCCAATGGCGCCAGCGATGCTGACCACGCTAATGACGCGCGTCGGTGCTGACAAGTGCCGGCAGATTTTGACATGCGCGCGCGGCCCACGGAGGCGGGTGGCCCGCATCGTATTTTCTGAAAATGATCGTGCCCCCCCGCCAGCGGGCAAGGGCTTTCGAATGGTTTCGTCATGCGCGCGAGTCTCTCTTGGTCCCATTTGATGAACATGTTGAGAAATCGTTGGGTGTTTTGCAAATTCGCAAGAACACACGCAATTTTCTGGGAAGCGTCAGGTCGAGAAATCATTGCCTCCAGATTGTTCGGTAACCTGGACCTGAGATCCATATGAAACCTATGGTTTTTTTCCAGGAGAATACGGCATGCGCGCGCGACGACGCGCGCGCATGGACGTTGTCCAATTTGTTGCAAAGGACGACGGCGAATGCGAATGCTGTTGTAAACGAAAGCGCGCACAATTTTGTTTGATGAAAATAAAAAAAGGGTGTCGAACCTGCCCTGGTTGGAATGGTACGAACTCATACTCAAAGGATCTATGGGGCAACACGATCTGTAGACGGCACATCCCCAAGGGGTACCGATAACCAAGGGTGGCAGTATATCCGGATCCTTATTTTCTATAACGGACAATCTATGTGGTTCCATCTGCGCTGTGCAACCGATGCTGCGCAACTGATGTCCACACTTCGGTCGGGCGTGTCCTCGTACAGGGGGGTTTTGGACGAAAAAGTAAGGACTTAAAAGCATGTTCAAACTTGCCCAAACAAACAATCAAACCATCGTCCTCAAAGTATATTAAAACTATGTTTGAATATCCTCCCTGTAGAAGGACAGGCCTGGCTTAAGTCTACAGAAGAATGGACCCATTCCATTCCATTGCAAAACAGCCCACCCACCCACCCACAACTTGCTTTTGCACAGCCCATGCGGTTGCGATTGCGAGCTTGACGTTGGCTGGTGCATCTCTGCGGCCGCGCTAGCCCGCGCAAACTCGCGCGCACAGCGGCGAGCTAGTTTGGCGCGACCGACGCGGCCGACGAAGCGTTGACCGCCGGTCACTCCCCAGCGGGCATTTCCTTGCGTGTCGGTGACCTGCGCGGACGCGGTCTCATGGCAACGCCGACAACGGTAGACACCATCAGGGGAACAGCGATGATGGTGACGATGGTGGCGATGACGACGGCAGAGCCAGTGATGGTGCCGATGCTGTTCACGCTCGCCGACAAAGATGACGATGTCCTCGCATCGGCGATGAAAGAGCTGTCAAAGATGACGATGTCGCTTGCTCGCTGACAAAGATGGCGATGTCGCTCGCTGACAAAGATGACGATGTTTTCGAAGGAGCTCGACATCCGCGCGCGGCCGACGCGCGCGAGTGGCCCGCGTGGTGTTATTTGATACGGATCGTGCCCCCTCCCAGCACGCGCGCAAGGGAGCCCGAATGAGTTCGACATGCGGCGCGAGAGGCCTGTTTGGCAGGAATTGGTGACTTTGTTGAGCAACCGATAATTTTCTTAACAATCCACCAGACCGCGACCGCATGATTTGGTGACAACTAGTGCTGCAAAACCATGTGTCGTGATATGTGTTCGGGACACTCGTTTTTGAAATAATTTCAGAACCGTGGGTGTTTGACACCTCATCCGGTTTTTTTGCAAGGGAGTCTTGCGACAGCACGCGCTCAAGGGCGTTCGAACGATTTCGACATGCGCGCGGGAGGCCCGTTTGCCAGCATTCGATGAATCTGTTGAAGAACCGACAGTTCTGTGCAGAATTCGCAAGAGTGCGGGCGCAGGCTTTTTTGAAAACCCTGTTGGTGAGCGTGCTTTTATTCGGCGTCTCGACATTGGGCGGAAGGGGGGGGGAAGGGGGGGTCTGGCTCGGGACCTCTGCTTAGTGCGACTGTTTGGGACCGTGCGTCCTATGGGGGAGTGGTGACCGCACCTGCTCGAAACAGGCGCCAAAAACCAGCCAAGATCCAAGATCTACTCCACGGTGGGAGGGGAGGGGGTGGTGCGAGGGCCCGCGCCGATCGGCAAAATAATGAATAAAAAAAGATCACTTGCGAAACCATGTGTTTGTCCATGTTTTCGTGACTCTCGGGCATGCAATCCTTACGAAGACTTAGGTCTTTGACGGGCTCTGGCATGCCCGCGCGACGACGCGGGCGTGCGCGCGTCGTCTCGCTTTTTTTGCGAGGGGCTTTGAAAGCTGATGATTTTTGATCGACGAGCGCGCATATTTTTATCTGCAGAGGATGAGGGGGAGTCGAATTCGGGCCTGCCTGGGATGGTACGAATTCCTATTTCGGATGGACGATGGGGCAACATCGTATTAAAAAAATGCAATACGAAAAAAGGCCGTTAAGTCGGGGAGGGGGGGAGGTAGATCCTAATTCATTTCAGAAGAGAAGATCCAAGCAGCGACGGGGCGGCGACGAGGCAACGACGGCGACCACGGAGCCAGCAGACCGCCAGCCAGAACCAGACGCTGGGCGGCGACGAGGTGGCGACGGCGAGCACGGAGCAGCCAGACCGACAAAACCCCCCTCCAAACGACGGGCGACGACGAGCGGCGACGGCGAGCACGGAACCGGCAGACCGACAATCCCCCCAAACGATGGGCGACGACAAAGCGGCGACGGAACGGCGACGGCGAGCACAGAGTCGCCAGACCGGCCCCCCCTGAGCGCCTTCGAACAAAAGTGACAGCCCCTAAGCGAAAGCACTGGTTGAGGAACTTTGCCTCCGTATCTGGAGCATGCGCGGGCGCCCCGCGAACACTTTGTATTAGTTTTTGATGGGGGCGGCGGGGGTGCCCTCGTCAAACAACAATGCAACATCCACTTTGCCTCTGGATCCGAAGCATGCGCGGGCGCCCCGCGACAACGTGGTGGGAGTTGTCGTCACGGACGGCGGGGCCTCTCATCTGCTTGCTGCGCGCAAGCCCACTATCTCTCCGTATGGAACGTTGGCCGCGCGGACGAAGGGCCGATCACTTTTGTCCCGCCGCCCGTGGCCCAAGCGTCGGGCGGCGTCGTCGGGCGGGCCCTTGCTCAGGCATGCCCTGTACCTCGAGGCGGCTTCGCGACAACGAAGCGCCCACTGCTGCTCCCACCAGCCTGCACCAAGACTGAACGCGGAAACGCCGTGGCAACCGTGGTCACCGTCCCGTCTTGGTCAGCGTCAATTCGTGGATCATGCTCCCGAATCGGCGACGGTCGGCATGGACCATGCCCAGAGCGGCGTCGACAAGATCTCGCCCGCGACATCTCGGTCATTGTCAGTGTGTTTCTTCCCTCGACTGATGGTCCAAACTCCCCAGATCCCCTCGAGTCATGAAACAGTCATGACGGGAGGTTATCGTCCGTTTTCGGCTTCCAAAGGCCATCAACGGGCCCTGGGGCCGCCAATACAGACTCGGGATGGCCAGTCGGGCCGGGGAATGGGTCGAGAGACCTCCAGGGGCCCACGTTGCGAAACATTCATGACCCCGGGGGACTGGGCCTGAGCCTCGCGCGAGATGAAGACTCGTGCCGCGCCCTTCCTTGCCAGCTCTGTCCCCCCTGCCTGGCTCGGGGTGCCTCGCCATGCCCCCACCCGTCCCCCTTCCCCCCTCGCACCATCGTGCTCGGGGCCCACTCTCCCGCCCTCTTCCTCCCATGCCCTTCCTCCCCTTGTGTCCACAGTCCCTCCTCCTCGCACCCCGCAGCCCTCCCATCCCCGTCCCCCCCCCCCGCCTCCAGTGCCTCGTCCCTGCGCTCAAATTCGGCGCCCCTCTTCCTTGTCACCTTCTGGTCCCTACCCGTCCCCTCCCCTTCCTGGAAGCGGATGGGGGATGTGGGCAGAGGATTGCACCGATGCGCACGCACGGGACAGCTCCTCGACGCCGGACACGTTCGGAGGGGCGACGGCGGGGAGCGCAAAGGTCTTGGCCCCCCTGGACGCTCCAAATCTGGTAGTCGACATCAGCGCGTTCTCCCGACATGCGAAGGGAGCCACCGTGTTCGCCAGGGCTCAACGGCATGAAACCGATAGGAGGGACGAAAGAAGGAAGAGAAAGAGGGAGAGAGTGCGGGGAAGGGGGGTGATTCAGCCAGACCTCCCGTCGCGAGCCCGCTGCTGCGCCAGCCCGCGGTTGGCAGGGCGCCGCGCTGTGCTGGGTGCGCGTGAGCTGGCGAGCATGTGATTCAGACAGCAGGCGACAGTAGGCGCGGATTGGCTACTGCAACGCTGCAAACTGCAGCGGCAATGTCTGATTCGCCGAAGTCCGTGAGAACTGCTTGGGGCGGGGGCGCTACGGCGCGCAGACTCGGCGACCCCTTGGGTACGGGCACGGGAGTGGGAGATGCCAGCCCCCCCCTCACCCCCCTTCCCTCTCTCCCTCCTTCTCCTCCTCCCCCCTCCCCCCCTCCCTCTCCCCATCCTCCTCCTCCCCCTCCCCCTCCTCCCCTCCCCACCTCCGCCCCCCCCACCCACCCCTCCTCATCCTTCTCCTCCTCCTCCTCCTCCTCCTCCTCCTCCTCCTCCTGGTGCGCTGCGGATGGTAGAAGTGAGGAGTGTCAGGAGCGAATCCACGCACTCGGAGCGACCTTGCTTGCAACATCGCTGGCAGCGTGGTGCTCACTGAAGGGAGCCGGCACGCTCGAATTGAACTCGCTGCCAACTTCGCCTTCAGTGGGACTGTGCGCCAGCCGCGAGGTAAGTACGACCGGAGTGAGCTCCCGGGACCTGGCGACAACGTAGCTAGAACGCTGGAGACACGAAACACACTGGAAGCGAGTCGGACCGCTCGGAGCGAGTGTCTCTCGAACCACACGGGCAACGCGACGTGCACTCGAAAGCTCGCCGGCACAGTCGCAAGGAACTTTCCTGCAAGCTTTGCTCTCAACGCGATGTGTGTCGACCGCGCGCGGGTTCCCTCGGAGTGGACCTCCTGGCGGCCACGTGGCAACGGCGCTGGCAACGCGGAGTGCAGAGGAAGCGGGCCAGCACGCTCGAAGTGAGCTTCCTGGAGGCAACGCTGGCATGGCAGTGTGCGCTGGTATCGAGCGGGCGCGCCCGAAGTGTGTGCCAGAAGCGAACGGGCGCACTCGGACTGAACTTCTGGCACGCCACGCTAGCAACGCCATGGGCACTGCCAAAAGGGAGCTCCACCTAGAACCCCAGTGAGGGCGTTCGAATGGCGCCACATTTCGGCACACTGGTCACACGCTTCCTGCCCCCTTTAGGGAACTCCGACGGCACCAGTGAAGGCGCTCGCATGGCGGCACCGCGCCCATTTCGGCACACCCCTCGCGCGGACCGTGCCCCGAAGGGGGCTCCTCGCCAACTTGATGTTTTGCGTTCCTTCTGGCAGTAACTGCCTCGGCCAGCACAACACCGACAATAAAACATATACGAAGACCACTTGCACCAAGGAGTAATCCATATATGGAGACAGCTGCCTGCGGACTGGGGGAAAAGGAGGACAGTAACAATGAAGAGGAGGATGAGAAGGATGAGGACGAGGAAGGGTTGAGGTTGGCAGGAGGGGAGGAGAGGAGGGGTAGGGAGAAGGAGGGAGAAGAGGAGGATGCAACCGCCCAACCGCGCGGACCTGGTATAGTTTCCAAGACATGGCTGAGATACTCAGTCGCCCCCCCCCACTCGCTGCGTACACCTGCCCCCCACTGTCGTCATCCTCCGCCTCCCATCCACCCTAGCAAGATGATGCCTCTGGCGGTGCCCTCTCGGCTTCTGCTCCTCTGACCTGGCCACCCCTAAGGCCATGGGCCGAAGGCACATCCTCCCCGGTGCTCTGCATCAGGAGCATGCGTCAGCTGCCCCTTGCCGCCAATCACCTTGCGGGAAGCCCCATGGAGCGGCAGGCATTGTCAATTAGCACTTTTCGCGTGCGGCTGGAGTCTGGGAGAAGGGCGCCTGGATGACTGTGATCACCGAGTTGCGGCTGCCACCGCAGTAACATGCCACAGGCAGTCAATGTTTGAAGGGACTGGTTCCACGACGACATTGGGCTTACGGTTGCCCACGCCTCCCTGCGATGGAGCAATAATCGACATCCGGTACTGCGTGAAACCCGAGAGTGGAGCAAATCTGGGACCCTATCGGCGGCAGGCTCTTGAAAACGCAAAGCCAATGTGGCGCCTCTGTTGTGAGGTAATCTGAGGCCGCCGCGCGTGCGATGATAAACCATGCTGGTGTTACATACTTGCCATTTGGGGGTCCCAAAACGGCTCGGTGACGGACCGTGCTGCGACTCCGAAACCCCAAGAGACCTCACCGTACGGTCCGTCAACGCACGGTTTTGGGAGCTCGGATGCCAACGTTAGGTCGGGCATGTCCCACTACAGGAGGATTTTGAGCGACAACTTAGACATGGTCAAAAAAGATTCCCAAATACCCACGAATAGTCAAAAAGTCATCCCCGGACTATTCTTTGACTATTTTTGAACATTCCCCCTGTAGAAGGACAGGCCCGACTTAAGCGTACGGTCCGTCAGCGCACGGCGGAGCTCGGATGCGCCAGCGTCGCCCGGAACACATCCCCGGAGAGAACGGCCAAAGTCCCCCAAAACAGTGCGGTCAACCCGAAAATCCCCACCGACATACGCCACCGCGTGGGGGCCCCCCTTTTGCCGCCCCTAACCTGCGCGAAGGGGCCCAGGTACACACAAAACAATACACACAAATCCCAGGATTCCCCATAGTTTCCCATATTTTCTAGATTTTCGTCTTCCCCTCACTTCCCATACATTTTCCCATATTTCCTTTGGAATCGACGATTAATAATGTCCGTGTGTTTTCCCCTCCTGACTGCGGTAGTGGGACATCCCGCCCGCGAGAAGAAAGCGCTGCCAGGGGACGCGCCCTTTCCTTGCGGGCCAAGCGAAAAGCGGGAATGGCAAAGCGGGGTTTAGCGGATGAGCTCATGAACGCCGTGCGTATACGATGAGAAGTCTTGTTAGAACAAACCCGCAGACCCTTCGGCGCATGCGAGATGCTGTCGTCGTCTTCGTGGTCCTCGTCGTCGTCGACAATCCCGAGGAAATCGAGGAAGAAGGCAAAGGAAGGTCGTAATCAAGTCGATTCTCTTCCCTTTTTCCCTCCACCCCCGCTGAGGGGTGGGGGGGGGGGTAGGTTACTGCCCCTGCCGAGATCCCGGCGGGCCCAGGAGGGGTCGCAAGCGGGGGTCCCGGGGGAGGTCCCGCACCGGCCGCAAGGCGTAAGGTCAGGTCGGACATGTCCTCCTACAAGGGGGATGTTGGATGAAACGTAAAAGATGCTCAAGACCTTCTGAACATATAATCGTCACCAGACTAGTCCTGAACTATTTTGGAATATTCCTCCTGTAGAGGGACACGCCCGACTTAACCGTAAGGCCTTCGCAAGATTGGG
This sequence comes from Prorocentrum cordatum, assembly GCA_963575745.1. Classification (NCBI taxonomy): domain Eukaryota; class Dinophyceae; order Prorocentrales; family Prorocentraceae; genus Prorocentrum; species Prorocentrum cordatum. The sequence goes on from CAUYUJ010004446.1 coordinate 364,585, forward strand.
ACACATTCTTCTTCCAACTTGGAAGGTCCGAAGGCGCCCCAACGGCTCTGAAGGCCCTCGAGGCCATCGTGGGATAACAAACTCCCGTGGGAATCCTGCTTGCTGGTTTCCCCGGCGCCTTCTGGCTCAGGAGGCGCCACTGTCTGGAGGGAAGCGCCGGCGGCGTGGCCGAGGCCAGCTCTCCGCAGCAGATTTCGCACCCCCCCACCTTTGAAGGGGCCCCAGGACACACAAATAAACACACACACAAATAAAGATATCCTCTATATTTTCCCATATTTTCTGGGTTTCTGTCTTCCCCCCCACTTCCCATATTTTCCCATTTTTTCTGGGGGATCGACGATTAATTGTGTCTGTGTGTTTTTTCCCCTCCTGAACCTTCCCCACCCTCGAGAACGTCCGACCCGAGGAAGAGGCGCCCTCAGGAGGCGCGCACAGGGGGGGGGGTACGGGGGAGGGGCGAAGGCCCCTTAGGAGCAGCTGTGCTTCCAAGAAGCCTTCCCCCCTCTCCCCCGACCCGCCCCCCCCCTACACGTGGCCGAGCTCCTCCTCCTCCTCCTCCTCCTCCTCCTTCGCCTCCTTCGCCTCCTCCTCCTCCTCCTCCTCCTCCGCCGCCGCCGCCGCCGCCGCCGCCTCCACCTCCACGGTGGCCGAGCCCTCCGCCCCCGCTCACACAACCAACACGCTCGGCCACGTGGGCCGCGCAGGGAGGCCGGGGGGCCGCCGGAGGCCCAAGCACTCTGGAGCGCTAGCGCCTTTCCTTCGGGGCCCTCGCGAGGCCCCCCCCGCTCCCAGGGCCTCCTCCTCCTCCTCCTCCTCTTCCTCCTTCCTCCTCTCCTCCTCCTCCTCCTCCTCCCTCCTCCCTCCTCACTCCTCCCTCCTCCCTCCTCCCCTCCCTCCTCCTCCTCCTCCTCCTCCTCCTCCTCCTCCTCCTCCTCCTCCTCCTCCTCTCCTCCTCCTCCTCCTCCTCCTCCTCTCCTCCTCCTCCCTCCTCCTCCTCCTCCTCCTCCTCCTCCTCCTCCTCCTCCTCCTCCTCCTCCTCCTCCTCCTCCTCCTCCTCCCTCGTGTGGCCCCCCCCCCCCGCTGCTGGGAGGTCCCAGGAGAGCCCCAAGTCGAATCGATAGGTCGGATCGGAGATCGAAATGAATTGGATCGGCGGACATCGGCTGCAGAGTCGGGAGAAGTCGGATCGGCAGAAACCGGCAGGCCTGTACGCCTGCAGTAAAACATCGGGGCCTACATCGGAATCCCAGGTCGAATCGAATCGGAATCGGAAGCAATTGAAATCGAATCGAAGCGAATCGGAGGTGCGCCAGCCGCCCCGCAGGGGCATGGCTGGGAAGGACCGTCTTGCCCGCGAGGGGCGAGAAGGCGGGCGGGGAGCTGGGGGGCAGCGAGAAGAGGCCGGCGAGGGGGGGGGGGACGGAGACAAGGAGGGCAGGTGCGGGCCCTGGACCGAGGAACAGCACAACCACACAAGCACAAGCTTCTGGAGCTCCGCGCGGAGGTCTTGGATCTGCGCTGAGCCCGCCTCCCTGGTGCGCGGAGCGCGCCAGGGGCGGCGCCAGAGGCGCCGCTGGGGGGGGGTCCAGCGCAGATGCAAGAACTCCGCGTGGACCGTCGAACGTTTATGTTCGTGCAGTTGTTTCCCCTTCGAGGCTTATGTAAACGAAAGGAGAGGGAGCGAGGGAGGGAGGGCGTCCGAGGGGGGGAGGCGAGGAGAGGGGGATGGGGAGGGCGAGTGCGCCAAGGACGCCGGGAGCTCAACGACGTGGGCCTGCCGCAGAACGGAGGCAGGGAGGGGACGAGAAGCGGGAGGATTGGCGGCGGAGGCGGGAGGACCACGAAAGAGAACGAGTGGACGACCCGAGATCCCGGCGTTGCAATTTCTTCACACCAAGCGTTTTTGCCCCGCTTCGGGCCCCGTGACCCTCCCAGGTCGATCCGGCTCGAAGAGTGGTGCGGAAGCACGGGGTCAAGGGCTCTGGGCGTGATTTTTCGCCACGTTGCCTGACTCAGACGTCGAATCTCAGGAGATGATCGCGATCCTGACTCTGATTGTGATGATCCGCTGCGCCAGCGAGCAGGGCGCCAATTCGGACTCACCGAAGAGGGTAGGAGGGGGCGCGCATCAGGGCGCGGGGCGGGTGCGCCTGACGAGTGGTTGGGGCCAGGGGGGACGCGCCGACAGAAGAGCAGGGGGCCGTGAACTCTGGGAGATGCCATGGCCCCGGCCATGATATCCACACACAGGCGCACCCAGTCCTCCCCCCCTTCTTGGATCGGGGAGACGTAAGACTCGGGTACGGGGGACTCGGGTTGGCCTGACGGGGGCCATCACAAAAATGACGAGACCCAATCTGAAATTTGACGCGAGCTCCCGCTGCAGATATCCCACGAAAGTGGACCGTCAACATCCAGGACGCGCTCGTCAAAAAACGTCGGCAAACCAGAGTTCCGGCTTACTCGAGACTTACGCTTCCCCGATTGGACTCCCCCGACCAATGGACTAGAGACCTCCCGAATGGGGTCCGCGTAGGTGGGGTCGGAGGATCACGACGCATCGCAGATGCATCGCTGACGCATCGGCAACTTCGGCGATGCATCGGCGATGCATCGGCGACGTCGGCGTGGAGGAAATCGTGCTCCACATCGATTGAAGAAGAAATTACCCCAGTGCGACCCTACTTAGAAGTTGGAGCCCGTAGGAAAGCAGCAGTAGTTGCTATGCTATGCTATGCTATGCCATGCTATGCTGCGCTATGCTATGCTATGCTATGCTATGCTATGCTATGCTATGCTGCGCTATGCTATGATATGCTATGCTATGCTAAGCTATGCTATGTCATGCTGCGCTGTGCTATGCTAAACTATGCTAAGCTATGCTAAGCTATGCTATGATATGCTATGATATGCTCTGCTCTGCTATGCTATGCTGCGCTGTGCTATGCTGTGCGGTGCTGTGCTGCGCTATGCTGTGCTATGCTATGCTGCGCTATGCTATGCTATGCTGGGCTATGCTATGATATGCTGTGCTGCGCTATGATACGCTACGCTATGCTATGCTAAGCTGTGCTCTGCTATGCTAAAGCTCAGCGAAGCTAAGATGAAGGTGGGCTAAGCTAAGATACACCTGAGCTAAGATGAAGCTAAGCTAAGCTAAGATGACATAAGCTAAGCTAAGACGATATAAGCAACGCTAAGCTAAAGGGACGTAACTGGGGGAAGCGCGGGGCGGATGCCGGGGGAACCGCCCGGGGCGGGTAGCACTGCCCGGCCCCTTTAAGCCCATAGAGTAAGAACCCTTCTAGGCAGAGCCTAGGTAGGGAACAACTGCACAAATATCAATAAATGGAAATTCGCGTGGAGCTCTAACAATTTATGCTTATGCCGACTTTTCTTCGAATCGAGCCGCATCGGCGATGCGACGCATACCTCCGACCCCACCTGCTCGGACCCCACCCAGGAGGCCTGGAAGGACGTTCCCCCTGACCCGGTTCAATGCAAACCTGGGTGTTCTGGGGTTTGCAAGATCTTGCAAGATCCTGCGCGCTAGCCTGGGTCAATGCAACTCTGGATCTACAGGATCCTGCAAAATCCGGCGCTCTGGCGGACCCCGTTTGCATGGACTCCCGTCTCAAGGCTTCCCAAGATGGACGGCGCACTACCGATCGGCCCGCGCCAAAACGCGCGGGCCCCGTGGGCCCCGCGCCAAACGCGCGGTCCCCGCGCCAAACGCGCGGGCCCCGCGGGTGGCACGTGGCAACGGCCAGGCGCCTGCTGCCGGCTAATAGGCCTCCCCGCGCTCGCGGAGGGCCACTGTGAGCACCAACGACTGGCGGCTATGGCCTTTGCTCTCGACACCGAGGCCGAGATCAAACGAGAGGAATCAAACGTGCACACACAGACACACACACACCACACACACCACACACCACACACCACACACACACACACACACACACACCACACACACCACACACACACACACACAACTCACGCACACACACACACACACCACAAACACACACACACACCACACACACAACACACACACACACACATCGAATGGTCCTCTGAAGCAAAGTTCGTGACGGCGGAGAGAGGTCGGCGGCCACTGCTGGAGGCGTCAAGGTTGACTCAGGCGGCCCTCCCGAGGCGCAAGGCCTGGGCCCCTTTCAGGGAGATCTCGCGCGGCTCGCGTCTGCGGTGCACTTGAGGTCGAGGAACATGTCGTAGCTCGGCGTCATCAGCGGGTCCATGAACATGCGGCCATCGCTGCCCCTCTCCCGCATGCACCTGTGAAGCCCAGAGGGTAGCATAGGTGGTGGATGAGGCGGTGGGGGGATGAGGGAGGATGGGGGAAAAGTAAGACTCGAGTTTGGAGGACTGGTGTTGGCCTGACGGGGCCGTCTAACAGTGACAAAACACAGTCTGGAACTTGACGCAAACTACCGGTGCGAACATCTCAAGGAAACCAGACCACCGTTAAAATCCAAGACGTGCCCGAAAGGCGTCTGCAACCCCGGCTTTCCGGGAGCTCGAGTCCTACCTTTGCCCGGGAGGAATTGGGAGGACAGCGGAGGGCAGAGGGATGAGGGATGTGAGATCCCCTAACACACGCACAGAGACGCAACAACAAGGCTGACGATGCTGCACTCGCCGCCCCCGCGCCCTTCTCATAGGCATGTCTGAATCCACCGCCTTGCGGACCGCACCCCTGGGCTGTGACCACCTGGAGACGGGGCGACCGCGTGTCTGCAGGACTGCGCCCCGTAATCCAGACTGAGAGGGCGAGGAGATGGCTACGTTCGCCGCTCGTGACTTACCCTCCGAGCTCCTGAGCCGATCCCCTCCCTGAGCCAATCCCCTCGTGGTTTCCCGGTCAATAACTCAAGCCTCCGGCTGCCGTTCGGGACGAGCCGGGCACCCCCGGAACGCTCTCGGCGCGGCGCAGCCGCTGGTAGGCATCCCGAGGCTGGAAGGCCGCCGAGAAACGACGAAGACGTCCGAAAACCTCAAACCTCGGAAACGTCCGAAAACGTACGACAACGTCCGAAAACGACGAAAACGTCCGAAAACGACGAAAACGTCCGAAAACGCAGAACATTTCTGCCCTCCGCGCTCACCTGTGGAGCCCGACATGCTCGCACTCGTTGACCTCTCGGGCGCGGCGGCCGGGCCTCCAGTGAGAGCCCGAGAGGGCGCAGGATAAAGACGAGGGGAGGGGAGGCAAGACGCGAACGAGAAGGGAGGGGGGATGAAGGATGAGGGAGACAAGGAGGAATGAGATGAAAGAGAGGAGACGGGCGAGGGCGAGGAGGCGGACGAGGAGAGGGCAGAACATGAGGGTGAGCCCGTGATCGCCAATACCCTGGACTGGCAAACTTTCCGCGATGGTGAGGCAACGCGGAACGGCTTCGTCAAAGCTGCCTGTCCAGTCAAAACAGCTGCCCCTTCATGGGCTGTTCATTAAGCTCTCTGCCCTCTAAGAAGTCCAACGATTGCGGCCTTCGGATTATACGTACTGGCCCCTCCCAACGTACCCCGCCCGTCTCCCTTGCCTCCATTGCCTCCCTCCTCCATCCCTCCTCCATCCATCTCCTTCTCCTCCCTCCCTCAACCCTCGCACCCTCCAGACATCTGGCGGCTGGACTTTTTTCGAGACGTGGGCCCGTGGATCTCTGGAACCCTTCTGCGCCAGAGCAGCTGCTCAATCCCGAAAGACTTGTTGGAAATCTTGGGGCCGGGGCCCGAAACTGGCCTCCAAATACCCCAGAATGGCCGCCTCGACTTGTCTGAGCCGCTGGATACCTGAACGGGTGTTGCCAGAGGTATCCCTGGCCCAGGGTGTCCCCAGGATCCGACCTCACAACGGCCTCCAGAGCACCTCTCACGAGGCCCAAGGGACCCCAGGGTCCCAACATGGAAGGAACGCTGGGGACACTTCGGGCTTGGGCAATACCCGACTTGCGCCATTGAAAAACACACTGACATGGGCCTCCGGGTCATACCTGCACCCCAGAAACTTGTCGATCTTGTACATCGCCAAGCCGCCTGAGAGACTCTCGCAACGGCCACCGATCCACATTCGCTCCCCCCCCCCCCCCTCATGGATGCCTCAAAGCCGTGCGGTGAACCTCGGAATCCCCGTCGACCTCACCGAGCGGTCCGCCTCTGCACCTCGGGGGCGGCCAGGAGGGGGGCATCCAAGAGGGGGGGGCGCCAATCCGCCGACCCATCGGGGTCACTGCGTGTGAGATGCTTCCCCCTTCCCAAACCCCTCCCCTGGGAGCCCAGTCTGGCCGGTTTGGAGGGGGGTGGGGGGGTGGGGGGCAAAGGTGCTGGCCGCACCCTTGGAGCCTCAGGGAGCCCCAAAACGGGCCAACAGGGCTACGAGTCGCCGAAAGATCGCCCCAAGACGCCCAAGATTGCCTCCAGACGGACCCAGAGGCCCCCAAGACGCAAGCCACCAAGAGGCGTCCCAAGAGGCCCTCCAGATGCAAACATCGTCCCGGTCCCTAGGGAAACCCACAACGGCCCAAGCAGCCTTTAAGATCGACCCAAGATAGCCCAAGAAGCTCCCAAAAAGGCTCCAAGACGGCCCAAAAGGGCCCCAATACGGCCCCAGACGCTTCCTAAACGACCCAGGAGGGCCCCAGGACGGCCCCAAGAGGAGGCCCAGAGGGGGAACCCGAATGAACATTTCGAGCACTCGGCCCTGAAAAAACCTGAGGAGGCGCCAAGAGGCCCCCAAGAGGCTCCCACGAGGCCCCCAAGAGGCTCCAAAAAGGCTCCTAGAAGCCTCAAAACGGCTCTCAAGAGGCCTCAAAGGTGCTGCCAGGAGAGCCCAGAGAAGCCCAAAAGCAGAGCCGCGATCCCGATCCGCCAACCGACCCCGACGAAATCCCAGGAAACTGAAACCACTAGATTCCCCACAAATCGTTCCGCAAACTCCGTTTTTCACTCTTACTGCCGCCCCAGGGGGTCGGCGGTGCGGCGTCAGCCAATGAATCGTGGCCGGCGGCATGTGCGCGGCCCAGGGGGGGGGCCAGGGACGTAATGAATTAAGAAGAGGCGCCATGAAACCTGGGGAGATATCGCGGCCTCCGCAATAATATCCCCCCCCCTAGTCATCACCCCCCTCTTGGCCGCCCCCGATGCACCGCGCTGGAGGCCCCTGTTGCCACAGACATCCTCGAGAACGACGCAAGTCCTCAAGCCAGGCGGCCACCCGAAACCCCCAATGACTCACCACACAATGTGTGGTCACCGCACCGTTGGAAGGGCCCCGCCTTTGTCTGTCTCTCTCTCTCTCTATCTCTCTTTCTCTCTCTCTCTCTCTCTCGTTCTCTCTCTCTCTCTCTCTCTCTTTTTTTTCTCTCTCTCTCTCTCTCTCTCTCCCTTTCTATAATCTCCCTTGCTGGGCACGAAGGCGGCGGAGGAAGCGGATGAGGAAAAAGAAGATCTCGGAGGGATCCGGAAGGGCCAATTTCCTCCGGAGCGCTCCACCGTTTGCGAGCCCCGGCTTCATTTTTTTGGTTTCTCTCTCTCTCTCTCTCTCTCTCTGTTTCTATATATCCTCCCCTCGCAGGGCACGACGGCGGAAGAGGCGGTGGAACGAGACAAGATCGGGAGGATCAGATAGGGCCAGCTGCTTCCGGAGCGCTCCCCGGGAGGTGCCCGCGGAGCGCCGGGGAGAGGCCTGCGGGGGCCCTCGGCACGGACACCTCCAAAGACCCGGAGGGCAGGCCGTGCGAGGCACAGGGATCTCTCCGCCATGCAAGATGAAGCCAGGACGAGGACAAGCTCGGACAATAAGCGGCTCTTTGACCAGTGACCGACCGTCCCAGCATTTCTATAAGCCTTCCACGACATGTTCTTATCTTTGAACATAAACCCGATGTGTTAAAACAAATCAAACCCAGCCATACACGTTCTAAAAACATGCCGCGCAAACCACACAAGTATATTATAACAATCTTTGGTAGGCCTGTGGGCACGCCAGGACGCTTCGCCACTGCTGGAGTTCTGGAAGACGCATCGGGCGCCCGAGCACCACCGCCTGGGGACAAGGATCGACCCGGAGAAAGCTTTCGTTTTCGCTTTGTTCTTGTGCTCCGTCGTTATGTCTTCAACTTGCCGTTGCTGCACAACGGCAGGGAACCCGCAAAGGACATTCGCGCCCAACTATATACATGAACGCGGCCCCTCGATCCGCGAGACCGTCCTCATGATACGAGCATTCGCGCAATGCGTACTCTCGAAACCAGCGTGGATTCATGCAATTACTGTACGTCCTTCTCTCGCTTCTGAAACGGAGTCGCAACGAAAACGGCCCACGGAACCGCCAGCACACCTTTTGGGCCGTCGCGGCACCGGCATGCGGTTTGCGCCACAGGGAATTTCAGCGCAAACATATCGCCCCGGGACAACGAACAGCGCGCGGCGCGAACGGCGCGCTGAAATTGCCTCGGCGCGGCCACAAAACGAAAGCACACCACGCCAGGGAAAAAACGGATGGCTGATGAGGAAAAGAAGCGGAGAGGAAAAAGAGAAGGAGGAGAAGGAGGAGAAGGAGGAGGAGGAAGAGAAGAGGAGAAGGGCGAAGAGCAGAAGGGACGAGGCGCGAAGCGCTGCGAATTCACACTGAAGACCTGCCGAGCGGGAGGGTTGGGAACAAAAACGAAACGCACCGAGGGCCACCCGCGACAAGAGCGCGCGCCCGCGCGCCGCGCGCGCCATGTAGACCAGCGGCACGCCACACACACGAGGCGCAGCGGCCACACCGGACACAGCACACACACACACACACACACACGAAACGACATCACAAACATACAAGCCGCGCCACGCAGATAGCAGGATCACCTGCCAACGCGCGCGCACGATGCTGGCACCGCCCCTCGCTACAAAGAGCCCCCGATCCGCGACGAACCCTCGCGAGGCCTCGAATGGCACCTCGTACTACATGTTTCTGGGCAGTGATGTTGGTTCGGAGCGGGGCCTGGCTCTGGAGGGCCGGCGCGGACATGCAATTCCCTGGCTAGCAGCGCCAGCAGTGAGAGCTGCCGAACTCGCGCGTGCTACAAACATCGACGGCACCCGCGGACACGTTGGCATACGTTGGTTCATCTCGCTTCTGCCTGTGCCCAACAAGGAACTCAACGCGCGCCCGTCCAGGGCCCGCCGAGGGCCACGGTCCTCGACGCCCTCCAGGGGCGCGGTGGGTTCGGTCCCGATTGGTTGGCGCGACGCGCCCAACTTGATAATCGAACTGCTGCGCGCCGCGCGCGGCCTCCGGGAGCGCTCCTCAGAGCCCACGAGGGCCCAAACACGGTCAGGACTGGTTGCTCAGCGTCGTGGCGGCGGCCCCGGCGACACGCGGTGCCCTGCGAGCGGACAGCGTGTCGCCCCGCTTCGCGGGGCGGGAGTCCGGGAGAGGCTCGGGACGTTGACGTTTGGAGTGCAGCGAAACCTTCCGGGTCGGTCTGTGAGGGCCCCGGGGCCCGACATTGAGCGAGAACGCCTTGCTCGAAAAGACCGAGAGTCGCCAGGATCGCAGGGCCTCGCATCTGGCCCTCCGGGAACAGCGGCCGGCGGTGGCTGCTGGTGCGCGCGCGGGCCCAGCGTCTCGCCGCCGGCGAGGCCCGCGGCGGGGCGGGAGGGGAGGGAGCACCGCGGGGCACCCGGCCGAGCCCTGCGCGCTGCCCCGCGGCACGGCCGGAGAGCCCATACTCTCGGATGGGCCAGCCGGATCGGCGATCGGCGTGGGCCGCATCGGCGGACGTCGGCAGCCGGGTCGGGAAAGGGCGGATCGGCAGACATCGGCAGGCCAGCATAGGCCTCCAGGGAGAAATCGGATCCCACATGGGAATCCGAAATCGAATCGAATCGGGAGCGGAATCCAGCGGAGTCGAATCGAATCGAATCGGCGGCATCGAAACGAGCACTGACCCCGACATGCCTGGCGTGGTGGTCGAGACTCGGGCCAGCGCCCGCAGCCCCACGTTGTGAAGCGAAGCCAGGAGGCCCCGCGCGGCAGCTGCAGACCCGATGCACGTCGGATCCACGTCGAGTTCACGTCGGACTTATCTCGGACTGACGCCTCAGCATCGCCGCGCGAACGTCGACCCCAGTCCGGGAAGGGCTCGGCACGCTGTCGTTCGGAGCAAGGACGCGGATGGCGTGTCGCGCCGAAATGTGGCGGGCCGGACCCGGCAGAGCGACACTCTCAGCCCCAGTTCCTGCTCCCATCCATATCCACCGCCTGCCCGGGCCCCCAAGGGTCGATCCCCCAGGCGGCGGTCATGGAGAGGTCCCCGCGCCAGACAGACGGCGGGCTTGGCGGACAGCGGTGGGTGCAGCAATCGGGCGTTGGCAGAACTGGGTTTCGTGGGACCTGGTTTAATGATGTGTACTGGGGGACGCCCCCCCCGCCCCGCTCCACTAACCGGAACTGCCGTCACCCGAAAAAAGACGACCTACGGCAGAACTGGTTTAGTGATTCTGGCTTATTTAGGGGCTTCACTGCCATATTGCTAACCGGGTCCCCTTGCCCCCACGGTCCTGGCTATGCCCGAAACAAGAGCCCCTGGCCACCAAAGCACGAGTCCACGGGCACCAACTCGTACTGGTCGAACATAACGCTCGCGATGTCAAAGGACCACGAACTGTTGTGCCGCCCACGGAACGCGATGACATCGTGCATGCCGTACTTGCAGGTAGGGGGCCCGCAGGAGCGAGCAAGGCCGTTGGCACACAACATGTCCCAACCATTGTCCAGACTCTCCTGGCGTCCCAGTGCGCCGAAAAACACATGGGGCGAGAGGACATCCGGCCCAATTAGGTTCAGGTCGAAATCGTACATCACGAGTAAGTCCCAACCAGGACTCCTGCGCACGAACGCGTCTACCAAATCATGCACTTTGTTCCGCAGAGTCGCCATCCGTTCCATTCGAGATGCCTCGAGGCCTCGTTCATCTCCCATTGACAGCACTTCTGTCTGAAACTCGTACTTCGAGTCCCTCTGAGCAATCTCCTTCATGGCTTTGGCTGTATCATCGGTCGAGTCGTTCTCGAATAAAATGAAGTGGTAGTCTCTAAACTGTCGGCCCAATCTCTTCAGCATGGCGTAGCTTCGGAATACGGATTCCTCGGCGTTGCGAATGAGACCGGCAAAAATGACCTGGGAAAGACGAGAGTTACCGATACCGCCGCTCCCCAGACCTCTGCCGGCGTGCGCTCTGACCAGAATGTCGAGGCGAATCTGGCGGTGGCGACGAGGTAGGAGGAGGAGGAGGCCTCCCAGAGGCCCGCACAGGCGAAAATGGGGGGCAGGGTAGCAGGATCGGTACAGCAGGTTCGTGTCGTGCCGACTTCGGCGTTGGCTTCTGACACCGCGGTGATCGTACAACCTTGTACGATCGGCCGTTTCCGAAACGTCCATATCGCTCCACATCGAACAATTCTGAGCCGCCCGCGGCGTTCAAAGTTGAACGCCGCTGGCGGGGTCGCCGCCAGCCGACACGACACGAGCCTGCCGTACCTCTTCCTCTTCAGACGACCCTCATGTTCTCCGCCTGCTGTCTGCCTCGCTCGACGTTCGTCCGGATCCGCTCCCAATTGTCCTCCACCGCGCGCTGCAGAGGCGCCACACCGCGCCCCGCGGCGTAGCACAGGCCCGCTTCGCTGAAGTTCATGATTGCGCCGTTCGGCCCGTGCGAAGATGAGAACCATGGCTCGACGGCGAGAGACTCAACATGGCACGAACACAAAGCGCCCAAAATGGAATAACGGGCAATGGCTGCGAACATTGACGCACTGCCCCCTCCTCGGGCGGTCAACAGGGTGTACGCTGCGAGCCAACGTGGCAGCATACACGCAGCTGTGCCGAAACATCCAGCCGCCCCGCAACAAGCAGCGGCTTGGCGAGGTCGCACATCACAGGGCTCGCCCTGTGCAGGCCTCTGGGAGCAATCGACCTGGACCGAAGGCAACCCGGGAGCAGGCCCTCCGAAAGCGAAGGGGAGCCTCTATGAGGGTCCGGGAGCCAGCGCCACGGACACGCCACGTCGCTGCGGCACTGGGCGCATGCCATACCCCCCATACAATTGGTCACTCGCTCGGTTTTGTCGCCTTTCGTTGCGTAGCTATGAGGAAAGAGGCCGGACAATGTGAGGCCTTGAGATTGGTACTGAGAAAATGTGGTTAGTGCCACCAGCCCTCCAGGCCGAGTGGTCCAATGGAGTTCCCTGCCTCAGCCCCTCCTTCCCCTGCTCGGGGGAGTGGTTGCCACTGTTCCCTATTGATGCACACCTTTCCCCCAGGTGACCGGCAGCCAACCAGGGACCATGTTCACCGCCCCCCATCCCCGTCAAACAACAATACCAAAAAAAACACTCTGCCTCCAAATTCGGAGCATGCGCAACCAACCCGCTTCTCGCTTTGTGTCGCTGCCGATGGGCTTCTTGGGCTTCAGGATGGCCCCAAGAGGGCCCCCAAAGAGTCCCAAGACGGGCCAAAGACGGCCCCAAGAGCGCCCCGGACACTTCCAAGAGCGGCCCAATATGACCCCGAGAGGCTATTTTGGAGCCTGCCTGCGAGGGGGCGAGGGGAATTTCAGACCCACCCTTCCTTTGAGGTCTGGGCCCCAACGACCCCAAGAGACGTCTCAGACAGTCCCAACGGGACCCAAGAGAGAGCCAAGACAGCCCCACAACAGCCCAAGGCGGCGCCCAAGGGGCGCCCAAGAGCGGCACAAGAGGCTCCCAGGGAGCCATTTCGGAGCCTCCGAGGGGGGGGGACTCAATTCAATTCCCCCCCTTCTGTGATCGATCTCCCCCAAGATGGCCCCACAAGAGCCCAAAAGGGCGCCCAGCACCACCAGGGAGGCGCCCAGTATCACCAGAGAGGCCACCAAGAGGCCCCCAAGAGACCCCAACGAGAGACCAAAGAGGCTTCAAGAGGCTCCTCCGAGGCATCAACGGCGGTCCAAGTTGCCCCATGGACCACCAAGACCTCTCCTCCTTGTCCTCCTCCTCCTCCTTCTCCTCCTCCTCCTTTTTCTCCTCCTCCTCCTCCTCCACTCTCATTCGGGGCAATATGATATTATGTTTTCTGAACCCGTTCGGAAAAGCATTGACAAAGAGTGACGCATCCACAACCGCATGCAACCACTTCCTCCCCCATCCTCCTCCTCCTTTTCCTTCTCTCTACTTCGGGGCAATATGATATGATATTTGTCTAAACCCGTTCGGGAAAGCATTGGCAACATGGTGGTTGCAGGAGCCCCTCTCTGATGACATAACCGTGGCAGGTCGACATTTGCCGACGAGGACTCCAAAAAGACCCCCATAGAGCGACAACGGCGCAAGTTCGACCTGTTCAACCTACTGCTTGACGACTCATACAGCATATCTTCCCGCCTTCCCCGCACCCCCGAAGGGCATCCAAGACGGCTGTCGCACGGCGACCGTGTCTGGATGGGCTGTTGGGGGCACTTTTTTGATTCGCGGCCCGCAAGGAGAAGTCCAGAGGGCGGTATGACCGAGGCTGGGGCACAGCGACAGATAATTGGCGCGACACCGCGCAGAGTGCACCTGCGCTGTTGGGGGCACGCGGAGCGTCAAGAGTTGCATACGTTACTGGTTCTCATCAAACTCACGCACGTGGACGGCACACTCATTGACGCGACTTCGGTGCAACCGGCTGGGAGCTTGATGGTTTTGCACCGCGCCAGGCTCCGCTTCGCCTTGCAGTGCAGGCATCGTGGAAGGGGAGCTGGATAAGGAATGAACGGGAGTTTCTGGCCACGGAGAGCCTCGGCCACGAACGGTCCGAGCCCACGGTGGTCCTAATTTCAGCGTCCTGATCATGCAGCTAGCGCACACTCAAGGTGCTAACAGTTGGATGAAATTTGTGTCTGACGAAGCACCAGGGCGGCCTGGTCCCAGCGGGAAACGTTACTCGCCTCGAAGTCTGGAGTCGCTTACCGCGACGGAGTAGTAGTAGAACTTCTGATGTTGTGAATGGTGGTTGCTGTTATACTGGGGGCTACGGAGCTACAGTGCGTGCAACACAGAGCGTATAGTATACAATCTGCGCATTCTGAAACTTACGTGGCACTCCCTGTTGTGCTGCAAGCTCCGAGGCGAGGTAGCAGTAGCAGCAGTGGCGCCTCTTAGAGCTGGAACTGTACACATTGTACGGAGAACAACAGTGCTAGCGGAAGCAGCGGCAGTAGTAGTAGTAGTAGTAGTAGTAGTAGTAGTCGTAGTAGTAGCAGTAGTAGTAGTAGTAGTAGTAGTAGTAGTAGCCGTAGTAGTAGTAGTAGTAGTAGTAGTAGTAGTAGTAGTAGTAGTAGTAGTAGTGGTAGTCGTAGTGGTAGTGGTAGTAGTAGTAGTAGTAGTAATAGTAGTAGTGGTAGTGGTAGTGGTAGTGGTAGTGGTAGTAGTAGTAGTAGTAGTAGTAGTAGCAGTAGTAGTAGTAGCAGTAATAGTAGTATTAGTAGTAGTAGTGGTGGTAGTAGTAGTAGTCGTAGTAGTAGTACTATTACTAGTACAAGTAGTAGTAGTAGTAGTAGTAGTAGTAGTAGTAGTAGTAGTAGTAGTAGTAGTAGTAGTAGTAGTAGTAGTAGTAGTAGTAGTAGTAGTAGTAGTAGTAGTAGTAGTAGTAGTAGTAGTAGTAGTAGTAGTAGTAGTAGTAGTAGTAGTAGTAGTAATAGTAGTAGTAGCACCGGGTGAAAACATTCGATATTTAATGTGCACGCTCGAGCAGGAATTTGCGTGAACACTCGAGCTACTGGTAGTCAACGTAGTAAGCAATCAGAGTGATGACAAAATGCATTTCACGGCCGCTTGGCTTCGAATCAAAACTTTCACTCCGAGCCGCTCCCCCCCCAGACATCAAGAGAACACACATCCAAGGCGAAAATACCCGTCACCTCTACTTTCAAAAAACAAAGAAAAAGCACCTGCGTCAAGGAGAAAGCACCCGGCACAGCTCCCGTAGAGAACTTTGGCGTTCTCTAGGGATGAATGTTCAAAGACTAGGACGCACGACGTCGACGACGACGCGGGAGAAACATTACAACTAGCGGGCCGGTCGGGCGGGACATTGAAGCGGGCGGGCGGGCGGGACACCAAAACAGGTGCCCGAGAGGGGAAGGGGGTGGCGACCTAACCCCCCGTAACCCCTGCACGGGGGGGGTCGGGGGGCGGGGGGAAGGACTGCCCCCCCTTTACCTCCAAAGCGACCGCGAATCACGCCCTCGCAGAGCAGTGCTGCACACTGTGCTCGGGGTAGACTGGCGCAGAGCCCTGTTACGGTGAAAAGCTAGTCCGCACAGGGGCGAGTGGGCAGATGCCGCAGCAAGTGCAAGCTTGTCCTCCCGAGTCGCGATGATGGTCCCAGGGCGCCCAATACCAGCCCGCGCAGGCCCCAAATCTGGACAAGAACTGCTTCGCTCTTTTTGACCCCCTGGGGTGTCTGGGGAGACCCGCCCGATACCAGGGATGGCGAGAAGCTCGAAGAAAACACCAAGCCGTCTTGTCGGCCAGTGAGCTCGCTCGGTGTATGGTGGCGGCAGCTTCCCAACTTGTGGGACGCTGGAACGCCTAAACACATAATTACTTCTACCAATTCCTTGGATCCGTTGCCGCCCAAGCGGAGTGGTTCTGGCACGCACTGACATGGAATAGAGATCTGTGGATCTGGCGCGTGGGCGCCTGATCAACGGATCTGAGACGGTTTGGCACGCCCAAAATGGGTATGGAAAGCATGAGCACGATGCTTGTCGTCCAAATCCGACAGCGGCCCCTGTCGGGCAGGCGACTTCCTGCCTCAGATGGACACCGCCCGCGGCAACGCCGACAGCGAGTCCTGTTCAGAATGGGGAGGACCTGCTGTCAGTCATCGTCCCCGCTCCTTCTGCGCCCATTTCGATACCCCCTGGGCCTATCCCTTCCCGCTGGTGCTCGGGCCAGAACGTCCCCGCTGGTCTCCGGGCCAGGGCGTGGGCCTCCAGCGGTCGCGTGGGACGACCCGGGCAGCCCTGGAACGTTCTCGACGAGGCTCCGCTGCTGGAGGGCACCCCGAGGCCGCCGAGAACCGGCGAACACGTCCCAAAGCCTCGTCCTGGCTCTTGCCGTGTTGAGATCCGACGGGGATGGGCACTCGACAGAGCCCGAACCGGCCGGCCGGCCGCAGCTGCCCTCGGCCTGGCCCTGGTTCAGAGGACAGGCGTGGACCGCTGCCACCGCGAGCCCATCGGGGGGGGCGACTCCCAGGCGGCGGCACGCCTCTGAGAGCCGCCTTCTGCTGGGTGACGCTCGGGCGTGCCACCGCCCAGGGGTCGGCCCCCTGCCGATGTGTTCTCGGTGGCGGTGGTCCTCGGTCCTCCTCAGACTGGTGGGCTAGAGGCCCCCTCGATGGGGTGCGGATAGGTGGGATCAGAGGATCGCGCCGCGTCGCCGATGCATCGACGACGCATCGACGATGCACTGGCACCGCCGGCGACGCACCGGCCCCGTCGGCGTGGCAGATCGGGCTCCACGTCGAGCCGCATCGCCGGTGCATCGGCGATGCGGCACGACCCTGCGACCCCGCCTGCTCGGCCCCCATCTGGGAGGCCTAGATGGGCACAGGCTGCCCGCTCTCGGCCGCGCCGAGCCTGCGCGCCAGCGGCTGCTGCGGCTGGCCGCTGGGAGCTGGCCGCCCGTCGCCTCCTGCTCCTGCTCCTCCTCCTCCTCCCTCCTCCTCCTCCTCCTCCTCCTCCTCCTCCTCCTCATCCTGCTCCTCCTCCTCCTCCTCCTGCTCCTCCTCCTCCTCCTCCTCCTCCTCATTCTCCTTCTCCTCCTCCTCCTCCTCCTCCTCCTCCTCCTCCTCCTCCTCCTCCTCCTCCTCCCCCTCCTCCTCCCCCTCCTCCAGCGGCGGGTCTTCTGGGTGGCCTCTTGGCTGCTGCCGCTGCAGCGCGGCCGCGCGGCACGGCGCCGGAGCAGCGCGCCGTTCCTCGGGAGGGCGTGCGGGCCGGCCTCGCGAGGTTTCCCGCCAGGGGGCCGCCCGGACATGCTCGCGTCGTGGAAAAAATCACGACGACGACGACGACGACGACGACGACGACGACGGCGGCGGCGGCGGCGGCGGAGGCGGAGGCGTCGGAGGCGGCGGCGGCGGTTTCGGGGCTGTGATTCGGCCTCCAGGGGCCCGCGCCGGGCCCCGGGACCGTCCCAAAAAAAGCAACTCGCGATACAGGAACGAAATAATCCGGGCGTCGCACGTCCGGGTCCCCGAGGGTGTCCAGCGGCAACCAGGGGCCCGCCGTGGAGGAGGGCTCGAAGAAGGACCGCCAGGTGGTCGCCAGCGACGGCGGCGGAGACGACGAGCACGGGGCGAAGATGAGGAGGACGAAGGGATCGACCTCGACGATCACGACGACAACGGGATCGATGTCACCCACGTTTGCTGGTGGACCGATGTCGTTGGGCCCGAAGTGTCCGATGTCGGTGGGCCCGGCCCGCGGCATCGCGCGTGCCAGGCCTGGGATGGGAAGGCCGAGGAGGACGCGCCCTTCCATTCCTGTCGGCCTCCCCCAAAAACCACCCTCCCTGTCGGGGGGGGGCACAAAGGTGGGGTGGGGGCAGAAAGGGGTTGGAAAGAAAATCACTCCGAACGGCCCCTGAAAATAGGAAACGCGTGAAACGGGAGCATCCAGCTGGGCCCGTTCCCCAGCCCCACCGTGGGATAACCCTCCCTCTACGGCCCCCCGACTCTGACGCTCCCACAATGCACGAACGAGGCCGGTGAGGGTTGGTCCAGGCGTGAAGGGGACGAAAGATGGTTCGTTGTCCCTGGGTGCGTGGCAAGATGGCGTTCCGTCCGGCAGATGATGCTTGCTGTCTCGTTGAAAACTCAAGTCTGAAGAACAACTGCTGTTGAACCCCCTGCCCGGTAACGCATCCGTTTTGTTTAACTCCCTCCCTAGGTCTCGCGCTTTGTGTCTGGCAGGGAACAGAGTGGGCCTCAGACGAGGCCCCCTGCCCCCAGCTTACAACTAGAGCAACACAAACAATCATGCTAAGACTGTTTGCTCTTAGCCGCTTGCGTGCCATCAACACGTATATCCCAAACCCTCGATGCCCACCCTATACGTATGCGATCGTGTACCTACTTAGGGGTATATATCTCTTGCCTGCAACGTGTCTTTCGTCCAGCCCCGAAGTCAGGGGAAGAGAGGACGGATGGAAGGAAGGGACCAGGGTTATGCCGCTCCCATCGTACTCACGGACCACATCCCAGAAATGATTTCGAGCGCCCGGAAGTGTCTAAAGAGTGTCGACACAATGACGAAACAGTGTCTCCCAGGGCCCGACCGGTGAACACCCTCGAGTTTCGGTATTTTTGGGGGGGGCTCGAAATTCTTTCTCGTGATCATGGCTAAAGTAGGTTGGAACATCATTAGACAAGGGGGAAAGGAGAAGGAGGGAGCACGAGAGAGAGTAGCAGGAGGGGCCAGGAGCAGAATGCACGTAACAGAACCAGACGGGCAGACCTCGCGAGTAGACCCTAAAATCGGCGGGTCGGGGAGGCAGGCCCTGGCGGCCAGGTCGAGCAGGCGGGTTGATGAAGCGTGCGTCCTGCACGAACCGCGAGGACGTATCGAGCGATAGCGCGGTTACCAAGTAAACCGTTAGGCATCAAAAGGGAAAGCGTGATTCCCGAGTGCCGGGGGCGCGGCGTCGGAATACATTGCGAAAAGCCCAAGCGACAGCGCGATTCCTGTAGACATTGTGAGGAAGTCCCGCGCGAGAGCGCGAGAGGGGAATACATTGCGAGGAGGTATCAGGCAGGGATCGTTGTTGTTGTTACTGTTGTTGTGGTGGTGGTTGTTGTTGTAAACTGGGGGGCAGGGGCACAGCATCGTGACACCTCACGTTCCCTGGTAAAACATGATCGACCCACGAACCCAGCAAGGAATATAGAAATGTAACGCGTGGCAACGTTTTCAAAGACACCTGATTGGGTGACGGGCAAGTGCAATGCTGATTGTATCGATCTTGATGTACCGTGCCGAGGACTGTGCTGTGCTGCACCGTGCTGAATTGCGATGTGCCATGCCGCGGTTGTGCTCTATAGCGTCGTGGATCGAGTCTTCCTTTGCATCCGAGTCCTGACCGAACTGATCTGGATCTTAAGCTCGAGCTGCCTGAACACATAGAAGCTTCCCCAGAGCTAATTGACAGGGTGACTTGCCAGGAGGACGCGCCGCGAAACGTCCCAAGGGACGCGCCAAGCGACGTGCCAGGGGACGTACCATGGGGTCGCACCGTAGGACGTGCTAAAGGGACGCGCTACGGAACGTGCTGGGGACAAGCGTTTCGCCCGAGACATCCTGTCAAAATCCTCATTCTAGACATCCGCCTGAGCGACCTGGACACGTGAAAACAAACGTTTCGCTCAACACATCCTCAACACATTCTCATGCTAGACATCCGCCTGGGCGAACTGGACACGTGAAAACAAGTAGTTCGCTCGAGACATCCTCAACACATCTTCATGTGAGACGTCCGCCTGGGTGACCTGGGCACGTGAAAACAAGCGTTTCGCTCGAGACGTTTTCAACACCTCCTCATTCTAGACATCCGCCTTGGCGACCTGTACACGTGAAAGCAAACGTCTCGCTCGAGACATCCTCAACACATCTTCATGTTAGACATCCGCCTGGGCGACCTGGACACGTGAAAACAAGCGTATCTCTCGAGACATTCTCAACACATCCTCATGCTAGGCATCCGCCTGGGCAACCTGGACACGTGCAAACAAGCATCTCGATCGAGACTTCCTCAACACCTCCTCATTCTAGACATCCGCCTGGGCGACGAGGACGCGTGAAACCAAGCGTCTCGCTCGAGACATCCTCAACAAATCCTGGCGCTTGACCTCTGCCTGGGCAACCTGGAGGCGTGAAACCAAGCGTCTCGCTCGAGACATCCTCAAGACCTGGGCACGTGAAACCAAGCATTTCACTTGAGAGATCCTCTGAATTCTGGCCCCCAGGAGAGGACAATCTATAACACAAAACAAGCGTTTCGCTCGAGACATCCTCAACAAATTCTGAAAAACAAGCGTTTCGCTAAGGACAACCTCAAATTTCAATTCGCCGGCCCTCTTCCCACTCGTTATTTATCGCAAAAGAAATCCGCCGGCCCTCTTCCGTCAGACCCGGGGGTAAACAGCTAAAAGAGAACCCTGGGCCTACGCCCTTTCCGGGAAAACAGGGTGCGAACCCCAGGAGAAGCACTCCATTCAAAACATAGAGTGGGCACAGGTAGGGAATCAACATCTATAACTCTTGAGAAAGGAGGATTCGACTACAACAGCAACAGCAACAGCAGCAGCAACAGCAACAAAAACACCAACCATTTTAAGACTGGTCGCTCTCATCCGGTCGCGTGCCACGTATATCCCAAACTCTTGATATCCGACCTCTTCGTCTTCGATCGTAACCCCTCAAGGGGAATTGATCTTCCTGACCTGAAGCGTGTATTTCGTGCAGCCCCTGAGGCAGGGGAAAAGAGGACGGCCAGTTTGAGCAGGCGGGTTGCTGAAGCGTGCGTCCTGCATGAATCGCGAGGAGCGTCTTCCGTCTCAGCTGCAGTTTGCAACAACAAAGGCTCCCGCCTGACAGTTCCTCACAACTGATTCCCCAATTGCGCTCTCGTGCGAGACTTCCTCACAAGTTATACAGGAATCGCGCCCTCGCGTGCACGTCCTCACGATGTATTCAGACGGCGCGCCCTCGACACTCAAGAATCGTGCTCTCGCTGTGGATCTCCTGGCGATTTGTTTAGGAATCGAACTGTCGCTCGAGTCTTCCTCGCGATTCATGCAGGACGCACGCTTAAAAACCGCCTGTACGATCTGGCCGCCTGGGCCTGTGTTTCCCGACCCGCCGGGAGGGTCTACCCGCCCGTCTCGTTCTGCCAAATGTTGTCTGCTCCTAGCCCCCATCCTGCTAGTCCCGTGCTCCATCCTCCTCCCTCCACCGTGTCCCTTCCTTCCATCCGTCCTCTCTTCCCATGCCTTTTGGGCTGCGCGAAACACACGTTGCAACCAAGGAAAATATATACCCCCAGGGGGGTACGATCGAAGACAAAGAGGGCGGGTATTGGGAATTTGGGAAATACGTGTTGGATGCCCCGCGAGCAGATAAGAGCGAACATTGAAATGAATGTTTGGTTGAGTTTTCACTTCTGAAAAGCAATTCTTGTTGATCCCCCCCACCGGTGCATACGGTTTTTTCTCAATCAAAGTGTGCCCCTCGACGCTCGCACCCTGTTCTTTGACAGGGAAAGTCTTCCTGCTCAAACTGAACCCCTGGCCCCCGAGTTACAACAACAACGGCTCCCGCGTGAGACTTCCTTACAATTTAGCCAGGACCCCCGCTCCCGCCCGAGACTTCCTCGCATCTTATTCAGGAATCGCGCTCTCGCTTGGGACCTCAATAGAATTTATTCAGGAATCGCCCTCCCGGCGCTCTGGAGTCGCGCTCTCGCTGGAACCTTGCTTGCAACTTACTGAACGATGGCCTTGCGTTGGAATTTCCTGCAATGTGCCCAAGTGCCGCGATCCCGACATCCAGGCACCCAGGAGTCGCGCCCGTTGTGGCCCCATGCGCATGCCCTTCGTGGCCCCGCTGTCGCGATTTGTGTCCCCCTCACTGTCCTACGTGGCCCAGTTGCTACCCTCAGTGGCCCCATAGTTGCCTTCTGTGGCCCCGCATTATCTGTACTTCGTGGCCCCCGCTCGTTCGCGCTCTTCGTGGCCCCATACGCATTCCCTTCGTGTCCCCGCTGTCGCCCTTCGTGGCCTACTTCGTGCCCTTCGTGGCCTTGCTGTCGTTCTCTCTTGCTCTCGCTTTCGCTCGTCGTCGCCGTCGTCGTCGCCGTCGTCTTCGACGACGTCGTCGTCGTCGTCGTCGTCGTCGTCGTCGTGGTCGGTCCTGTGTCCGTCCCTCTTGGGGTCGGGTCGACGGTCCGCGGCCGCACGCACACGCACACGCACACGCACACGCACACGCACACGCACACGGACACGCACACGCACAGCACACACGCATTACGCACCCTCCGCACCCTTATCAAAACAAATGCGTCTGCAATGAACGTGCGTGTGCCCAGTGCCCAGGGGCCAGGCGGCCTGGGCAACAAACCTGCGTGTGTCTGCTCTCTGGCTCGTCACACCTGCCCTGGCGTGCGCTGGGTGCCAAAAAGTGTGCGCACGCGCCTGCGCGCGAACTGAAACACAAGACTGCCCTGATGCGAGTGTGCCTGGTGGACCGCGCACGCCAAAGCGCGTGGAATTGGACGAGTGTGCGCAACGTGGCTCGTCGCCGCGGCTTTGTTCGCCTCGACATCCTGGTCAAAGCGCACTCGGGGATAATTCCGAGGAAAGGCGGTATCAATAAACATCGTATTACTTCCCAGCACGAGACGGACCGTCTCTGGCCGAAGGGCAAAAAACATGGGGGAACCCGACGACGACACTGCCGCTTACGCAGGTGCCTGTCTGGCAAACGCTCAGACTAACCGAGCATCGTATTATACGACTGAGAGCTGTTGGGATCTCGGCGAAACCGAAATGCTGGAGACATCCCCGGGCCTGTCCGAACATCCCATAAACTCCCCAAAAGAATGGCACACGTGTGTGTTCCATCTTCGTGCCATCAGATACGCAAAAATAGGTTCTTCCGTTATCCTCCTCACCCGCCCCCTCCTCCTCAGACAACCCTAAGAACGACTGAGTCCCCCTCCCCTGTGAGGACGCCTACACTTTTCATGATGCAGCTGTCGCGCGACAATGACAACAGAGTGGCCTAACGCCGCTCCAGAATATGTATCCGCCAAATCAACCCACCACCAAGCCTGTGCGAATGAGTTTGCCTCCGCCCTGCACCAAATCGCGAATCGATCAATCTCGATCCTCGACGTGTATGCACTCCCAAACGATTCAGAGCAAGAGACGTGACCTCTAAGAGTCTAAGAGGACAGCAGCAGGCTCACCAACATGCTACATGACGCCTGCACGGTGGAAACAACATGGCCAAGAGCGCTGCAGAGAGTGACGCGTATGGGAAAAACGAGCAGGATAACAGCGCGGCTTCTCCTTCTCCCACTCCTGCCAAGTGTTTATTCGCGATTGCGCGCATCTACGGGGCCTCCTGTCACACGAATTACCACGAGCGGCCGGCAGATCTGGGCCCGATGCTTGCGCCAGCATCTCGCTGGGACCGACTGCCTATGACACTATAGAAAATGGAGAGCAATATAATGAATACCCCTACATGCGAAGTCCTGCAGTAAACGCGCCCACAGAAGGAGTATCGAGCAGGTAGTAACGCCCAGGAGCGTTCAGCCAAAGCAAATTATTGGGGTCGGGGTGGTTTTCTCTCCCTGGCAAAAAATACAGTAGAGGCATCTATCTATCAGCCAACCCGCTGAACGGCCGATGCCTGTGAATCCTCGCGTGTTTTGCGCCACCGTGCCCCCCTCACGCGTCGGGGCCTGCCAGGGTGACTGTTATCTGTATGGCGAGGTTCCTGGAATCTCCAGGGGCGCCCGCCCCCCCTCACCGGCGCCACGCCGCCGCAGAATACCGCGCGGCCGCACCTGCTCCTTGCCAGCTCTCCTCTTGGCTCAAAGACTGCCCATGGCGCACGCCCGCCCCAAGATGGCCGCAGGATGCACGGAGACCGCCCATCGGCTCAAAGACCCCCCCCCTCCCTTGAAGGCCCCTGGATACCCAAGAGCCCCTGAACGGTCTCGGGATGCCTTGGGTCCCCAGGACAGACCGGGGCACCCAACTACTCAGGGACGAATCCACCGACAAGCAACGCCCGGCGACACCTGCCCACCTCCCGCGGGGAGAGCAGGAGCAGCGGAAGCAAGAGATGAGGAGTAGCGGAGTAGCGAACACATGAAGAGGCGCGCCGAGTCAGGGTTACGGGATGGGCAAGACAACAGGGAAAAGGTAAGACACGAACCATCAATCACAGACAGACTGGGGACACGAACGGGGCTGAGCGAGAAGGAGGGAGGACGACAAGGAGCAGGACAAGGAGGGCGAGAAGAGGAAGGAGGAGGGGGGCAACCCACGAATCCGCTGTGGAACCCCTGACCGATTCCTGGGAACCTTCCGACGCGGCCTGGAGCCTTCCGGGTCGGCGCGAGCGGACCCCGCCCGCTCTGGCCCAGCTGGGCTCCGCGCGTGCCACGTCGTGCTGTCGTGTCCTGAGCAGGAGCCAGGCTCGCCCCAGGTCGGCGAGCACCCCGACCTTCTGAGAAGCCGTCTGCGGCTTCGGAGAAGCCCTGCAGGGCTCCTCAGAAGGCGCGAGGGCTTCTGAGAAACCCGACCGCCTTCTGAGAAGGCCTGCCACATCTCACTTTCCTCTTGTGCTCGCCGCCGAGTAACAACTTGCCCGCTTCGGTCTTGGCGGACTGACGGGCCCGACACGCTTAAAGATATGAGCCGCACTTATTTTGCTTTCTGTGACGGGTCCACGTGCGCCTCGAATTGCAAGCTGAGGTATGGACGCGATTGCTGGGTGCTCATGCCTGGCTTGCCAACTACAACGTGGCGTGCGATGACAAGGAAGTGCAAACTTCTGGGATTCTCGCAGGACGCAGGGTTAGGGTGCTAAGCGAGCAGTTCGATGACGAACACGCATCGTGCGTGTACGCAGTGCTTGCGAATATGAACACACTGCCAACGAAAAACCAATCATACTAACTACACCGGTGATAATATCGACGAGATGCCCTCGGTTTCAACCGTGCGACGCTGGTGCTATACTGGTACTACCATGGGAAACAGCGTCACGACTAGACACTCTAACGACAAGGGCGAACAATACTTGACTATCTGGGCGCTCAAGATGCGTGCGTGTGTGCTTGTGCGAGTGTACGTGTGCGTGTGTATGTGTGTGTGTGTGTGTGCATGCGCGCGGGCTCCGTCCAGGTGTTCGGCCGCTGCACTTGACTGGCTCCGCCTCGCCGTTGCGCGCGAGGCCGTGACCGCCAACAAGTGTATGTTTGTGAGCATGTGACGACTGAGTACCGTAGGCCGAATGTTAAATTTGTCAACATCTTATACGCTCCCGGATGACCAGAAGCGTGGGCATGTGAAGAGGTGGCCACTGGACAAACAATCCCAATCTGCCGATGACATCGCATGAATAACGCCCCCACTCACGCCTTCCTTGGGCCGTGCACATCTGCACAGATTCCATGAGCGATATGTTCGTGGAAGAGAGCGTGGAAACACAAATTTAGCACGCCCGAAACGGATACGGAGAAAAGGGGCACGATGCCCAACAGCAAATGTTGTCCAACATCGGCAACGGCCGCTGTCGGGCAAGCCACTACGGACAACGTCCGCGAAGACACCGACACAAAATGGGCAAACACTGCTGTCGGCTTTTGCGCCCGTTCTTCCCGTACCAATATCCATCGTGCCGACGGAGGGCGCCGAGAGCGGAGCCGCCGTCGGGCGTGGATGCGAGAAGGAGGAGGCGGGCGGAGGAGGAGCGGGGAGGACGCCACCTTCGGTGGCAACTCATGGGGGCCTCCCATTTCATCTTTTTGGCTCTTGCGAATCGACTTTCATCGACACTGATAAACGTTAGATCGACACTTCTCGACTCTCAATTGGCGCTATATCATCAATCACGAGAGGCTATCGGCACAAGCGCGCCCTAACGACGGAATTCCGGGGGTACGTGAGGCCCCCATGATTTGAAACCGAGAGCCACCCTCTTCGGCCCCCCTCCGATTTTTTTGGAGCCCGCAAAGGACGTACGCGCCCAACTATGTACATGAACGCGGCCCCCCAGTCCGCGAGACCAGCCTCATGTTACGAACGTCCGCGCGATGCCTCCTCCTCCTCCTTCTCCTCCTCCTCCTCCTCCTCCTCCTCCTCATCCTCCATTTTTTGTTATAAACAAGGGGCACGCGTGCCAAGGATCATACAGTCACGGATGTGAGTGGGAGATGGAGACGGCGCCAACCTGCGGTAGTTTCGGGGAAGCGCGCGAGTGCTGCGACACGCTGAGCTATGGCGTGACTAACTTGTTATGCCACTGTGAGCTATTGGCGTCTCTATGACTCTTCAGGGCCATTGTGCTATTGGGCGTCTCTGGGGCGTAGTGGGGGTCTTGTGTGGGACCGTCTGGGGCTCTCTTGCGTTGTTTTGGGGCAATCTTGAGCTGTCCTGGGGATTTGTTGGCCCATCGTGGGGACTCGGTGGGGGGCCAGGGGCACGGCCAGAGCGGGGGTGGCACGGTCGGTCGGTCGAAATAACCAGGCGGGGGGGCCACGGTGCGGAAGGGGCGGAACAAAGGGCGGCGGGGGAGAGGGGAGGGGGGGCACGGTCGGTCGGCAGGGGCCTTGGGGCGAAAGGGGGAGGCACGGTCGGTCGGTCGGTCGGAATAAGCAGACGGGGGGCCAGGGCGGAGGGGCGCCGGGGGAGCAAGGGGGCGGGAGGGCACGGTCGGGCAGGGTGGGCACGGACGGTCGGTCGGTCGGAATGATCAGACGGGGGCGGAGGGGCGGAGGGGGGGCACGGTCGGTCGGTCGGTCGGTCGGAATACGCAGACGGGGGCCACGGGGCGGAGGGGGGGGGCACGGTCGGTCGGTCGGAATAAGGCGAGGGGGGCCAGGGAAGGCGGGGGGTGCACGAGGGAGCATGCGCGGAAGCTCGGAGAGGGTGGGGGAAGCACGGGGGCCAGGGGAGGGGGGCGCAGGGAAGGAGCGGGGAGAGGGCGCACGATCGGAATAAGGGGAGGGGGGCCCGGGGAAGGCGGGTGGAGCACGAGGGAGAAGGCGCGGAAGCCCGGAGAGGGTGGGGGCGCGCAGGGAAGCACGGAGGCAACGGGGGCGCAGGGGAGGAGCGGGGGGAGGGGGCGCACGGTCGGAATAAGGGGAGGAGAGCCCCGGGAAGGCGGGGCAAGCACGGGGGAGAAGGCGCGGAGGCCCGGGGAGAATGGGGGGAGCACCGGGGCAACGGGAGAAAGGCGCAGGGGAGGGGCGGGGGGAGGGCGCACGGTCGGAATAAGGGGAAGGGGCATCCGGGCAGACGGGGGGCACGGAGGCAAGAGAGAGGGGTGCAGGGGAGGAGCGGGGGGCGGGCGCACGGTCGGAATAAGGGCAGGGGGGCCCGGGGAAGGCGGAGGGCACGGAGGCAAGAGGAGGGAGGGGAGGCGCACGGTCGAAATAAGGGGAGGGAGCCCAGGGAGGGCGGTGGGAGCACGGAGGAGAAGGCGCGGGGGCCCGGGGAGCGTGGAGGGAACACGGGGGCAACAGGAGAGAAGCGCAAGGGAGAGCGGTGGAGTGGGGCGCTCGCCGTCGGATAGAAGGGAAGAGGGGGCCCGTGAAGGCGGGGGGAGCCGGGGGGACAGGGCGGGGGGCCCGGGTGCGCTGGGGAAGCACGAGAGGGCATCGGGAGAGAAGGGCGAGGAGGAGGGCGGGGGCGAGCGGCGCACGGTCGGCATAAGGGGAAGGGGCTCCGGGGGTTCACGGAGGCAAGAGGGGGGGCAGGGGAGGAGCGGGGGGATGGCGCACGGTCGGAATAAGGGGAGAGGGGTGGACGGGGAGGGGGGTGTAAGCACGGGGAGAAGGCGCGGAGGCCCGGGAGGAATGGGGGGAGCACGGGGGCAACGGCAGAGGGGCGCACGGGAGGAGCGGGGGGAGGGCGCGCGGTCGGAATCAAGCCAGGGGGGCCCGGGGAAGGGGGGGGCACGGAGGCAAGAGAAGGGTGGCGCAGGGGAGGGGCGAGGGGAGGGCGCACGGTCGGAAGAAGGGGGGGGGCACGGGGAGGACGGTGGGAGCGTGGAAGGGAGGAGCGGGGGGAGGGCGCACGGTCGGAATAGGGGGGCCCCGGGAGGGCGGTGGGAGCACGGAGGGGCAGGCGCGGGAGTCCGGGGAGCGTGGGGGGAGCACGGGAACAAGGGGAGAGGGGCGCAGGGGAAGAGCGGGAGAGGAGGGGCGCACGGTCGGAATAAAGGGAGAGGGGGCTCGGGAAAGGCGGGTGGAGCGCGGGGGAGAAGGCGCGGAAGCTCGGGGAGCGTGGGGGGAGCACGGGGCCGAAGGGAGCGGGGCGAAGGGGAGGAGCAGGGGCAGGGTGCACGGTTGGAATAAGGGAGGTGGGCCCCGGGGACGGCGGGGGAAACACGGGGCGAAGGGTCGCGGAGGCGCGGGAGGGTGCGAGGAGCCGGGGGCAAGAGGAGGAGGCGCAGGGGAAATCCGGGGGAGGAGGAAGAGGCTTAGGATAAGGGCACGGGTGGAATAAGGCGAGAAGGGGCCCGCGGGTTCGTCTGTCGGAGGACGGCGGCGGGGGGAGCACGACGGAGGAGAAGGCGCGAGGGCTGGGGAGCGCGGAGGGAGCACCGGGGCAAGGAGAGAGGGGCGCAGGGGAGGAGCGGCGGGGGGGCGCACGGTCGGAATAAGGGGAGGGGGGCCCGGGGAGAGCGGGGGGGGAGCACGGGGGAGAAGGCGCGGGGGCCGGGGAGCGTGGAGGGAGCACGGGGGCAAGGAGAGAGGGGCGCAGGGGAGGAGCGGCGGGGGGGCGCACGGTCACCACCACAACTAGTAGCACGACCACCAGCACAACCACCAGCACAGCCACTGCCAACCACCAGCACGACCACCAGCAGAACCACCAGCACGACGACCAGCACAATCACCAGCACGACCACCAGCACGACCAGCCACCAGCACGGCCACCAGCACAACCACCAGCACGACCACCAGCACAACCACCAGCACAACCACCAGCACAACCACCAGCACAACCACCAGCAGGACCACCAGCACGACCACCAGCAGGACCACCAGCAGGACCACCAGCACGACCAGCCAGTACCACCAACCACCAGCACGACAACCAGCACAGCCAGCAGCACGACCACCAGCACAACCACCAGCACAACCACTACCAGCGACCAGCACGACCACCAGAACATCCACCAGCACGACGACCAGCACAACCACCAGCACGACCACCAGCACGACCAGCCACCAGCACGGCCACCAGCACGGCCTCCAGCACGACCACCAGCACAACCACCAGCACGACCACCAGCACAACCACCCGCACAACCACCAGCACAACCACCAGCAGGACCACCAGCACGACCACCAGCAGGACCACCAACGGATCGCACGGTCGAAATAAAGCAGTGCGAGATCACACCGGTAGGTATGATGATAATTTACCCCTGTCGCACCCCGAAGTAACTTTTTAGGGTGAGCCGGGTGTTTCGCCTGAGACTTCCTCACCATGTATGACTCTGGAGCGTAAAGATTGGCAACCGTTTCGCAGGTTGAAGGCGTGTCGTTTTCGAAATGTGGCTCTCGCCGTAGCGTGGTACACATTCGTTTTTTATATAAAAAACATGTTGAAGAGCTTCACGGATCGAGGGCGGGTCGTTTTCAAAATGTGGTTCTCGCCTCAGCTCGGCGCGCACTCGTTTGAAACAGTTGCAAAAGCTTCACGGATTGAGGGCGGTCCCTTTTCATCATATGGCTCTCGCCTTAGCGCCGCGCACATTCGTTTACAACATGTTAAACACTTTCCCGGGTTCTCATCACCAACGTACCCGTAATAATGTGCTGGAAGGATTCAATGTTATGCAGGTGCAACAGTTACGATGATTCTCTGTGTCGAAGATTCAGGATCGTCAAGACGCAACAATCAGGCTGATCCGCGGCGTTGGAATCCCGAGAACAATGTTTTGGCATGCTTCAGGGTCTTCGAACGAGTCTTCCGACGAGGCATTTCCCACACTGGAAATGAGCCGTTGTAGGGGCCTTTGGAGAACGAGCTTGAAGGGAGGATTTACTCCAATTTCGTTGATGGCTCCTGGGTTTACACTGGTCCTCCTTCTCCTCCGCCTCCTCCTCCCCCTCATCCTCCTCCGCATCCTCCTCCTCCAACTCCTCCTCGTCCTCCTCCTCCTCCTCCTCCTCCTCCTCATCCTCATCGTCATCCTCATCCTCATCCTCATCCTCATCCTCATCCTCATCCTCATCCTCATCCTCATCCTCATCCTCATCCTCATCCTCATCCTCATCCTCATCCTCATCCTCATCCTCATCCTCATCCTCATCCTCATCCTAATCCTCATCCTCATCCTCATCCTCATCCTCATCCTCATCCTCATCCTCATCATCATCATCATCATCATCATCATCATCATCATCAGCATCATCATCATCATCGCCCCCCTCCTTCTTGCCCCCTCCTCCTCCTCCATCTGCTCTTCCCCCTCCTCCTTCGAGCTTCGAGCAAATGGAACTGGACCGTCCTTTCTCTCCTTCTCATAATCCTCCTCCTCCTCCTCCCCTACTCCTCCTCCTCCTACTCCCTCCTCATCCTCCCTCTCGAACTCCTACTCCTACCTCCTCCTCCTCATCTCATCCTCATCCTCATCCTCAAACTGATCCTCATCCTCATCCTCCTCCTCATCCTCATCCTCATCCTCATCCTCATCCTCATCCTCATCTCATCCTCTCATCATCATCATCATCATCATCATCATCATTCATCATCATCATCATCATCATATCATCATATCATCATCATCTCATCATCATCATCATCATCATAATATCCTCCCTCCTCGCCTCCTCCTCCTCCTCTCCTCCTCCTCCGCATCCTCCTCGTCCTTCTCCTCCTCCTTCCCTGCCACCTCCCAAGTCCTCTCTTTCTCTCCTCGTCCGCCCCTCATCAGTATCCTCCCCTACTCTTTTTCTTCCTCCTCATCCTCCTCCCCCCAGCCCCCCATTCCCCCCTCCTCCTCCTCTTCTCGTGGTCCCTCTCTCCTCCTGCCCTCTCTTCCTCCGCCTCATCCTCGCCACCCCTCTCCTCCTCCTACTTCCCCTCCCCACCTCCTCCTCCTCCCCCTCCTGCTGCTCCTCCTCCTGCTCCTGCTCCTCCTCCTCCTCCTCTCACCCTTCGGAGGAGTACGACCCCATCGATCATGCCACGCTGGACCTGGTCTTGAACTACGCCGCCTGGATTTAGCCGCCTTCAAAGGGCTTGGACAGCGCTCCGTGAGCGGGTTGCCCCCACCAAATGGGCCAATGCCAAAGGCCCCCTGGCCGCGACGTGGATGACGCTCAGGCGGCGAGCCTGGGACATGAAAGCGCCGCACGTTTTGCAAAACGACCTGGGCAACCAATATGACCTGTACCGCGTGTGCCTTCTGACCTACGACCGTTCTTGGCGCGCGGCGTCCAGCGCTGGCAGCATGACCGCCTCACCAGTCACATGTACTCCCACACAAGTGCGCCCATCTGGCACCGTGGGCCCAGGTGCGCGGTCAAGGGTGTCCGTGCCGCAAGGCAGCTGGGAGTTTTAGAGGCGCTACGGTCTGACAGCATACCCATGCCGATCCGCAGGGACATGAAGCTCGGCATGCCCATGCGCCCTTGTCAGGCTTGCGGGAACGCCCTTGCGCCCGATGAATGCTGGGGACATGTCTTCTTAAAGTGCCCCGCGCTGCTGACCCGCCCCCCCGCAGGGCAGATACGACCCACGGAGCAGGAGCCGATGGACCATGTCCAAGGCCTGCGGCAAGCGCAAAACACGCCCGACCCGACCCTGCCGTCCTACACATGCGCCCACCAGCCCAGCACCATGGAGGCCGAGGGCGACTTCTTTCCAGGAATCGGGCAAGGGGTTGATGAAGAGGTCGGCTTTGCGCCATCCGATGGGTGCGACGGCCATCAGGAGAAGGCGCGGCTGGACGCGCAGAGTGTCCTCTGTGCGCCACCGGCTGCTTCGGGACAGTGTGACCCGTTGTCCCCTGCGGCGGCGGCTTCAGTCTCGGCGCTTGATGCACCGCGCGGGCATGGCGGGCCCGGGACAGCGACACCAACGCTGAATGGCCGTGGTATCACCCCCCCCCCCGAGTGCTGGCTGAGGTGCGCGACCAACTGATGCAAGCGGGTCTTGGATCAGGCACGCCGAATTTCGAGCAGTCCGACCTCGTTTTTGGCATGCCCGAGCCCCCCGCCGTTCTGCCGCGCGAAGTTACGCGGAGGCATTATGTCTGCCTTCGGGGCGACGCCCGTGGCGTTTGGGGCCCCGTTTCTTACACCGACGGGTCTGGCTACGACTCAGGTGTTCCCGAGGTGCGGAGGTGTGGACAAGCAGTTGTGCAGCTTGATCTTTATTCTTGGCTCCCAGATAGGGCGCGATTCGGGCCCCTTCCGTACTTGGTGCAGACTGTCGGCCGTGCTGAGAGGCACGCGGTCAGGGAGGGGCCCGACGCCTTCCCTGACCGCCAGTGCTTCGTCACCGACCTGCTGGCGCTCGCCCAGGAAGGAGAGCGTTGGTGCCCCGCGATCGAGCAGGGCCGCGCTAAGCGCGCTAGAGCGTGGCAGGACATCTTCGTGGCCAGCCGCAGGCGCACGCTGCGGGGCCCTCCCAAATTCCGATGGACGCCAGCGCACAGGTCCTTGGAGGAGCGTGTGCGCGCAGGGCCGCAGGAGCTGCGTGACTGGCTAGGCAACGGCTGGGCAGACTATTTCGCGCGCTGCGGTGCGACCTCACGCGCGCTGGCTGTTTCGGTAGCCGAGGCGGCAACAGCTGCGCTGAAGCAGCACCGCACGGCCCTGCATTTCAATTCGCGGGCGGCACTGCAGGCGGTGGTTCGCAAACAATGGGGATGCGACGTGGAGGTCCCTGGGCCACCTTGCGGGCAGGCCAGGCCCATTGTGGTGGCACGCAGCACGGACCATGTCCTTGCTTACTGCGCCAACCTCGGGCAGTACCGATGTACGCAATGCGGAGTCACGGCCGCAACGCCCCCCCCCCATCGAGTCGCTGCGAACTGGCTCTCATCGTGTATGTCGCCCTTCGAGCGTTGCCAGCGCTCTCAACGCCGAGTACTTCCGCGCCTTCGCCGATGGGCTGGGTTCTCTGCAGCGACCAGAGGGCCGGCGTGGCCCTGGGCGCGGCCTTGGCGCCCGAAGGGAGCTCGCAGCCCTCGACCCCCGCAGCCTTGTCGCCACCTGCCCTGGCCGAGGAGGTCGGGGACGCCTTCGCCGTGCTCGGGCACGACGTGTTCAGCGGCAACAGTGTTCACTGTTGCAGACGCTGCGGGTCTCACTGTGCTGCGGGAGAAGACCGTACAATACGGAAGCTTGGTTTGAGGTGCGATGGGCTCTCGCCCAACGAGTCCACGCGCCGTCAGCAGCAAGATGCGATCAAGCGCGTCGGGAAGGGCCTGGCGCCTCGTGCCCGACGTACCCCAGCAGCGCCGTTCCCGCAGGGTGGCTCTCCTTGCAGCCACGCGGCGCGATGATCGACCATGTCGTGATTCGCTGCCGTTCCGCGTTCGGCTGGTGGCACGGCGTCTTCTTCGGCGGCGACGCCTTATTCGTCGGCGGCAAATTGGCCTGCGTCCGCGGCCTTGAGGGCGACTTCGTCCAGCTGCTCTCCGTCTACATCGCCTCCTGCTCTTACGGCACCGTGCCGTGAGTAGGCGGCGCCAGAGGGTTGTCCGTCGCGCGCCCGCGCGCGCGGCGGGAGACCTTCCTGAGGCGCTGCGCTCCTCCTCCTCCTCCTCCTCTTCCTCCTCTTCCTCCTCCTCCTCCTCCTCCTTCTCTTCCTCCTCCTCCTCCTCCTCCTCCTCCTCCTCCTCCTCCTCCTCATCGTCACACTCGACGACCTGGCCTCCTCTCCTCCCTCTCCTCCTCCCCCCCTCGCGACTCCTCATGTGCGCGCTCCTTCCTCTCCTCCTCCTCCTCCTGCCTGCTCCTCCTCCTCCTCCTCCTCCTCCTCCTCCTCCTCCTCCTCCTTCTCCTCCCCCTCCTCCTCCTCCTCCTCCTCCTCTCTCCTCCTCCTCACCATCATCATCATCATTCATCATCATCAATCACATCATCATCATCACCTCATCAGCATCATCATCATCATCATATCATCATCATTTCATCATCACAATCATCATCAATCATCTCATCATACCATTCTATAATCATCATCATCATGCTCAGTCATCAACATCACATCATCATCGATCATGTTATCATTCACATCACTCATCATCATCATCCACTCAATTCATCAGCCATCATCATCATCATCAGCATGCATCATCCTCATTCATCATCATCATCATCATTGTGAGATCGTCATCATCATCATCAATCCACACTCATCATCATCATACATCATTCATCATCAGCATCCCGCATCCCATCAATTCATCAGTCATCCTCACAGCACCACCATCATCATCATCATCAGCATCAGCGTCATCATCATCATCATCATCATCATCATCATCATCAACATCATCAGCATCATCCCCCTCCTTCTTGCCCCCTCCTTATCCTCCTCCTCCTCTTCCTCCTCCTCCTCCTCCTCCCCCTCCTCCTTCGAGCTTCGAGCAAGTGGCACTGGATCCGTCCTCTCCTCCTGCTCCTCCTCCTTTCCTCCGCTCCTCCTCCTCCTCTTCCTCCTCATCATGATCATCATCATCAGCATCACCACTATCATCATCATCATCATCATCATCATCATCAATCATCACCATCATTCATCATCATCAGCAGCAGCATCAGTCATCATCAGCAGCAGCATCAGCAATATCCTCATCATCATCATCATCATCACAATCATGCATCACATCATCATGCATCACATCATATGGCTACAGGGCGGATCTACTCATGTTGCCCCCAGCGCGACGGCTCCCGCATTCTATCTCTGTCCTCTCAAACCCTCCTCGCGTCCGTCTCCGCTTCTCCTCTCCTCCTTCGCGTCTCTTGACTCTTCTCATTCGTCCTTCTCCTGTACCTCCCCGAACTACTCTTCGTCCTCCCCTCCTCGTCCTGTCCTCCTCACCTCTTCTCTGTCACTCGACTCCTGAGAGAGCTCCTTTGCCTCCTTCTTCCTCCCCCTCCTCTCCTCCAGATCCTCCTCCTCCTCCTCCTCATCATTCATCATCCTCCTTCTCCTGCTCCTCATCCTCCTCCTCCTCCTCGTCCTCTCTCCTCTCCTCTTCCCCCTCCTACTCTCCTCCTCCTCCTCCTCACCCTCCTCTCCCTGCTCCTCCTTCCCTTTCCTCCGCTCATCATGCCTCCTCTCTCCTCATCTGATCATATCATCAGCATCTACCACTATCATCCATCATCATCATCGTCATCATCAGTCGATCACTTCATATCACCCATATGCGATATTCATCATCAGCAGCACCCATCATCATACATCAGCCAGCAGCATCATCATCATCCGAGCATCATCTATCATCATCATCATCATCATCATATCATCATACATGCATCGAGAGATCAAATTTTTTGTTTTTTTTTTCATCACCATCATCATCCGCATCATCATCATCATCATCATCATCATCATCATCATCATCATCATCATCATCATCATCACCACCATCATCATCAGCATCATCATCATCATCCTCTTACTCTCCTCCTCAACCTCCTCCTCGTCCTCCTCGTCCTCCTCTCCTCCTTCGCGTCCTCTTCCTTCTCATCGTCCTTCTCCTGTACCTCCCCGAACTACTCTTCGTCCTCCTCCTCGTCCTCGTCCTCCTCCTCCTCTTCCTCCTCCTCCTCCTTTCCTCCTCTTCCTCCCCCTCCTCCTCCTCCTGATCCTCCTCCTCCTCCTCCTCATCATCATCATCCTCCTTCTCCTGCTCCTCCTCCTCCTCCTCCTCCTCGTCCTCCTCCTCCTCCTGCCTCCTCTCCTGCCCTCCTCTGCCCCTCCTCCTCCTCCTCCTCCTCCTCCTCCTGCTCCTGCGTCTCCTCCTCCTCCTCCTCGTCCTCGTCCTCCTCCTCCTCCTCGCCCTCGTCCTCGTCCTCTCCCTCGTCCTCGTCCTCGTCCTCGTCCTCGTCCTCGTCCTCGTCCTCGTCCTCTTCCTCGTCCTCCTCCTCTTACTCCTCCTTCCCCTCCTCCTCCTCCTCCTCCTCCTCCTCCTCCTCCTCCTCCTCGTCCTCGTCCTTGTCCTCCTCCTACTCTCGCCTCCTCGGGAGGAGCCGCCAGGCCAGGATCGGCGAGGTGGCCATCTGTGGGGGAGGCGATGAGCGGTGCTGCTGCCGCTGCTCCGAGGGCCGCTCCTCGAGAGCGCACTCTGCCCAAGACCTCAGGGCGACTCCGGCCGTGGCGACGACGACAGGATCTCAGACCGTCCACGAGGGCGGCCCCATGCATCTCGGCGCGCGCGCGCCGCGTGCCCCGAGTCGGTAAGCCCGCCGCCAGCTGGCGCGGCGGCGGCCGGGCCTCCAGGCCGGCAGCGCCCGCCGGGTCGGGGCGCGCTGCTTGGTCGAAGCGCTGGCGAGGGCGTGGCGCTCACCGGAGACAGGCCCGGGGCCCACACTTCCCGCGCGCTCCCCGAGGCGCCGCCAGCCCCTCCTGGCACCTTTTCCTCCTCCGGATCGTCCGGAACGGCCGCCGGAGGTCCGAACTATGACCCGACAGTCACAGGGGCACCGGCTCAGAGAAGGAAGCAGCGGCCTGGAACCGGCGACACAGGATAGCGAATCCGCGCGTTCCCGGGCGGGGTGGGCTATTGGGCCCCCATCGGCGGTGAATGGGGCGATTGGGGCTCGATCCGTTCCCCCCTGAGCCTGTCACCCCCTGACGTCTCCCCTGACTCTCGAGGAACAGCCAGTGACATAATTAGACATAGACTTGCGGTCGCCCTCTTCTTCTCCGCCTGTCTGGTGCGCCTCTGCCCGGGATCGGAACCCTTCTGCGTCTGAGCGCTTCCCATCTCCTCACCTCGCGCGGCCGCCCTCGTCTTCTGTCCTTCCTCTTGCACGCCGGACGATTCGCCTTTCGGTTGCCCCGATTAGGGTCAACCGAAAGGCGACCATATTTTCTGGGCTTTCGTCTTCCTTCCCACTTCCCATATGTTCCCACATTTTCCTGGGGGTCGACGATTGGTTGTGTCTGTGTGATTTTTCCCCTCCTGGCTGGTGTGCCTCTGCCGCGCGCGGCCCGCCGGCCCTACGACCACGCTGGCGCGCGCCCTCGCCGGTGGCCAAGGCAGCGCCTCGAGGCTCACCAGATGCAGGTCCAGGGCCCGCACTTCGCCAGCGTCCGCGCGCTCCCCGCGGGCTCCTTTGGGCGTGGCTTGTCTAGCGGGCGGGCAGAACAGCCGCCTCATCCCGGAGGAGGAGAGGGGAGGGAGAGGAGGATAAGGAGGAGCGAGGATCGAGGAGGAGCGAGGAGGAGCGAGGAGGAGGAGGATGGAGGAGGATGGAGGAGGAGGAGGAGGAGGAGGAGGAGGAGGAGGAGCGAGGAGGAGCACAGGAGAAGAAGTCGCCCCCCATTGCGCAACGCCCGAGGTCCGCAGAACCGCTGGCCCTCCAGGACATGGGGATGGGCGCGACGTGGCCGCTGGCCCGGGCGGCCTCGCGGGGCGCCGCCAGTCACTGGGAGGGGCCCTCCTTCGTCGTTGTCGTCGTCACAACCACCACCATCGTCACAATCATAATCATAATCGTCACCGTCCTGAACATCCGAATCAGCATCAGCACCAACACCATCATAATAATCGGTTTCATTATCATCATCGTTATCATTGTAATCATATTCATCGTCATCAACGTCAACATCACATCATCATAATCATCACCATCAACATAACCGTCATCATCACCCTCTTCACGATCAGTATCACCATAAACGTAATCACCATCATCACCATCATCGGAATCACCATCATTGGCAACATTATCATGGACATCATCATCATCCTGGTCATCATCATCCTCATCACAATCCTCATCCACATCCTCATCACCCTCACCATGAGTACTATCATCAGCTCAGTCATCATCGTACTATTCGTCACCATCCTCATTATCATCACCATCATCAGCATCGTTTGCGTCATCATTACCTTCGTCAACATGATGATCATCTTCATCATATTCATCATCATCATTATCGCCATCATCAGGATCTGCATCATCATCATCATCATAATCGTAATCATCATCATGGTCATCGTCATTACCTTTTTAAGGCAAAATCATCGTCATCATCATGAGTAGCATCATCATACTGATCATGACGATCACCATGCTCACCGACATCATGATCAGCACAATCAACATTGGAAGCATCAGCATCGTCATCCTTATACTGACTATCACAGTCAACATCCTCGCCCCCCCTTGTCCTCAGCAATAGCATCATCTGCATCGCCCTCATCATCATGAGCATCAGCATCATCATCTTCATCATCACCATTATGGCCATCATCACCACCACCTTCACAATCCCCATCCACATCCTCGCCACCAGCATCATCATCATCATAACCATCGTCATCGTGATCATCATCCTCAGTAGCATCGCCATGTCATCATCAGTATGCCCATCACCAACATGACCACCACCATTGTTCTAGTCATCGTTCAACATCATCCGCATCACGATCATCATCCACGTCGTCATCATAATCAACATCATGATCATCGCCGTCATCGTCACCTGCTTCGTGGTCCGTGTTATCATCATCACCATCATGGTCATCATCATTGCCATCCTCACCATCATTTCCATCCGCATCATGATCCTCATCGTCGTCATCGTTATCGTCGTCATCGTGATCATCACCATTATCATCGTCGACATCATCGTCATCTCCGTCATCCACAGCGTCATCGTCTTTGTCATCGCCACCAGTGTCATCATCATCGCGATCAGCGTCATCGGTGTCGCCGTGGTCGACATCATCATCATCAGCATCATTGTCGGTTGCATCACCATTGCCAGCAACATCAGCATGATCACCAGCAGCATCGCCATCATCGTGATCGGCATCATCATCATCTTCGCCGTCATCGTCAGTGCCATCGTCATCATTGTCATCACCAGCATCATCGCCATCATCGCCAACGACATCGTCGTCATCATCATCGTGATCGTCGCCATCAGCATGATCATCGTGATCGTCACCATCAGCATCGCCATTCTCATCATCACCCGCACCCTCATCATCAGAATCGTCATCATCGTCAGCATCAGCATCGTGATCGTCACCATCATCTTCATTACAACTATCCTGAACATCATCATCACCAAGGTCCTGGTTTAACGTCGTCCTCGCCATCACCATCCTCAGCCTTGGGCATGCGAATCCTCATCCTCACCCTCATCATCACCAGAATCGCTTCCAGCAGTATCATTGGCTAGTGGCCATCATCATAATGAACATCACAATAATCTTGCTCATCGTCATCGAAACGATCGTCCTAATCACCAACGCTATCATCGTCAACGATGTCATCACCGCTCTCACCATCAGAATCAACATTATCAACATGATCACCGACGTCATCATGATTAGCACCGTCATCATCACCATGGTCGTCCTCGTCATCAGAACCACCATCATCCGCATCGTCATACCACCAGGCGCAATATCCCCAGCATCACCAAGGTAATCGTCATGGTCATCGTCATCGTCGTCGTCGTAAGCATCAGCGGCGTCAGCATCACTCTCATCATCATCCATATCCTTATCAGCTTGATCATCATACCTGTCATCGCCATCGCCGCTTGCATCAACACCAGCAGTCCCATCATGTAAAACAGTATTATCATCACCAAGAACATCCCAATCATCATCATCATCATGATCACGAATATGCTTATCATCATCACCGTCGTTCCCAGTATCTGCATCAGCTTCGACATCGTCGCCAGCATAAGCATCGTACTTATCGTCGGCATCGTCGCCATCGCAATCATAAGCATCATCAGCATACTCACCATCATCGCCATCATCATGATCATCATTGTTGCCATGATCATGACCATGACCTTCTTCATCATAACTGACCCCATCATATTCCACATCGCAATCGCCGTCGTCACCACGACCATCGTAATCGACATCATCGTCATGATCAACATCATCGTCATCATCGCCATCGCCATCATCGGAATCCGCACCATCGCCTTTACCAGTGTCCTCGTGATCATGATCATTGTCGTCATCATCCTCATCAACATCATCATGATTCTCATCATGATCGCCGTCGTCGACATCATCATCATCATCATCATCATCATCAGCCTCAACATTAAGACCATATTCATGATAACCATCGTAAGCATCATGATGATTCTGATCATCATCCCCATTACCTTACCCTTCCCCATGATCATCACCATCATCATAATCGTCATCATCGTCATCGTCAACAGCATCATCATCATCACCATCATCACCATCGTCACCGTCATCCCATCACCATTGAACTCTTCATTACCACCATCATCCTCATGACCATGATCAGCATAACTCTCATTATCATCACCATGTTGCCCATGCGCGTGATGCATGTAACTAACACCACCATGAATTTTATCGTACGGTACTTATCGTTGCCGTCATCGCCAACATTGTCGTCAACATGACCATCACCACCGCCATGATCACCAACGCCATGATCATCATCATCCCCAGTCCCGTCATCGCCATCACCAACACCACACCCACCATCACCATGATCATCAGCATTATCATCATCGTCATCACCTGCGTCATCATACTCATAATCATCTTCATCATCGTCACCATCATCGTCGCATTCGTCAGTGTTACCCCTATCACCATCATCATCATCGTCATCATCATCAGTATCGTCATCGCCCTCATCACCACCATTGGCATCATCATTATCCTCATATGCCCCATGATCATCTGATCGTGCTCTTGATCATGACGATCATCATCAGCATCGCCACCATTGTCATCACCATCTTGATCATCGGCAAAAATATCACCATCGTCATCCTCGTCGCCATTCTGACCCTGAGCGCCTTAGTCATCGTCATCACCAAGATCTTCACCACCGTCATCATCATCCTCTCCAGCAGATCGTCATTATCTGCGTCATCATCGCCGTGGTCATCAGAATCATCATCGTCGTCGTCAGCATCAGCATCAACATTATCACCATCATTGCCATCACCGCCAACAACCCCGTCATCATCGCCATCCTTACCAACATCATCATTCACAGCATCATTGTCATCGTCGCCGCTACCGCCATTGTCGTTGTCAGCATCAGCATTACCATCATCATCGTTACCATCCCGACCATCATCATCACCATCGCCATCATCATGTAGATCATCATCATCCGCATAATC
Organism: Prorocentrum cordatum; assembly: GCA_963575745.1. Lineage (NCBI taxonomy): Eukaryota > Dinophyceae > Prorocentrales > Prorocentraceae > Prorocentrum > Prorocentrum cordatum. The sequence continues at coordinate 405,793 of CAUYUJ010004446.1, forward strand.
ACGATCATCATCATCGCCTGAACCATCATCAATAAGCATCATCCGTGTCCCCATCGTCATCGTGATTCTTATTCTAATGATCAGCACCACTCGCATCGTCATCACCATCGCCAACGGCTATCATCATGGTAATCATCGTCATCGTCGTCGTCATCACCCGCATTATCATCTACACCATCGTCATCATCATGGAGAGTACCCCAATCAGTATCAGCATCATGGTCAATATCTTAAGCATGATCATTTTCAGCATCGCCATCAGTTAGTCAGCATTGTCACCATCATCATTCCATGATCATCATCATTGTCATCATCCTGAGGTTGCAATCGTCATCGTGTTCGTCATCGCCATCGCGATCGGCATCGTCAGCGTCGCCGTCATCATCAGCGGCATCAGCATCGGAATCGACTTCACCACCATAATCGTAATCAAACTGATCATTAGCATTATCAGCATCGCCGTCGTCAGCATCAACGCAATTGCCCTCACCATCACCAGAACAGGCATTTTAAGCACCATTAGCACCATCCTCATCACCAGCAAAACATCACAGTCGTCGTCGTCATCGTTGTCATGACCATCAGCCTCAACATCGTTATCATCACCATAATCACTATCATCCGCATCATCTCCACCGTTATAGTCATCACCGGCATCGTCTTCATCACCTGCTACCTTAATCAGTGGCTTGGTCATCATCATCAACATCGTCATCACGATGATAATGATCACCAAGATCGCAATCGTCGTCATCATGCTCGTTACCGTCATTATCGTCAGCACTAGCATCAACATCATCACCATCACCATATTCGTCAACATCATACTCATCATAATCGTCACTAGCATCAACGTCACCATCATCATCGCCACCATCGTCTCCATCACCGTCGTCACCATCATCTGTCTCGCCATTATCCTCATCCGCATTCTCGTCAGCATCCTCATCATAATGATCATCATGACCATCAGCATCCCATCATCATTGTCATTATCAACCTGACCATCAGCATCCTATCATCATTACCATCATGATCACGAACAGCATCATCACCATCGCGATCGTCATCATCATTCCCATCGTCATCAGCAACTTCATCATCGTCATCGCCGTCGTCGTCATAAATAGTATCACCATCATCAGCATGATCATCAGCACCACCATCACCGCCACCCCCATCAACATCATTATCCTCTTCATATTTATCGTCCCGCTCATCATCATCACCATCATCGTCAACATCATCGGCATCGCAATCATAGTAGTCGTCATCGTCGTCATCATCATCAATATCATCGTCACCATCAGTATTATCATGGGCATCGTCTTCGCCGTCACCATCAGCATTATCACCATCAATATCACCATCGTCGCCGTCGTCATCAGCACCATCATCATCAACGTCATCAGCACCATCGTCAAGGCCACCGTCATCGTCATCGTCCCCAGCATCATCATCATCGTCGTCATGATCGACATCTCCGCCAGCGTAAACATCAGGCATGCTGACCAGCATCGTCATCATCCGCCTCATCCATGTCTTCCTGCATACCATCATGCGCATCATGACCATCATCGTCATCTTATCATCTTAATGCTGCCCATGGTCAGCAAAATCATCGTCGCCATCATCATCAACGCCATCATGATCAACATGGTCATCATCATGGCCATTATCATCGTCATCGTCACCGTCGTCGCCTCACCATCATCATCACCTTCATCATCGTCATTGTCGTCATCATCACCATCATTATCATTATCGCCATCATCATCGTCGTCACCATCAGAATCATCAACTTCATCAATGCCGTCACCTTCGTGAACGTCATCCTACGCAAGGCCTTCCGCATCATCATTCTCATCCTCGTCATCATCATCAACATCGTCATCGTCGTCATCACCGTCAACTGCATCAGCATCAACACCGGCATCGCATCATAATCATGGTCATCCCAATCAGAATCCACACCCTCATCCAGATCCTGATCATCATGATCAGCATCATCATGATCATGATCATTTTCCTTCATCATGATCACGATCATCGCCAAGCTGACCATGATCTTGATCTTGATCATCATCATGATCATGCCCATGATAAGCATCATCACCAGCGCCATCATCATCATCATCATCATCATCGTCATCGTCATCGTCATAGTCATCGTCGACGTCATCAGCATTGTTCTCCTCCATATCAGCAGCATCATGGTATACATCATCATCGCCGTCGTCATCGTTATCATTTACATGTTCGTCATCGTCGTCACCACAACCCTCATCATTACCAACATCGTCATCATCATCATCCTCATCGTCGTCATCATCACCATCGTCATCGACATCATCGTCGTCATCATCACCAACATCATCAGCAACATCACCAGCATCAGCATCGTCATCATCATCATCGGCATCGTCCTCGTCATCAGATTCGTGCTAGTCATCGTCACCATCGTCGTCATCATCAGCATCTGCACAAGCACAAGCATCAGCATAATCATCATCCTGATAATCAGCATCATCATCATCATAACCATGATAATCGTAAGCACCGTTATCATCCTGATAGTCATGGTCGTCATCAGCACCCGCATCCTCATCCGCATCATTACGATACTCCTCATCGCCACTGCAACATCGTGATCATGGTCACTATGAAAATCATCATCATCACCACAATCCTCATCATAATTCACATCGTCATCATCTTCAGTTTCGGCTTCGTTATCGTCGTCGCCATCATTGTAACAATCGTCGACATCGCCATCATCGTCGTCATCATCATCGTCGTCTGCGATATCATCATCGTCGTTATCAACATAATAATTGGCATCGTCATCGTCGCCGTCATTATCGGCGTCGTCATGAGCATCATAATCATCATCGTCATCATCGTCGTCACCATCAACGTCATCGTCATCATCGTCGTCGTATTAATCGTCATCGGCATCGTCATCGCCATCAACGCCATCATCGGCATCAGCATCAGCATCAGCGCCAGCACCATCACCATCGTAGTCGTCAACAGCATCGGCATCACCATCGTCTTGACCATCATCAGCATGAGCATCATGATCGACATCTCATCAGCATGATGATGATCAATACCATGATCAAAATTACAAACACCATCATCAACATCAATGTCATCGCCTTCGTCATCATAATCATCATCAACATCATCTTGATCAAACTCCTCATCATCATCGTCATCACCATCATCATCCGTGTCGCCATGGTCACCACCATCATCGTGGTCGTCGTCATCATCATCATCGTCACCTTGATCGCCATCATCGTCACATCCATCGTCGTCATCCTCATCGTGGTCATCATCAACATCTTCATAATCAGCATCAGCATCATCACCGTGACCATCATCATCGTCATCGATACCATCGCCGTCGTTATCGTCGTCGTCCCCATCATCAACATCATCATCATCAACATGCCACAGTCATCATCATCATCATCATCATCATCATCATCATCATCATCATCATCATCATTATCATCGTAATCAACATCGTCATCATCATAATCAGCATCGTCGTCATCCTCAACATCATCATCACCAGCATGCCACAGTCATCGTCATCATAATCGTCATCGTCGTCATCATTAACATCAGCATCGACATCATCATCAACATGATCATCGTCAACCTCACAACCATCGCCATCATCCTCGCCATCATCATCGTCATCATCATCATGTTTATCCTCATCCTCATCCTTATCCGCGTGCGGCCAGTGCGCCCACGCCCTCAGGACCTGCCTCCTGTTCGGGCCCTCTCGAGCGTCTCGCCTCCCTCGCATGCCCCATACCCTGAGTCTGGGCGGAGGGTCTCGCGAGGGGTTGGGGCGTCCAAGAGGGCCCCGTACGGCGCAAGACGCCTACGATAGCCCCAAGAGCGCCTACGATAGCCCGTGGTGGCGCACAAGACGGCTCAATGTAGCCCAAGATGCCTCAAGATGCCCGCCAACGTCCCTCCAAGAGGCCCCAAGACCACCCCAAGATAGCTCCGAGCGCCCACGAAGCATGTGCGGAACATCCCGACGCGAGGTGTTGTTGCGGTTTCGGCCTGCAATGGCCGCCGCTGAGCACCGACAACCGTCAAACCACTGCTCGGTACTAAAAACTGGTCCCGGGGAATGGGTCGAGACCGCTGGGGGTCTACACTGTGACAAAAAAATGGCGTCGGGGAAAGGCCAATCTAGTTTTCTTCCTCCTCCCTCCCTGCCTGTATCCTCATCGATCCTCCTGCTCCTTCTCCTCGTCCTCCCTTCCCTTCCCTCTGGCTCTGCTCCCTCCGCCGCCCCCCTTCCTCCTTCTCCTACTCCTCTTCCTGGCTGCAATGGAGGAGAGGACACAGGCGGGCCAAGCAACAGAAACAGGGGGTGAAGTCGAACCGTCAGATTGCCAACACCTGCCAGATTGCCAACACTCTGGTCCCCTCCTCCTCCTCCTCCACCTCATCCTGCGTCTCCTCCTCCTCCTTCCTCCTGCCTCATCTTTCCTCCTCGTCTGCCTCTTCAAAGTGTGTCTCATCCCTCCCATTGTTCCCGCATCATTATGCCTGCTCCATCCTCACCGCTGCTCCTTGTGTTGATATCTTGGGCAACAAGACGTAAACCATACGTGATTACTGAAAGCACCCGCGAGAACGAGGTGGATTGACTGCTGGGGATTCAGCCGCAATAACGAACATCATCATCACCACCAGCATCGATTCACCAGCATCAACATCCTCATGATCATTATACTCATCATCAGCATGATCATTATCATGATCATCAACACCATTACCATCATACCATCATCATCATGACCATCATGACCACCATGGCAATCATGGTCAGCATCATGGTCAGCATCAGCATCATGATCATTATCATCACCATTGTCATCATCAGCATCATCGCCATCACAAGCATCAGCCTCATCATTACCATCATCATGATCACCACCATGCTCACCAACGTTAGCACTATCAACATGCTCAACACAATCATCATCATCATCAGCATCAGCAGCATCATCATCATCATCAGCATCACCATAATCATCGTCAACATCACCATCATCGTCGCATATTCTTTCTACGGACGGCTGTGTTGTCTCAGGTTCGTTGCTTCTGTTCACGCTGTCTAGGGTCTCGTTGACGCAACACCCCATTTGGCTGCATGGCGTCGAGGGCGATGGTTGAAATGCATGCTCCAAAGGACTCGTCCAACAAAGCATTGGATGACTCGGTGCACCATGCCACCTTTTCCCGTCTGGCTCTCGAGACCAAGCGTTCGCGGGGGGGCGGGAGGGGCACTGGGATTGCGTGCCGATCTGCTGCGCGCTTGGGAATGACCAAACCGCACAGCATCCTCACAACGGACGGCATCACCGTCACGCTCTGCTCCCATGTAGATCAAGTATTTCCTAGACAGCAGTGCTACTGTATTATTCATGCTTCTGCCATCTTCAAGGTAGAGTATGTTGCCGGATGTTTCTCGAAGAAGCGTCCGATTACGTCGGGGCGAGGTCGCATCACGGCTCCGATGAGACCACCAAGGCAGCTGATAGCCAGGGGGCGAGATGTTCTCCATGTTTCACAGGACGGCCTGGTTGGCGACGAGTCGGGTCTGGCATTCCTTGGATGGGGAACACCGATGAGCTTCGTTCGGCTACGCACAAGAGTGACCCCGCACAAAAGTGACGTCAAGTGTGCAGCTTCCATGGGTCGATCACCCATGAACACACATCCAATAAATGCTGGGGGGCCTCTGAGGGCCAGCTCTAAAAGCCACTCTGACGAAGGGCCATTCTTACGCGCAGCCGACCCGTGTCCTGGTATCTTCTGTCGAATTGTGGAAAGGCATTTCCAGAGCGCCGATACCTGCATCCAGGCCTCCTAAGAAGAGGTCCGCGTAGATAGAGTCGCAATATCGGTCCGCATCGGCGATGCATCAGCGATGCGGCTCACTGGGGAGCCTGGAGCTTTCTGGGTTTGACGGTTCTGCACACCGAATACAACCGGGGGCCTATTAGACAAATGATCGTCGAGCAATGCTTCCATCGTCCCTCTTCCCTCTGGTCGTTATTTGCCCCTCGCTAACCTTCAGTCACTCTGGTCGTCCTTCTCCTCCACTGTCGTCTGCTGCCCCTTGTCGTCGTCCTGCTTGTGTTGCTCCTTCTCAGCTTCCAAACTCCTGCTCCTGCCGCTCCTCTTCCCCCCACGTACCCCTCCCCTTGCTCCTCCCTCGCTGCGTTTTCTCTCTTCCCTCCATTCCCCCATTTCACTCCCGTCGCCCCAGGGACCGGAGGGGAGGTCCAGGCGAGGGGGTCACTCATCGGGGGTCCTTTGCAGATGAAGGAGGCTCTTCTCTGGGAAGAGCCTCGTCCCCAGGTCTTAGGCCCTAAGACCTTCCCCACTCCAGGACTTCCACTGGACGCGTACTTCTGATCGGCGCGAGTGGGGGGTGGTGTTTTGACGCCAGGCCCCGCTTGCCTCCGTCGCAGCCTCGCTGGTGTCGCCAATCTTGAGCTCTGCCAAGAAACCGCGGATGCTGCCGTTTGAAATGCCTTTTCCTCCGTCACCCCCAGGAACACCGATGCCGCTGGACGCCATGTCGAGCTGGATGCCCTCGCGCGCCACTCCAAGACCATGCGGCCCGCTTGCGCGGTGGACGGATGCGCTAGTCTTGCAATCGATTCCGCACCATTCCACCGATGTCCTCCCACGCTCCCATCCCGTCCTTTTCGTCCTTGTCATGCTCACACTCTTCCTCCTTTTCTCTTCCCCGTCTTATCCTCCCCCTCCCCCTTCACCCCCCAAACATGACGGTAAGGCGGGCCGGGCGTTTCGCCTGAGATTTCCTCAACAGTATGATCCTTAAGCTTGAAAGTTGCAACAACTTCACGGATGGAGGACGGCTCGTTTTCAAACTTTGGTTTTCGCTTTAGCGCCACGAGCATTCGTCTTGAAAAGTGCGCAGCAGTTTTACGGATTGCGAGCGGGTCGTTTTCAGCATGTGGCTCTCGCCTTAGCGCCGCGCACAATCATTTTAAACGTTCGCAGCAGTTTCATGGATGGAAGACCAGACCTTTTCAGACAGTGGCTCTCGCATCAGCGCCGCGCAGATTCGTCTTACAACCTTGCAGCAATTGCAAAGATGGATCTCGATTCCTTTTCCAAGTGTGGCTCGTGCTTCAAAGCCGCGCACATTCGTCTGAACAGGTTACGACCGTCCCAAGGATTCGCACAGCTGAAGTCCCAGAAATGGTAGCGTGGCACGGTTTAGTATTGTCAGAACTAAACAGAAAGTTTAGCTCGAGGTGTTGAAGTCTTAAGAGCGGTGTTCTAGCACGAAGTAGGATGGTAAGGGCGAGACAGTCACGTTGACCCACGGAGTTGAAGTTTCAGAAGAGGTCTTTTCGAACCATTGAGTATTCTCAGACGGTTGTCTTCTAATGGGCCTTTCCTGTATTTGAAAAATGTCGGAGGGACCTATGATGATGGAACTTGGTGGGATTGTTTTTATTGCAACATCGTTGATGTGCCTTGGGCTTACACTGGTGCTCCAACTCCTCCTCTCCTCCTCCCATCTCCCCCCCCCACCGGGGACACATGCCACTGCAAGACCACCGAAACCATCCTCCGAGCCAGGTGGCCGGCATGCGTTCCAGAAGCGGCGGCCTGGGTGGCATCTGATACCACATCTTCCTCGGGAGGGGATGATATGCGAGGTGCTGACGCAAGGGGTAACACAACATCTCCCTGATCATGTGGCCAGTAATTCGTGTCCATCTCTCTCTCTCTCTCCCTTGTTATCACGTTCTCTGCCTCAGACTTCACGAGTTCCCGTCTCCTACCTGATCCCCCTCCTCACCCTCAACGCAGGTGCACGAATGATGACGACAAGCAGCGCGCGTACTGAGACTGGACGCCCAGACTGACTTCGCCATGCTGGCAACAACGGTGCGCGGAGGCCGACCGTTTCCAATCGCCGAGCCGCGCGAGACCGCGCCAGACGGCTGACGCCCTGCGGCGTTCCTAAGATCAGCCATCTTTGAGCCGGGGAGTCTGACCGAATCGGAATGTGCGTCGGATCGAGCCGCCTCCACACAGAGCCGAGATCGAAGTGGATCGGCCACGCCAACGGCACCCACGCAAGCATCGGGCCGCATCGCATGGTCGCCAATCGAGATTGGGTCGGGTCGGGCTGGCCGCAATCGACATCAAATCGGATCGACCGAATCGAGACGGGCCCTGCTTTTGCCATGGCGGCACCCTTTGCGGATGCGACCGTGTCGGAGCTGCTTGCGCTCGTCTGTCGCACGAAAGCATATGCGGGGGGGGAAGATCCTCATATGGCTCAATCTTTCCGGGGCCTGCCCTCGTCCCCTCCATTTGCATGGCTTCCTGCACTTTCACAGGGGACCACTTCATATGGGGTCCTCCGTGTTTCCGTCCTGGCGGCTTCCCATGGAGACCGCTTTTTGAATCGGCGATAACCCGGGTTATCCCGGGGTGGAGGGGGGAGGAGGGGGCCAGCCGATAACCTAACCCTCACGCTGCGGGCAGCCCTGCATATGCCCGCGACCCCCCCTCCCGCGGACCTGCACAACCGGCAAGGTTAGGCTATCCCGGGGGGGATAACTCGGGGATGGAGAGAACCCCCTTTAGTAAAACGTGGTTTAGTGAAAACGACCTGAGGCCCAAACCTGGCGGTCGCAAGCCTGGAAAATGACGGCCGCGGCGCCCTCTCGAGAACAGAAAACGGACAATTCACTAATCGACGTGTCAGGGTGGGAGGTCTGTCCAACCCCGAATAACCCGGGTTATCGCCCGACCCTTACGAAAAAACAGTCTCCAAGCGGCCGACAAAACCTCCGGGGGGGGGGGAGGGGCAGAGGGCGAGGAGAGGCGGAGCCCGTGGCAGCGAGAGGGAGGAGAAGGGGCGGCGACACGCGTGCTGTCGCAGTGGGCGCCCGCGTGCGATCGCTGCTCGGCTCGGGCGCGAGGGGCTCGCCAGCTCCGTTTGCCCCAGACGGGCAGGCCTGGGAACGGAAGCCATTCTGACTATTTTTGGATATTCCTCCCGTAGAGGGACAGGCCTGCCTCAACATTGGCGCCAGGAGTCCCCAGACCAGCTGACGCATGTGAGCGTACTTTTGTTCGGCGTTTCGGCATTGAGCGGACGGGGGGAGGAGGGGTGTCTGGCTCCCGACCTCTGCTCCGTGCGACTGCTTGCAAAGAGTGCTGCCTCTGGGGGAGACTCCACCTGCTCGAAACAGGCGCCGAAAACCGCCAAGATCTACTCCATGGGGAGGGAGGGAGGGGGTTGGGGGTCCCGCGCCGATCGGCAAAACAAGGAATAACAAAAACGATCACCGACGCCCCCATCGGGCAATGGCAGAACTGGGTCTAGTGGGACCTGGTTTAGTGATGTGTACTGGGTGACGCCCCCCCGCCCCGTTCCACTCATCGGAACTGCCGTCACCCGAAACACCAGCTACGGCAGACCTGGCCTGGTGATCCTGGCCAGCTTGGGGGCTCCAGGGCCCTGCCACTGACCGGGATCCCTTGCCCGGGGTCGTGGCTGTACCCGACCCCACCTCTTCGCCATCACGACCGACGGGATTGCCGAGCCTCGGGCCGTCGAGACCCTCGTGGCCACGACCCGAGGTGCCGGCACCGCTGTTCGGGCCGCGTGCGATGTTTGTCGGCCCTCGGCCGCCAGGGTGGGGATTGGCGCCGTCGCGCCAACGAGAACCGCCCGTGCCGACACGGGTGTCCTCGGACTCGAGTAGGGGCACGAACTCTATACACCTGCGCTTTTCCCGACACTGCGCGGAAATTCGCACAGGAACGCAGATTCTGGTGTATACGGGATCCTGGTGTATACATTTTTCGTTGTTTCCCTTGGCAAACGGGGGACAAGTATACACCACACCACCCCGACGTCGTCCCTGACCCTTAAAAAGTCGTGGGATTGAAAAACAACCCGCCACTGGTAATGTATATGTTCCAGTTTGCGATCGAGGGCATCGCCGAGGCGCGGGTCACTCTTCTGCCCGACCGCCCGAGCGAGGCCGCCGAGTGGGCGGCGCAAGACACCGCTTGCCCCCGAACCAAGGAGGCGAGTCTGGAGCGCTTCCGGGTCGATCGAACCCCTCCGCGCACAGCGCACCAACGTGATGGCGCATCATGTTGCCGAGTCCCCTCTCAAGACAGCCCCGAAGACAGCCTGACCACCCCCATCAGGCCTCTAACGTGGCGCAGAGGGGCCCGACGGACGGGATGGGATGCTGAACGCACTCGACCAAGTTGGGCTTACCAGACCAAGCATGACCCAGGATGGCAACTGGCCCAGCCTGATCTCTTGCAAGCGTCGTGGGGGCTACACATGGGGGCTACACATGGGGTCTACACTTGGGGGGCAACACTTGGAGGCTACACTTGGGGGCTACACATGGAGGCTACACTTGGGGGCTGCACTTGGAAGCTACGCGTGGGGGCCACACTCGGATGCCACACTTGCGGGCGCTCGCCTGCACCGCCACCACCTCACTCTTGTCCGCAAGCGCGGGGTGCTGCGTATCGTGCACATATCACTCGCTCCGTGCGTCATAGAACATACTACCATCATGTTGTCATGCATCTGCCCTGCCCGCCCGAGGGAAGAATAAGACGAGACATAAGAAGAAGATGAAGAAGAAAAAGAAGCGCAGGGCGGGGCCGTCCTGTAGGTCCGACGGGCCCTTGAACTCCTGGGAGGCACCGCGGGCGCGGGACACCCCGCGAGGGCTGGCATCCTGGAGTTGAGGTGGAATTGCCAGGCCCCGGACCTGCGCATCATCCACGCCCGCCCCCGAGCCCCCTGGCACCAGCCCTGGGCATGACTACAGAGGGGGCCACTTCAGGTGCGCTTTTAGGGGTTGGGGCCCCGTCCCTGCAGCCCTCGCGCCTCCCCCATGTGCCACGCTCCCCCCCCTGACGAAACGCCCGATAGCTTCGTTCTGGAATTCGGGGCCTCGCTGTGCACAAGCCCCTCGAGTGTTCGGGCGTGTCCAACCCTCACCACAACCCTCAAGGCTTCGGAAGCTCTCTGAATGTGTTGAGGAACGTCGGCGTCGTCGCAGTCGCCGTCGTCGACAACGACGACGAGCCCGGTTCCCTGAAGGGCGCTGGCTGCCCGTCGAGTGTGCTCGGTCTCCCGACAAGCCTTCTCCAGTGAAACGGCCCTGGGGTCGAAACATGAGAAACAACCAAACATCAACTTTCAGAGGTCCGCACGGATTTTTTGGATCGGCGCTGGACCCCCTCCCTGGCGCGCGAAGCGCGCCAAGTGCGGCGCCGGAGGCGCCGTCCTGGCGCTGGTCCAAGAAATCTGCGCGGACCTCCGACAGTTACTGTTTACGCAGTTACGCCCCTTATTCAATGAAGGGCGGATGGAAGGAGGATCAAGGATTGAGACGTTGGATGCTTTTGATCGTCCGCGCCAGGATGCACAATGACGCCATGTGAACATCATGCCGCATCGGAACGCTTGAACATCGGAATCAATTCGGATCGAGCTCGCCGAAGTCAATATCGAGGCGGCTCGATCGAATCGATCGAACCGAACTGGCCCCTGGAGGATCGAGACTTTGGACGCTTTTGGACTGGATTGGCCTGCCTCCGTTGATGCAGGTCCCTACGAGGAAGGGTGAAACACAGACGATGGGGGCGCGCCTGTTGCGCGCGCCCCCGCTGGCAACGGCTGCCGCGGCGGACAGCATGCAACAGGTACAGCGAGTGTGGGACATCGAGTACGTGCCAACACCTTTGGTTCTGTTCCATGGGAGTCTGCGTGGCCCCCAGCGCTGTTCGATTTGGGCCTGACTTGGACGGGATTTGGCACATATTGGGGCCAGATTAAGGCCGGATTTGCCCCTGCACAGGGGAAACGTGAAGAACGAGGAGGGCAAGAAGGCACAAAAAGGGCGAGGGGGGGCAGGAGTAAAGGCCGAATGCGGTCCAAATGCGGTCCTGATGCAAGAAACGGTGATTCCGATTCCACCCACGGCGCCCATGAACAGACATCGAACACACCCTGCCCCCTAATCAGGGACAACGTCACCACCAACACCGTTGTCTTGCTTTGGTCGCACTGCCAAGCAGGCACCACAACTACACTCATGGGCCCGCGCACACCGAATGCACATGCCAAAAGGTGCAGCACCCACGTGTCACGGGTTGCGAAAGGTGCCCCTGACCCAAGTTGCCACCCAAGCTTTGTCGCTCCATGTTGGAACCCCTGGGGCCCCCTGAGCCTCGTGAGGGGTGCTCTGGAGGCCGTGAAAGGGCTCCGTGGAAATCCTGGGGGCACCTTAAGCCATAGCTAAGCTGTGTGGTGCAAGCTACGTGGTGTGGGCTATGTGGTGTAAGCTATGTTGCGCAAGCTACGTGGTGCAAACCATGTGGTGCAAACTATGTGGTACGCTCTACGTGTTGCAACTTATGTGGTGCAGGCTATGTGGTGCCAGCTATGTGGTGTAAGCCACGTGGCCGTAGCCATGTTGGTTCAAGTCGCCATCATTTGCTCGAGGTAGCAAGGCGGCTTGGCGCGGCCTGAACGGCAGGGGGGGCAGGGGCGGGCGCATGGGCGGGCGCTCCGCCATGGCGGCCAAGATCCCCGTGTGAAAGGGCCGGTCATGAGTCTCCCGGGAGGGGGTTGCTGGTGCTGCTGCGGCGCAGCCGTCTGGACGCCGCCCAGCGCAGTCTGCTGCCTGCCGGCGGTGCAGTGCGCGGGAGTGCTACCCGCGGAGGCGGAGGGAGGGGCCGCCGCGCGAGGGACTGCGGCGCGCCGCCCAGGCCTTCAGGCCGAGCCTGGGCGCCCACGTGCTGGCCAGCGGGGGGCACAGCGAGAACGGTGGTGCGCGGCTGACGGCGGAGTCGCATCAGACGCACGAGGAGGGAGTTGTCGATCGCGGCGCGGGTGTGGCCCTGCGCGCACGGAGGCAGAAGCGCAAGAAGCGGTCGGCCGCTCAGCCTGGGATGGCCGTCCTCCTCCTCCTCCTCCTCCTCCTGCTCCTCCTGTGCTGGTGCTGGAGGCACGGGCCATGCGCCTGGGTCGTGTTCCTTCTGGTGGCTGCCTGCCGCTTCTTCGAGGAGTGCGGCGGCCCGTCCGTTGGCAGGGCGGAGGCGCCCGCGCCTGCGGCACGGGAGGATCGCTACGACCTCGAGCGCTCGCACGTCGGCGAGGTGCAGTCCGCGGTGGCCGAGGTGCTGGAGACCAGCCTCGAGGGCGACCAGAAGGAGAGCGCGAGGGCCGTGAGGGCGAACGCGGAGCAGGGCGACTAGGGCGCAGGGCTGGACCTAAACGCTGTGTTTCGTGCTGTGTTCGTTTTGTTGTTCGTTTTGCTCTGTCCGTTTTCCTGTACCTCACGGCCACAACGAAACACAAAACACAGCCGAAAGTCCAGAACAACAGCGTTCAGGTCCAGCCCTGGACTGCGGCGAGGACAACTTTTGGAAGTCGGACGTGGTCGCTGTGGAGCTCCAGGAGGCCGAGGTGCGGGTGGTCGTCGCCAGCATCGCTGGCATCGCGAAGGTACTGCGAGTTTCTTCACAAGCGTCGGGGGGGCGTCACCCCCGCCGACAGCCCCACATCGACCCCCGTCGCGGGTAGCCACCGCGCGCCGAAGGCGCTCCGACCCCCGTCGCGGCGCGACGACGAGGCGAGGTTGACCCCCGTCGGGGGGATCCCCCCCACGCTTATCAAGAAACCCAGAGTAATCGCGAAGGAGAGTGGGAAGGCCGAGAAGGCCAACATGTATCATGAGCAAGCTGGCCCCGGAGAGGACAACGTGCCATTGGACGTGGCAGCTTCCGAGGTCGGAGGGCAGTCAGGTGGAGGCCGCGGACCAAGGCAACGATGTCGCGCGGGTCGTGGCCGGAGCGGTGAGGGTCCTCAGGGAGGTCGGCGCGGAGACGGACAGCTGAAAGGAGGGGGATTGAGGAGGAGGAGAAGACGGAGCTGGAGGAGGAGGGGGAGGAGGAGGAGGAGGGGTAGGAGGAGAAGGAGGCGGAGGAGGAGGAGGAGGAGGAGGCGAGCGGGTCCCAGGGGAAGCGGCGAGGTGCGCGTGGTCAATGCCAGCATCGACGACAGCATCTACGTGCACGCGCAGACTGTCGGCTGGGTGGAGGCGATGTCTCTGCCCGTTGCGCCTGGCAGCGGGTGCAGGAGCTGCCCCGGCGAGGAGTCCAGCAGGGAGCATACGGCCTCGGAGATGTGAGCGAGGGTAGGATCCATGGGGTGGTGGACGCTATTGTTCCTAGCATTAGGTCGGGCATGTCCCCCTACAGACGGATTTGGGACGAAACATAAAACATATTTCAAAGATACCCCAACATGGAACAAAAATCAAACAAATCCTCCCCAGACTATGTTTTACTATGTTTGAATATTCCCCTATAGAGGGAAAGGCCCGACTTAACCCTGGCACTCGGGAACGCATCAAGAAGACGGCCACCAAGGGCAAGGTTCCTTCCCCAGTGTGGGGGAGCAGCAAGGCGTACGGAGTCGGCCAGAACCACTGGGCGGCGCAGGAAGGCACGCGCCTCTCCTCGGTGATGGGCTGGTGGCTGCGGCACTATTCTAAGGTCGGGCATGTCCCCCTGAAATAATCAAACAATGCTCAAAAATAGTCAAAACATCGTCCCCAGACTATCTTTGGACTATTTTTGAATATTCCCCCTGTCGGCGGACGCGCCCGACTTAACACTATTCTTATTTATCGCGGGAGGATGTGGTGTTCCGATTCAGCGACGACGAGGCCAGCCCCGAGTCGACGCTGGCGGACCTCGGGGGGGGTGGGCCAACAATCTTTTTTTGGTTGATGGTGGAACATTGCCGTAGCCACGACGGCAGCTTTGGCTGAGTGCCGAGCCTCGTTCAGGCGGCGGCAAGCGGGGCAAGATTGAGTCGTGATGGAGCGCATGCGGGCACCGACCTCGAAAGTAGTTGGGGCGAGATGGAGTCCCGAGGGAGTGCCTGCGAGCGCAGACCTCGAAAGCAGATTGTGCAGTCTTGGTCACAGGGCAGGACAGTCCGCCAGCGCGGAGCCTGCAGGGAGCCGTCGCGCGGCCTAGTGCCCGTGAGACGGCGAGCATCTGGATAATACTCTGCGCGTGAGTGCTCGCTAGCAGCGCCAGCAACGAGACCGTTCACAGAGATGCTGGCCAGGCCATCGTGGCTGGAACCGTCAGCGTGAGCGCACGGAGCCTGCGTTCGTAGAGAGGCAACAACAACGTGGTGTACGCTATATGGTACATTACATGTGGTGTGACCTACGTGGTGCAAGCTATGTGGTGTAAGCTGTGTGTTCCCGTGTACGTGATGCAAGCGACGTGGTGCAAGCTGTGTGGTGCAAGCTATGCTGTGAAATCGATGCCGTGAAGACTACGTGGTGCAGCCTATGCGGTGCAAGCTAGGTGGTGCGGCGACGGACAGGAACGAGGCCGCCGGGCCCCGAAGCGGGCCTCTTCTAGGTAAAGAGGAAAAGGCGACGGACGGGAACGGGGCCGCCTGGCCCGCAGAAGGGCCCAGTTCCACAGAAAAGATGTAAACGCTTCTAAGTGCAAGCGCTGCTCGGGGAATGCTGCAATCTCTTGGTGGCGCATCTTTCACTTCCGCCGGCTTCAGCCAGCGGAGGCGCCCTCGTTTTACGTCCGCCGCCGTCCGCCGAGCTTCCGCCGAGGAAGGGATACAATCCTGTCGATTCCTCGAGTGCGAGGTCCCTTCTGCAATCCTCTACGTAGGCGTTCGCTCGAAGCATGTGGGGGCGGCATGCGGGTGGAAGAGGGGAGGCAGGAGGGGCGAGGGACTCTGCAGGGCTGGCTCCGTGAGGCCGTCGAGCGTGTTCGACCTCAGGAACATGTCGTCGGCGGAGGACGACTTCACGACGTCGGGGTCCGCGCGCTGGCCAGGGCTGGCGCTGCCCTGCGGGAAGGGGGCGGGAGCCTCCGGAGGAGCGCCCGCGCGAGGCAACCATTTGGTGTGCTAGCCCCCCTCTTCGTCTGGAGGTCTCCCAGGTGGGGCCCGAACAAGTGGGGCCCGAGTGCCGCGCCGCATCGCCGATACATCGCCGACGCAGCGGCGACCTGCGGAGAGGAGAGGAACTCGGGCCCCACACCCTTTTTTCCACACGGACACCTAATTCAAATACCCCATGCAATCGAAACGAGGTGACACGCCACAGATGCAGAGAAGCGGCCTGGCCATTAGGAATGAGAAATCCTGCGAACGTGGCCGAGGAAGGGGAGAGGAAACAGAGGGAGGAGACCGAGGGAGGAGAGGAGGAGTAAAGTCGAGCCCCACATCGACCAGCATCGCCGACGCATCGGCGATGCGGCGCGACTCCACCTCCGCCTCATCCTCCTCCTCCTCCTCCTCCTCCTCCCTCCTCCTCCCTCCTCTTCCTCCTCCTCCTCCTCCTCCTCCTCCTCCTCCGCTTCCTCCTCCTCCTCCTCCTCCTCCGCTTCCTCCTCCTCCTCCTCCTCCTCCACCTAACCTCGGAGCCCAATGGGGGCTCTTGGACGGCCCCATCCCCCGCCGTGTTGACCTCCCCAGACGTTTGCCCTTTGCATCCTAAGGGGTCCTCTGGGAATGCCCGCGAGGGCCAACATCACTGATGTCCCCCAGCTTTTGCAGGATGTTGGCGCTTGTTTCTCTTCGGCTTGCCGAGGGCCCAGCACGGCCCAAGAGGCCCCCCAAATCGCACCCAGAGCGCCCAGGAGGCCTCAAGGCTGGCCCAGTGACGGCGCAAGAGCCCCCCCAGACGGCCCCAAGAGGGCCCCAAGACGGCCCAAGAGGCCTCCAAAACGCCCAAGATGACCTCCAAGACGGCCCGAAAGCACCCCAGGAGGGCCCTAATGACACAGAGCCCCCAAGACGGCTTCTGACGGCGTCAGATGGGCAAGGACCGCCCCAAGACTGCCAACTAGGCATCCAAAGAAGCCTCCAAGAAACCCAGAAGGCCCCCGGGAGGCCCCCTAGAAAATTCCAAGGGGCTCCTAGGAAGCTCCAAGGAGGCTCCAAGCGTGAACCAAGAGGCTGTCAAGAGACTCAATAGGCCTCCTCCTCTTCCTCCTTCTCCGGCTCCTGCTCCTCCTTCTCCTCCTCCTCCTCCTCGTCCTACCGTCGTTCCATCGTTCCATGAAGAAACCTGGTCGATCAGAGACCCTACCAGGAAAAGAAGAAAGAGAGAGCGCCCGCCTGCGTCAGGTTCTCGCAGTACCTTCCTTGAGGGAAAGGAGCAACCTGGAAGAGGGGGCGCGACCAAAATTGGGAAGAGGAGCAGCATGGAGGGGCCAAGGTTCAGAGATCGTCTGTCCTGAACTCCCTGGGATGGCCCCTTTCCACAGCTTCTTCAGATCTTTCAAGGAACTGGGGGAGGGCCTGCACGGCCCACACAGATGGCGGGCCCTGGCACTCCCCATGTGGCCACATCGGCCGCAAAACAAAAGTGGAATTCCTGACCTCCGATTGACAGCACACCACAAGGAGTGCGGGTAGCTCGACTGGCATGCCTGAGTCACCAGTTCCTGCAGGGTCGGGGGAAAAACAAAACACTTTGAATTCGCGAGCACTCTGGCTCCAGTCCTGTGGCATTGGCAGCACCTCCACCTCGCGCCATCCCAAGACGGATCATGGGGCCGCGGGAGGACAGGGAAGGCTCTGGCCCTCAAGGGCCGATCAAGGGCGCCATAGAGGTCCTTGAGTGGGGGCCATTGCACAAGGATCTGGAGCATATTAAAGGCTACCTGCTTCAGAAGATTGCGAGCGGCAGTGAAACTCTCGAAGTCCTCCTTGCTCATATTATTGTTTCTTGCAGCTTCTTTCGCTGCATGGTCAGCTAAACAATTCCCACGAATCTGACAAAGGTCCTGGCTGTCGATAGCCAGTGCTTCATCTCTGTGAGCTTTGACCTTGACGCATACATATGTGGGCTTGCCTGAAATTCTCCAGTAGCCTGCGTGGGGGCCAGTATGTCTTTTCGCCTGCCCGTGATTACTGGCCCCCCAGACCACAGCAAGACAGTCTGCGTGCAGTACGGTCGCCAGGGAGGTTACAATCAGGGGAGGGGCGGCGGTGGCCGGGTCCTCTGGTGGCTCCAAAAACCTCTCAAACATGCAGGCGGCATGGTGCTCAGCCGAAGACGCTGATTGGGGCACCCCGTCGGGAACGGGCCCAGAGATCCCACGGACAAGGTGCCCCGACTCCGAAACTTCAACCATAGCCCAGCCAGCTCTGGCCACCCCTGGAATGGCCCCATCATAACAACTCCCATCACTGTAAAAGCGACCCGATCTAGAAGACCTAAACTCATCGCAATGCCCGTCTGGGCCGAAAAAGTGGATGATGGGCTCCTCCATGGGCTTGGCCAGAAGAAGAGGAGAGGGCATCCACAGCGAGGAAAAGAGGGGATCGGTAGGCCCATGGTGGAGCGCCATCGTTCGTATCTCCTCATCCTGCCCTTCCCGTTCAGCCTCCAGCCAGGGACATTCCCAGGCACGATGGAAGATCGAATCAGGTTTGTGGCAGTGGGGGCACAACCCATCGGTATTGTACCCCCATCTCTGTAAGGTTAGTCCTGTGGGGTACATGCCCGTGAAAACTTGAACTAAAACTCGCTTATATTCTTTCGGGAACTTCTTGCTAGCCAAAAGCCTGCGCGGGCCCAGGGACCAAAGCCCTCTCTCGCGGATCTCCAGGGCCCTCGGGTTCGAATTCTCCGAAAGGGCACGCAGGAGGGCTGGCTTAAGAAATTGGCTTCTTAGGTCAGAAATAAAAGCTTTGGCAATCTGGGCAGGCGGCGTCGACGTCAGATGATGATGCTCTCCATTCAGCCCCGCGAAGATGTTCGCGCTGAGTGCCTCCCAGCCTGCTTCTCGCATCCACAGGTGCATATCCGATAATGGCCCAGACACCTTTCTGAGCCATGAAGCCCCAGGGGGCAACTGCAATAAATGCTGTTGGGTGGCCGAAAATGCATTGACCAGTTCACGCGCAGTAAGGCCATCTCCTTGTAGCAGGTCGCCGTCAGAGGCCTGCCACCATTCTTTAGCGTATCTCTTGAGAGTATCGGCTGCCTTGTTCAGAGGGTCCTGGTCCGCGTGGAGGGCCCATCCAATGTCGAGCGCACCTCCAAGAAAACCAAGGGCCTTAGCACCAGCACGTCTGAGTATCTTGATTTCTCCAGGGGTATGGCCAAGAACTTCTCCTCCATATGTTGCTGATGCTTGGGCCCCAGCAAGAAATATCCGACCTTTTTGTTTCCCAGAACCTTTCATAGCAGTCAGTTTTTTTCAATCGTGTCTTGATCAATCCAAACCTTCTTCTCCGAACTTTGCCATGACCTGCTTGTTGTCGGTGCCGTCCGAGAGAGAAGTCTACGCCAAGATTCTTGACCGCATCCTCGGGTTGTCCTGCCAAGGGCCCTAAGGCCGCCCTGCATGCATCCATCAAAGGCTTGGACGTCCCAGTGAAGCATAGTTTCTCTTCTGCAAGGGGAACTCCCAGCAGATCGTTAACAAGTTGTGCCAGGTGAGATGCTCGATTGTACATTCCATTCACACAATCATGGAATCCTCGGGCTGCCACATTAATACAAAGGTCATCGATATGGACTGTCAGCGTGGCAAGCCCTACATTTGGGAGGGCCTGCTCCGTAGTCTGGTTGATCCACTCATTGGCCGCAGGGAAAACGAACATCTTCGCTTCGTATGTGGCTGTGCCCGTTCCCGCAATTATCCCGCGACGGGGATATAGTGGTTGGGATATGAGTCCGTCCAACGCAATTCTCCCCGGCCACTTGTAGGAGTTGAGGCTGTACTGCAGGACCGAGATGGGGTAGTTGATCTCAAAGGCAACCTCCCACAGTCTGTGATGAGACATGTGCTCATAGAACTGCTTCAAATCCCACAGCACTGATAATATGTGATATCCATTTATCGCAAGGGCTTCTCCACGTGTGGCCTGTCTCCAGACTGCGTCTAGAGGTCCCCGTCCAGGCGCCATGCTGAAAACTGGATGGTCAACAGTTCCGCGTTCCCATTCTCGAGCTTGCCAAGACATAATCTTTCCGTGTAGGCGCGCTGTACTGGTGAAGAATCCAATGGGTCGCCTACCTGTGACTGGTTTGCGAAACATCTGCATAATGACCTGCTGCAAGTTGCTGGGCGCATTCGAAATCATATTCATGATCGAGAAGATCCCTGTGAGGGCAGAAAGACACTGGTCACTGAGTAATGAGAAGTGTTCCGGGTGAATGCCGTCAACTGCAATAGTATGTGTTTTAAATCGTCGAGAAATCCTCTTAAGTAACTCTGGCGAGCAGCGATGCGGAAACACAGCAGGGGCGTCTACAAACTTTTCCTGCACTGTTCCCGCTTGCCACGCCTGATGCCACTGTACCATATGTTGTGCCAATATGCCATCAAGGGAAGCAGTCGCAGTGCCGTCCTTGCGTACGTAGACCTCCTCCTCGTAGGTCGGTTTGATTCGTGTGAATGCATGTGCGGCACCACCTCCACCTGAGTCAAAGGCATTACGGCACCACTCAGTCCAATCCCGTGACTTCAGCCTGCGAGAAAGTGCCGCCTGCTGTCTCTCTGCGACTTCCAGTAGTGCAATCCACCCACAGAGCTGATTATCCAAAGTAATAGAGGTATCAGGTGAAGGTTCCGCTTGGCTCTCGGTTGGAAGATTGGCATTCCTGTGTCCTGGCCTGGCCATGGCCCCTCCAGCCGACCAGTGGACGGGAGTCTCCACCCTGGTCTCGGCCCTGGTCACACAGGTCCTAGCGTTCAGATCGCCATCATGGGGGGTGGGCGACGAGGTGGGGAGCATCTCAGGCTTGGATCTAATCTTAGAATCCCCTGGTGCACGATCACGTCCTTGAAGGTCGGCCTCCAGGTCTGCAAAAGGATCATGATCATCATCATCAAGCGCATGTGGTATCCGAATCCTTGGTTCATCCAGTCCAAAAGTGGCCGCACTGATATTCTCAGAAGCTCCCTCCTCTGATCTCACCGATGTTGACGTCATATGTTGTTCACGTGCAGTGCCATGCGGTGTAGTGAAATCTCCGTAGAGTTTGTCGATGAGAGTGTTGAGGAAGAACTGCCACCCAGCTCCTTCACAGCCAAGATGCTTACGGAAGGGTCCACCTCTATCTCGAATACGTCTGGTGCATTGAAGGGGATAGTTGTAGTACTGCCAGACTCTGTCATCGGCTCCTGTCAGGACCTGGTTTCGCAGATGTCGTAACTCCTGGAGCCTGGGTCTCATCCAATGGAGGGCGTTTCCAGGGAGCTTGCGCTGGCTCTGTTTTGTGGCCAGGCTTAGCCTGAGGGGCCTCTCCGTGACCTGAATGGGAGCCCCAGCACGTAGCAACTTGGGGTTGGGGTCGGCGTGTGTGACCTGCTGAAGCTCACACCATGTTTTGCCTACCCAGTCCTGATAAACCTCGTCCAGGAAAGCCTGACCTGCCAGCCTCTTGTCACCCAGAACATTGTTGGTGATCCCATCCCCCGAGTGGTCGGCAATGTACTGGTCAATCTTGGCATTGAGGGCTTCATAGTCAGGCGGTGCCAGCGAGGGTCCGATGCCAGGGACGGTAGGGAACGTGGCATGGCGCGTCCGAATTTGCACTACAATGTCCCGAGCTACTCTGCGAAGGTTAAACCCAACAGGTCGATGGGGTCCTGGAACAACTGGATTCTGGAGTTCCACTTGGGCATCACTAGCAACTGCCTCCAGAGGCCGACTAATGAGGAAGAGGTCGATATTGGAACTCCCTTGCCCACCATCGAAAATATGCGGCGGAGCCGAGGGATCAAACCTGAAACGGCATTCCAAAAGATTCGTCTGAAGTCCTTCCCGAACTTCCGTGGTGGTCATGTTCCAGTCTCCTCCTACAATGAAAGGAACCCCAGCTTCTAGTGCATGCTGTCCTAGAGTTCGAAATACATGGATGTTTGGCCCTGCAATCTTGATGCTGTCCTGCATATACATAGAGTACAGACTGATGATGCCTAGTTGTGCCGTGCGCAGATAACAGTGTGCAAGATGCCGAGTGATGACTGAAGCCCCAGACGGCCCAGACCACACATCTAAATAACTGCGTGCTGCTATACATGTGCCACCTGTGTACTGCCCTGCGTCGGATATGCTGGCCTGGCCCCAGAAACATTTCCAACCAGCACCCGCCATTCGTCGACTGACTTCTATCTGCCGTTCTGCACCTAGCTTGTGCTCCTGAATAAGTACAACCGATGCCGATGTCTCATGGATGAACCCTTCTGCTGTAGCCCAGCAGTTCCCATTGTATGTGACAATGTACATGTCCCTGAGAAATTTAGTGCGACGTCGCCCCTGGCGCGGACGCTGACCCTGGAGGTGGCGGGGACTTCATCTGAGTCTTCAACTGAGTCTGACATGTCATCTGCTGGACGCTGAAAGTGGCATTCTCGCTTAGCTCTCTTGACTTGAAAGGCACGAAACGCTGTGAGCAGGGCACGCTTCTCAACATTGACCCCTGCACTCCGAAACGCCTCATACAAGTCCTCACTCTCAACTCCTTCCATGTCGGCTGGTCCTCCTGCTTCTCCCCCTCCTCCTTCTCCTGCTGCTGCTCTGTCACCACGGCATGCGCGAGGCACTGGAACATCGGCGGCATCGACAGCGGGCGGGGGAGGTTCCACCAGCGGCTTGACCTCATCCAATTGGGCCTGCATGTGGCGGCGGGCCTCCTCATTCGGGATGTTGGGGACAAGGGCAGCGAGCGAGGCGAGAAGGTTGCGCACTGGCGTGAGGTCCTGAGCGGGTCCTGCGGTCCCAGTACCCACCATCTGCACTGCTTTGCGTGCCTCTTCCAAATCAAACTCGGCATTGTAGATCTGGGCCTCAATGGCATCGCATTTTTCTTGAAGGTCCTCAATTCGATCCAGAATGTCCTGGTGCTCATCCTGGAGCTTCTTGAGGCGGCCTTCCCGTTTTTTGATGTCCTGCTCGTGCGTCTGTAGTTGCTTGCTTGCTGGCTCCTGGGCTTTCTTGTCCTGCTGATGGGAGGACCAGGCTGTCTCAAGAGCTTGCACGACACTGGGCGGGAAAGGAGACGTTTTGCTGCGGGACATTTGGTACACGCGGTGTAGCTCGTCGTGGGTATTGGCGGGCTGACGACGACGAGCATCATCTCCTCCCCCGCCGACTCCACGTCCCGCCAGCCCTCCTTTGCCTCCTTTCCCTTTTCCCTTACCTTTGTACACGTCTTTCCCTCCTCCTTTGCTTCCTTGGTAATCGCCTCCCACTCCACGATCCCAGACACCACGAAGGGGGGGTGCACGGAGTGGGCGAAGGCGAGGAAGTTCAGATCCGCAATGGTAACACCACTTGTAATGTTCGGGACTCCGCTTATTCCCACAAACCACACAAGCACACCCAACAGGATAGCCGCCGCCATTACTGGACATACGGCCCAAAATCTGCAGGGTTCACGGACGGGCGCACACACGCACACCTGTTGTGCAATGCTCGAGCGAGGTTTGGAAGTTCAGGAGCAGGCCCCTTGAGCCAAAATGGCTACGGCTCGTCCTACCTCTCCTGACCCTCCCCCTCATCCTCCCCCAACTGTTCCCCGAAGAGCACCCAGAGCGGCTGGGAGGATACACAGTCCGATCGCTTGGACAACCTAGGGCCCCACGATTGGCCACATAGGTCCTTCCCAAAAAGGCAGGGGGCGGCGGTGATTCGCCGTAGGCGTCTTCGATCATATACCCGATATATAATTGGAAGGAGGGATAGGGAGAGTCATTCGAACAAGACGCGAAGCCAATCGCAGGACGAAATCTGGAACCAATCCCCCCACTCTCCTCACCACCTGACGTGTGATCTTGCTGGTAGAAAGAAGGACACCACCGAGACTGCATCCGACCAAGCCTGCTCCGTCGGAGCAGCACCCGACCAGGCAGAGGTCGGCGAGAGAGAGGTGACCAGGGCGGCTGGCGAGCGCCACGCGCCTGGGGCGCGACTCCCCCGTTCTCGTAAGCCCTGAGGAAGGTGGCCTTCCGCTTGGGGCCGCTCTGCGCCCGGCCCGGCATGCAGGTGAGCGCCACGAAGGCGACCTCGCCACGCGCTGTGTTCAAATGCACGCGTACAGTCGGACCTGGACCAGAAGAGCCTGCCTCAAGAACATGAGACCCTCCATCGGCCAAAGACGAACATACCATCCAAGGATACCAGGATGCACAAGAACACCCAACAAGCACCACGAGCACTAAGGTACCCTCCCCGGATCGACCTCGATCTTATACCTCGGTCCGGCTGTATCAGCTCACACTGAAACCAATACGCAGTCACAAATGTATCGGCGGCGAGCAAGAGGGGGAAGTGAGAAGGAGAAGGCCTTCTCAGAAGAAGGCGGGAGTTCTCAGAAGCCCTCGCGCCTTCTGAGAAACTTAGTTTGTCTTCGGGGAGGGCTCAGAAAACTTCTCAGAAGACCGGGTGACTCCCGACCCTTCTGGAAAGGCCCTCTCCCATCTCGCCTCCCCCCCTTGCTCGCCGCCGAATGCAGCCCGGGCCGCAGATTCGCCGCCAGCGCCACGCCACAGGCCCGAGTGACGCCACTGAGCATCCTGCTGGGGCACAGCCCACACGCCTGGGGAAACCAAAAGGTACCCATACCGCTGCTCCTCGGACCTCTCCCGGGGTGCATTCTGACCAGAATTTCGAGGCGAGTCCAGCGGTGGCGACGAGGGCTTCCCAGGAGGCCCAAGAAGGGGGAAAGCGAGACAAGGATAGAGGTATGGGCACCTTTTCTCCCTCCGAACGCCAGCAGGGGCAGCCCCCTGTCCCACGGGCGGGCAGCACGGGCAGCTGCCGCTCCGCAGGCGCCACTGCCGGGCGCCCCTCGCCCGGGCAGCAGCGCGGACCCACGCGACCTGGGCCGCGTGGGCGCCGCCGCCCCGCGCGGAGTCCGTTGCTGGGGGGGGGGGCCTTCCGAGGAAGGGAGGGGGGCTCCCGAGGAGACGGGCCGAGGAGCTCCGGAGGAGGCCCCCCCCCAGAAGGCAGGAGGGAGGGAGGGAGGGAGGAAGGGAGGGAGGGGAAGGAGGGAGGAGGAGGAGGATGAGGAGGAGGAGGAGGAGGAGGAGAGAGGAGGAGGAGGGGGGAGGAGAAGGAGGAGGGGGAGGAGGGGAGGAGGAGGAGGAGGAGGAGGAGGAGGAGGAGGAGGAGGAGGAGGAGGAGGAGGAGGAAAAGCAGGAGGAGAAGAGAACGCCCCCCGAACCACGCCGCCACCCCGCCCTGCGCGCCGTGGGTCTGGGGGGGGCGCGTCTGGGCGCCACGCCTGGGGCCTGAGGGGAGCGTGGCGTTTCGGCGCCGACCCGAGAGGTCTGCGCGGACCTCCGGGAGCTGCTTGACCTGCCGGCTGCTGTCCCTCGAGTCGGGGGGAAAGGATGACGAGAGGGGGGGCCTCCTAGACGGGATCCGAGCAGGCGGGGTCGAAGGATCGCGCCGCGTCGCCGGTGTATCGCCGATGCATCGGCGATGCATCGGCGACGTCGGCGCTGCATCGGCAACGTCGGCGTGGGGAGACACGGCCTCCACATTTAGTCGCATCGTCGATGCATCGGCGATGCGTCGCGATCCTCCGACCCCATCTACTCGGACCCCATCTAGGAGACCTAGAGCGAAGGGGGGACAGAGTCGTCTCGACTTCCTTCGCGGCCAGAGGCCCCTCGTACTCACGAGCCCCACGACGCGTGCTGACTTTATTGGAAGGGGCGTGGAATGGAAGAGAGAGGAGACAGAAGGGAGAAAAGGGTGGGCATTGGAGGGGAAATTGGTACACACACACAAACGAAACGTTCAAGCCCCAAACATTGCCCTGGGGCCAGTGCACCTCCCGTGGGAAGCGCACGCCGACACAACTAAGCAGCAAACCGACGGCGAAGACTCATGCGAAGCCTCGCCAATATCCTCCTTCCCGAAATCGGGGGTACCAAAACAGCTGGGTAAGTATATGTGGAAGTCCGTGCGGTGACCTCGAAATTCACAAAACGACTTCACCAGACGGTCCGTCACCCCACGGTTTTGGGACCCCGGATGCCCCAATCGCCCGAGACATCCATTTATATCGATCCAACACAAAGCCGTGCGGTAACACCGAATTTATACTGACTCGCACACGGCGCGGTCGCCGCACCGTTTGGGGATCCCCGACTCGATTTCCGACGCCGAGACCTCGAAGCCTTGGCCCCTGGCACGGGGTCAGCTCTTTAATCCCGAGTAGCTTGTTGATGGTGTCCTGCGGGCGGGAGTAGTGTCAGAATGAGATTGGCTCAGGATGCGTTCCACGATTTCAGGAGAACCTGGCGCCCTTGGTTACTGCGGCGCGGGTGGAACGCCAGGAAAACTGGAACTACTGGGAAACTTGAAACGTGTCATGGGGAAAGAGGAGGAGGAAGGGGAAAAGGAGGAGGAGGAGGAGGAGGGAGGATGAGGAGGAGGAGCATAAGGAGGAGGAGGAGTAGGAGGAGGAGGAGAAGGAGGAGGCGGAGGAGGAGGAGGAGGGGGAATGGGAAGGGAGGGGGAGGGGAGGAGGAGGAGGAGGAGGAGGAGGAGGAGGAGGAGGAGGAGGAGGAGGAGGAGGAGGAGGAGGAGGAGGAGGAGGAGGAGGAGGAGGAGGAGGAGGAGGAGGTGGGGGAGGGAGGAGGAGGAAAGGAGGGGGGGAGGAGAGG
Organism: Prorocentrum cordatum; assembly: GCA_963575745.1. Taxonomy (NCBI): domain Eukaryota; class Dinophyceae; order Prorocentrales; family Prorocentraceae; genus Prorocentrum; species Prorocentrum cordatum. Next base: position 432,583 of record CAUYUJ010004446.1, read on the forward strand.
AGGAGGAGGAGGAGGAGAAGGAGGGGGAGGAGGAGGAAAAGGAAGAGAAGGAGGAGGGGGAGGGGGAGGAGGACGGGGAGGGGGAGAGGGAGGGGGAGGAGGAGAGGGAGGGGGAGGGGGAACAAGCTAGGTGCGCTCGCGTCATATCTGACATCCTAACCCTCCCTCCCATCCCTTACCATGGCGTAGATCCCCTCTCTTCTCGCCCTGTCGGATGTCGAGCAAGGCAATTATCCCGAAAGGGTACGCGATACATTGTAGAGCGCGGCGTGGCATGGCATTGCATGCGCTAGCATTGCATTCTAGCATTGCGCTGCACGCCGTGGCATGGCACATGACGCCAACGCTACAGCGGGAGTACGAGTCGAAACGAGCGGAAACACGGAAATGAGGCCAGCGCCGCAGCGGGAGTACGATTTGGAACGAGCGGAAGCGCGGAAATGATGCCAGCGCTGCAGCGGGAACACGATTCGGAACGAGCGGGAGCGCGGAAATGAAGCCCGCGCTGCAGCGGGAACACGAATCGGAACGAGCGGGGCCCGAAAATGAAGCCGGCACCTCAGCGAGAGCAGCATTTTGAAAACATGCAGGCGAAAACTCAACTCCGGGGAAACCTGTGCGCAACAAAAAAAAAACACGCGGGGGGGGGCGAGCACTTTCAAGCCGTCATCAGGGGACGAGGGAGAGTAGTCTTCATATTGAATAATTGCGGAGGAGGAGGAGCGGCGCAGCGCCTCTCGAGCGTCTCCCGACGGCCGCGCTGGCGCGCGCCCGACGGACTACGCCTAGGCGCCCTCGCGCCGCGATGGCGGAGAGGGCAAGGTGGGAGAAAGTGTGGAGGAAGGACGAGTCAAGGGTCCAGCACGAAGTAGGAGAGCGACGCGGAGCCGCAGGCGAAGCCAGTGACGGGGAGGGCGTAGACGTCCTCCTTCGTGCGACCCACAACCCAGACAAGTCACTCACCCAGGTAGCGAGCACGAGGGCAACAGCAACAAGTCAGACACGCGTGACATGTCGCAACTCGTCGAGCGGACGGAAGGTCATGTCGACACCTCCCTCCAGCGGGAGGTCCCAAGCAACGAGCGCCCCGAAGACCTTCTCGCGGCTGCACGTCCCGACCATGTAGTCGACCTTGTGCACGGTACCGCACAGGCCGGCAGGGATTTGGTGGAGACGAGGGCGGCCACGGCGTCGCTCACCTGGCACTTCTGCCCTCAGATTACCGCTGACCTGGACCCTCATGTCTTCGCGGAGTACCCGGCACGCGCCGCCTTGCTGTCAGACTCGCCGTAGGCGGCCTGGACCGTCGTCGGTTCACTGTTTTGCCGCGGGCTGTTAGTGGCTCCAGGGGTGGACCCAGAAGCACGAGTCAACGAACCAGCAGCGGTAGCTCCTGAGGCCAGCTCGCGGCGCGCAGCCCCAGATAGAAAGCAGCCCTCAAATATGTCCCGAACAACTACTAAGCTACTTGCCACCGCTTGAGTGGCGTCGCGAGCTTCACCATGAGTTCGGCTCACGGCCATCACCCCGCTAGCTTCGCCATGGGCTGCGCTAGCTGGGCGCGGTTTGTCACCTTGCCTTTGACTTTCAGCGCTGGAGTCGCCTCGACCAATGAGACTGCACAAACTGTCGTGGACCTTGTCGACCTCCACGCTATGAGCCTCGGAGTTCACGTCAGCCCTCACTCCGAGCGGAGGCCGGGTGCTTCCAGCAGCAGTGCCGCCCGACCCCTGCCCCGTGACCCGAAAGCCGACGGGAGCACAGGCAGGCGGCCGCGCGGCAGGCCTGATTGGCAAGGCCTCCGGCTCGAGAGTGGCGCTCGGAGTGGACGCACCCATGAAGTCGGGCGGTATGACATTCGAAACGGGCTCCAGCTTGGCGGGTGCGTCACGGACGCCCGCCCCTTCATTCCTCGATCGCCCAGACGCCACGGCACTATTTAGAGCGAGTTGTTTTGGAACGCATTCGTCCTGCTCGCCAGCCGTGGGCCCGAATTTGCCAGCGGACAAACCTGCGGCCCTGGTCTCCGCGCCTGCTCGCGCATCTTCGATACTTCCGCCCTGTACTGGCAAACCTCCCACGGGCCGATCGGAAGGGCAAAGAACTGGCTGCGTCACTGGATGGTTGTCGCCGGCCTTCGACTGGGCGTTTCTTCGCCCCCCCATCCGACTTTGAATCAGAGAGCTCCGAGGGGGGCACGTGGGAGACCTGGGCAACAGCAGGAAGAATGACAGAGCCGCCGTCGTCATGCTCACCATCCTTGCCAGCATTATTCGTAGGAGGCTTCTTCGGAGGCTTGGGTAGTGGCTGCGTCTCCGCCCCTATGATGTCTTCGGTGTTGGCGTCATGGGCGCGCGCGCCTTCTTCCAGACCCGCGCCAGCACAACGCGATGAAGAGCCAACTGAGAAGGGCACGTCACTTGCAGCCTTATCGCAGGGGACGGAGGATCGACGCCCATGGAGCGTCGACCCTCCGTCCTCTGCCGCGCCCTTAGGCCCGGGCGCCGCTTTGACACGCCGTCGACGACGAGGCGTGGCCCCAGGAGCAACCGACTGGGCAGGAAACGCGGTATATGGAGCGTCAGCATTTAGCCCTATAGCGCCTGCGGTATATGGAGGGTCGGCTCTTAGACCTATAGCGCCTGCTCGAGGTAGCTACTGGGCACCGCCACGGTGGCCTCCGCGTTGGAGGACAGGTGCACCTGGTGGTAGCACGTCTGGTGGGAGATCGGCTACTGGTGGAGGAATCGCCTCACGCGGAGGATCCGAACCTGCGTGTCGAGGATGCGCCCCAGCATCCCGGAGGTGCAGATCCCCGTGGTCAGCTCGCGCACCAGCTTGAGGACCAACGACTGGCGGAGGAAGGCCCGCTCGCGGAAGATCCACCGCTCGATGTCGATCAGCGTCACGCGGATGCTGATCGCGAGGGGGAGGAACTCCATGTTCACGGTCGGCCTCCAGCACCTGGCGCAGGGCGCGGGCCAGGCGGGAGAGCTCCTGGCCCCTATGCGCCTGCACCTCCGCGAAGGCTCGCAGGAGGTGCTGGGTGGCCCGCCCTTGCGCCCGCACCGCCTGGGCGCGGCGTGCGGCGGCAGGCCGATTGGGGCGGCGGGCGCCACCCTCCCGGGTCGGCAGCACCTCCATCCCGCAGGTGGCGAAGGGAGAATAGGAGGCCGGAGAAAGCGAGGAGGGGAGGGCGCGGACAGAGCAGGGGGCCCCTAGCGCGTGCTCGCACGGCCCCGAAAAGGCATTGGACCGAGATGGCGTTGGAGGAGGAGGAGGAGGAGGAGCAGGAGGAGGAGCAGGAGAAGGAGAAGGAGGGAGGAGGGAGAGGAGAGGAGGAGGAGGAGGAGGAGGAGGAGGAAGGAGGAGGAGGAGGAAAAGGAGGAGGGAAAGGAGGAGGAAAAGGAGGAGGAGGAGGAGGAGGAGGAGGGGGAAGAGGAGGAAAAGGATGAGGACGAGGCATTGGACCGAGATGGCGCTGGAGGAGGAGGAGGAGGAGGAAGAGGAGGAGGAGAAGGAGGAGGAGAAGGAGGAGAGGTGGAGAAGGAGGAAGTGGAGGAGGAGGGGGGAGGAGGAGGAGGGGGAGGAGGAGGAACAGGAGCAGGAGCAGGAGCAGGAGTAGGAGTAGGAGTAGGAGGGAGGAGGAGGAGGAGGAGGCGGAGCAGGAGGAGGAGGAGGAGGAGAAGGAAGAGGATGATGAAGAGGAAGAGGAAGAGGAAGAGGATGAGGAGGAGGAGGAGGAGGAGGAGGAGGAGGATGCAGCGCGCCCCCAATTGTCAGGACCCCCACCCTTCCTTTTGGCCTCGCGCCGCGGGGAACCGCCGCCGCGAGGGGATGGGCAGCTCTGGGCGTGCTGGGAGGCACAGCCTGGCCGCGAGAGGGGCCAGGACAAGGAGGGGAGAGAGGGGCGAGAGAGGGTCGTCGTCGCCGTCTTGCTCCTCCTCCTCCTTCTCCTCTCCTCCTCCTCCTCCCCCCCTCCTCCTCCCCCCCTCCCCTCCTCCTCCTCCTCCTCCTCCTCCTCCTCCCCCTCCTCCTCCTCTCCTCCTCCTCCTCCTCCTCCTCCTCTCCTCCCCCCTCCTCCCTCCCCCCCCCTCCTCCTCCTCCTCCTCCTCCGCCTCCTCCTCTGAACCAGAAACGGAGATCAGCCTTTGCCAACAACCTTCCGTCGCACATGGCTGCGCGTCGGCGCGAGGGTCCTGGGCCCCTCAGCCCAGCGGATACACCACCCCGCCCCGTCCTTCCTGCGGGCTGAGGCGGAGGCAGCAGAGCCCACCACGGGCACGAGCCCCAGAGCCCAGCCCGCATAGACGCTCCAGTACGGCAGGTAGCCCGTCCCCTGAAGACTGCTCTTTCGCCACCCTGGAGGTCACGCCTCGGGTAAGGGCTGTGTCCACGCAGCCTGCTCCGCTCCCGGTTATATTATGTTTATGATGTGACTTCCAATCGTGCCCAGCAACAACAGTCAACGCGTCCAGCGATACTTACACTCTGACAGAAATAAAATTCATAGACTTCTCTTGGCTCTCAGGTAGCGCCCCCCTATCACCTGCCCTCTGTCCAGGGGAGTCTCACTGAGACCGGCAGGAGAAGGACAGGGATAAACTAGAAATCACAGCATGATCAGATCAAATGCTCTGGGGCTCGTACATAACAAGAGGAGAAGGATGACGGGAATGGGGGGCGGGATGAAGCGCAAATGATCACACATGGGTGTGCCGATGCTGGGTCCGACAGCGGGCCAGAGCCCAGACGAACAGGTGCTCCACAGATCCCGGCCTGCCGACGGGGGCCTATCTTTCGCACGGGAACACAAGGACCTGCCCATACAAAGAAGAAGAGGAGCAGGAGGCGGAGGAGCAGGAGGAGGAGGAGCAAGAAGAGGAGGAGGAGGAGGAGGAGGAGGAGGAGGAGGAGAAGGCGGAGGATATGCAGGAGGAACAAGGAGGAGGAGGATGGGGAGAAGGAGGAGGATGAGGAGGAGCAGGATGAGGAGGAGGAGGAGGAGAAGGATGAGGAGAAGGCTCCTCCCTCTCGCCCTCCCCGCCTCCGCCCCTCGCCCAGGACCATTGTGCCTCTCATCTCCTCTCCCCCTTCACCCTCCCTCCCGTCGAGCTTGCTCCCTGCCCTTTCCTCTTCGCTCCTCCCGTGCCTCGCTCTCCGCCCTGCCCCTTCCCCTCCCCTCGCCGCTCTCCTTCCGCACTCTGCTCCACATCCCGCTCCTATTTCCAAAGCATATCCTTAAGTGTCCCCCGTCATCCCTTCCCCCCTGCCTCCCTTCCACTAATTACTTCGGCCGAGAGGCCGCTGACTATCGCGCTCGACACGCGGCGGGACCAGCTGGGCAATCAAGAACGCATGCGCACGGGAGGTCTCGTGCCTCCTTTTGCTCCTCCTCCTCCTCCTCCTCCTCCTCCTCATCCTCATCCTCATCCTCTTCCTCCTCCTCCTCCTCCTCCTCCTCCTCCTCCTCCTCCTCCTCCCCCGCTCCGGCTCCCCGCCCCGCTCTGGGAGGCCAATAGTGGCCGCAGCCAGCGGCAGGTGACCACCCGCGCGGTGGAGGCCACTGCGGGCTCAAGGCGCGCCGGAGCAACAAAAAAAACGTCGCCTCGGGGTACGGCTCCGACCTCGGTGAGGAGGAGGCAGGGGGAGCAGCACGAGAAGGAGCAGCACGGATGGGGCGGATCACGAGAAGGAGGAGGAGGAGGAGGAGGAGGAGGAGGAGGAGGAGCAGGAGCAGGAGGAGGAGGAGGAGGAGGAGGAGGAGGAGGAGGAGGAGGAGGAGGGAGGAGGAGGAGGAGGAGGAGGAGGAGGAGAGGAGGAGGGGGGAGGAGGGGGGGGGGAGGAGGAGGAGGAGGAGGAGGAGGAGGAGGAGGGAGGAGGAGGAGGAGGAGGAGAGGAGGAGGAGGAGGAGGAGGAGGAGGAGGAGGGGAGGGGACGAGGAGGAGGCGAGGAGGAGGAGGGAGGAGGAGGAAGGAGGAGGAGGAGGGGGAGGAGGAGCAGGAGGGGGAGGCACAAGAGAAGGGGGAGGACGAGGAGGAGGAGACGGCGCAGGAGGAGGAGGAGAGGGAGGAGGATCACAAGAAGGAGCAGGAGGAGGAGGACGCGGGAAGCGAGGGAAGAAGACGGGTAGCACCGATGAGGAGGAGAACGAGGAGGAGAACGAGGAGGAGGAGGAGGAGGAGGAGCACGAGGAGTAAGAGGAGCAGCAACAAAAACGATAACGACCCGCAGAGGCCGATCCCGACTGGCAGACCGCCCCCCGCGGCGTGCCGCCGCCGCGCGCGCGCCCTGCAGGGGCCGATGCGCACGTGTCCGAAAACGGGCAGATGGGCACCCATCGTTCGGGAGAAGCGGGAACAAGCATGAGGTTGAGGCAGGTTCGTGTCGTGCCGACATCGGCGTTGGTTTCTGACACCGCAGGGATATCTTTCAACCTTGAACGATCGGTAGTCTCCGAAGCGTCAGATCGTTCAACGATGGGCCGATTCTGAGCCAAGGGCGGCGTTCAACCTCAGACGCCCGCGCTGGAGTCGCCGCGGGTCCAGAGGACGCGAATGTACCGTGGAAAGTCATTGGAAGTGGATTGGTGTTCTGCCCATCCACTGTAGAGGAAGGAGTCGGGAACGCTACTCGACTCTGGAGCTATAGGGAGGCGACTGAAACAGATTGGAATCTGGGACCCGCGAAATACCCACTTCCAACAATCGACGAGCGTGTTTCTTTGTTGTCGGCGATGATGTGCATTATAGGGGGAGGGGTGTATCCCCAACTGTTGGGGTAATTTGGGTGGGGGTCTCGAAGTGGATGGAGACAGGGATTGGGATCGGTTAAACGATTCCGGAATTAGTTAATGGGCTGTAATATTAGGTCGGGCATGTCCCCCTACAGGCATTCTCCGTGCACCTTTCGATTCTGTGCGTGCATATTTTTGTTTCGCGAGATGACCCGAACAAAAAGCTCTTCGATGGTCCTCACCTGAAAAAATGCACACGTCCGAGCGACGCCAAACTCCAGGTACTTCTGCCGCTGTCGATGTTTCAGCTCTGGGTAGGCTTGGGCATCGGCCCGTGGAACTCTCGCGCGAGACCTGTGGTCTTGGAGGGTCCCCACTTGGGTCTCCGAGTCAGTTGACCCACGGAGTTGCCGCGTTAGACACTGGGGTCCCCCCGTGGTGTTGCCATCGCTCGGACGTCCATTCCCCGTGCGATGTTCGGTTTCGTATGTGTTTGTGATTTCTCGCAAGGTTCCCAGATAGTTCTCTGAGAGCTAAGAGGATTTTCTGTCAGAAGCCAGCAACGCAGGGTGGCCCCAGAGCTCTTTCCGGCGGCGGGCAGGCATCCCCGCAGCGCCTCCTGTGAGATTGCAACGTGTTCCGGTAAGCGTTCTCCGACTCGTTGCAAGTACGTTTGCCGCCAGCCTCTCTGCAGCTCCTTCGAGGCTCTCCCTCGGTTCCTGCGAAGCTCTTTTCCTGAGCTTGCGGGCTCCCCAGACATCCTTGCAACCGATGTTGCAAGAGTCTCCCACAATACTTTCACGCGCGTTGGACTGTTCCGCCATCTGGATGTTGGACGCTACAAGCGTTCCAAGCTGCTCCTCGATGGTCCTCGCCCCCCCCCCCCCGCACAAAAAACACATGTCCGAGCGATGCCAAAAACAAAGAGGTGGTTATTCTTGAATCTGCCCTGGGGCTTTGTTGCTGTTTTGAACTCGGCGTGTGGGAAATCATTTCTTTTCGCACTTTTGGGTCACAACAGCGAAAACAAGAAGCGTTAAGAAACGAATCGTTGGATTTCCTTTTGGCGCTCTCCGTTTACAAGCGTTTTCAGATCAGGTGATTGCGCTGCTTGATGTTGCCGTCTGCCACGTCCTCAATTCCCTCTCCTGGCGTCCCGTCCTCCCTGCACTTCGACAATGGCCGTGCTGTTCTCCTCTGGCCGTCGCTGCTGGCTGTTCGCGGGGCCTCTGGGCCTGTTCTGCGCCGGTGTGCGACCGGGCGTGTTGGGGGACGGCTTCAGCTCTGCGCTCAGCGCGCGGGCCGGGAGGGACGGAGGGCGGCAGGAGCGGGAGCGAAGGCGGCAGTGAAGACAAGGAGCAGCCTGTGACAAGAAAGCTAGCAACACAGAACAAAAAAAGGTAAGCATTACTGTCCACATCGACGGTCCAGAAAACGCTAAAGCAAAGCACAGTCGAGCAACTCGAAACACACGTAGCGTTGTTTTGGAGCCCTCTTAGCTTGTCAAGAGCCCAAAGTGCAAACGAGTATTGGAAACAACCCAGGCCGTTCTTAAGAAGAACCCAGGCTTCCAATAGTGCTAGAAACCATCAGATGGGCACCAACGGTCCAAGGAAGCGCTGCGACAAACAAATCCAAGACAAACCGTTTGAGATTGCGCGCAGCGGCTTTGTCCGCTAAAGTGCCAACACCAAGAACTCCAGCTCCACTGAGTGTCGCACGCGTCAGTCAGGAGGCGCGGCAACGTACAACTCCTGGGAGGACGATCGAACAAAGAGGAAGACAAAACATAATACACATACATCGTCGGAAGTCCGCGCGGATTTCTCGGATCCGCACGCGGCAAAGGCGGCGCTGGAGGCGCCGTCAGGGGGCCCAGCGCTGATCCGAGAAACCCGCGATGACCTCAACAAATTTACATGTACATGCCGTGTTTCGTGGCAGGGCTGGACCTAAACAGTGTTTTTTCGTTTTTCGTTTTGTTTTCGTTTTCCCTCGTTTTGTCTTGAAATATCAGCCTTCGCTGCACAACGACATCGAAACGAAAACGGCCCACGAGATTGCCAAAACACCGTTCAGGTCCACCCCTGTTTCGTGGGGCCCCTCTTCGAAAGGCAGGCGTGCACACTTCTGGGAGGGACGGTCGAGGTGCTGCGACCGAGAGACATCGACGGGTGCACCTCATCAGCGTCAGGTCGGGCGTGTCCCCCTACAAGGGGATTTTGGACGACAAATAAGAAATAGTCCAAACATACTTCCACATTGTCAAAAAAAACTTGTTTTGAAAATCCCTCCTGTAGAGCGAAAGGCCCGACTAAACATTCGCGGGCCGCTGGTCCCCTTACGAGCGACAGGCCGAGGGCAGTGCGGCAGGGACGGCTGGTGGCCGCGTGGGGGGTGCACCCCGTCGCCTGGGAGGGGCCCTCGGAGTCCGACGTGCTCCTGCGGCAGCAGCACGGGCAGCCTCGCGAGCGCAGACCCTCGGAGGTCCGCGCGGAGCCCCCCGGATCGGCAGAGGGGGGCTGCTCGCGCCCCCCGGGCTGGCCTCTCAAGAGGCAGGTCGGCACCTCGCCCTGCAGGACGAGGGGGCGCGACGCGCATCGGCTGTCTCCGGGAGCCGGCGGATCTGGGGGGGACGTATCGTGCGCCGCGGCCGCTCCAGAGAGTTCTGGAACGCTCCCCCCCACATGGTCAAACATAGTCAAAAAATCGTCCCCATACTGTTTTTGAACTTCGTAGCACCCCGCAATTGCGGATAAGAGTGAGGGGACGGGCGCGGGCGACGCGGGCGTCGTCGAGCCGACGGACCTCGTGGCCCCCACCTTCCCTGTCGATGGCGCTCTCCTCCTCCTCCTCCTGCTCCTCCTCCTCCTCCTCCTCTTCCTCGTCCTCGTCCTCGTCGTCGTCGTCATCGTCGTCGTCATCCTCCTCCTCCACCTCGTCCTCCTCCTCCTCTTCTTCCTCGTCCTCCCTCTCCCCCCCTCGTCCTTCCATCATCGTCCTCCCATTGTCGTCCACCCCCTCATCGGCCTCCATCATCGTCCTCCCATTGTCGTCCATCATCATCGTCATCATCATCATCATCCCCCTCCTCCCCCTCCTCGTCCTCCTCCTCCCCCTCCTCCCCCTCCTCGTCCTCCTGCTGCTCCTCCTCTTTCTCCACATTATCCTTACATCCTCTCTTCTTTCGCGTCCTCCTCGTCCCCTGTTTACTCCTCCTGCCTCCCCCTTCTTTCCCAAGATAACGGCAACGCAATCCTTTTTCCACTTTATGCTCCCCGACTTCTCTGATCAAGGCAACTCGCCAGGGCAAAGTTGCTGGACGGGCTGGTGTGGATGCGCGGGGCTTGAAGAGGTCCTTGCGGGCTCAGACGGCATGCAAAAATCCGCCGCCGCGCTTGTGCGGCATTGGTTTGTTCAGTGAACGTGGTTTGGGTCGCGGGTGGGTCGCGGGCTCTCCACCTCCACCTGGAAGGAATGCAAAAGCAGCCCGCCGCAGGCGCCGAAAAAATTGGTTTGTACACTGAACGTGGTTTGGGTCGCGGGTGGGCCGCGGGTTCTCCACCGGGAACGAATGCAAAAGATGCCCGCCGCAGGCGCCGAAAAATGTGGTTTGTACCCTGAACGTGGTCGCGGGTGGGCCGCGGGCTCTCCACCTGAAACGAATGCAAAAGATGCCCGCCGCAGGCGCCGAAAAATGTGGTTTGTACCCTGAACGTGGTTTGGGTCGCGGGTTGGTCGCGAGTTGGTCGCGGGGTGGGTCGCGGGCTCTCCACCTGGAAGGAATGCAAAAAAAGCCCGCCGCAGGCGCCGAAAATGGTGGTTTGTACCTTGAACGTGGTTTGGGTCGAAGGTGGGTCGCGGGTGGGTCGCGGGGTGGTCGCGGGTGGGTCGCGGGTGGGTCGCGGGTGGGTCGCGGGTGGGTCGCGGGGTCGCGGCCGCGGGCGCGGGCGGGTCGCGGGGTGGGTCGCGGGTGGGTCGCGGGTGGGTCGCGGGTGGGTCGCGGGGTGGGTCGTGGGGTGGGTCGCGGGCTGGGTCGCGGGTGGGTCGCGGGTGGGTCGCGGGTGGGTCGCGGGGTGGGTCGCGGAGCCGCGGGCGGGTCGCGGGGTGGGCCGCGGGCGGGTCGCGGGTGGGTCGCGGGGTGGGTCGCGGGGTGAGTCGCGGGTGGGTCGCGGGGCGGGTTGCGGGTGGGACGACGACAACAAACAACAACAAACAACAACGAGAATCCGCACTGCGGAATCCCACATCAGCCACGCACCCAGGGACAGTGAATGACCGTTCGGCCCCCTCACTCTGATTTTTGAATATCCCTCCTGTAGAGGGACAGGCCCGACTTAAGGCTATTCGTTTCCCTGATGGCGCTTCGCTAGAGACTTCTAGCGGTGGTAAGCGAAAAAAACACGGAAGAGTCCCACCAGGGGGGACGTGACGGGGAGCCTCAGACCGCCTGGTCTGGCAGCCGTTTCGATTGAGACCTCATCCCAACTTCACATCCGAAGTCGTGCTCTCGCCTGCATGCTGGCTACAAATTGTTTATTTCTAAGTATTCGAGTTCTTTGATCATTTTTTTGGGCCAAGATCCTTTCATTTCTGATTATTCTATCCTGGGCCTCTTCCTGGCCACTAGGGGGCCAGGAACAATTAGAAACGAGCACACTTAGAAAAAAACACGATTAGAAATGAACGACGTGTACACTGTTGGTCCGGACGGCCACGATTCCTTACAATCGCATCACTCGGGTGCACATGGCCGTGCTCTCGCTCCCCCTCCTCCTCCTCCTCCTCCTTCTCCTCCTCCCCCTCCTCCTCCTCCGCTTCTCGATCCTGGATCCTCGATTTCTTCTCCTCTCTCCTCCTCCTCCTCCTCCTCCTCCTCCTCCTCCTCCTCCACCTCCTCCTCCTCCTCCTCCTCGTCCTCCTCCTCCTCCTCCTCCTCCTCCTCCTCCTCCTCCTCTGGGGCCCCCTCCATGAGCCCGCAGGCTTTGCCCGACCAGCGCGGCCCGGCGGCGTGCTGAGGGCCCCGCTCCCCCGCCCCCATCAGGTCGAACTTGCTCAGGCCCGTGCCGGTGATGACCTGAGGCACTTGGCGGCGCGCACGGGGGGGTGGAGGGAGCGGGGAAGGCTTCTGAGAGGCTGCTCCTTAGGATGCGCTGGCCTTACATCTATAGATAAGGCCCACGCCTTCTAAGAAGCAGGGGTCCTTCCAAGAAGCCCTCCCCCCTCCCCTTACCCCCCTCTGCGCGTGGCTGAGGCACAACGTCGGGACCTACACATCGCCGTGGTCGCCGTCGTCGAGGTCGTCGTCGAGGTCGTCGTCGTCGTCGTCGTCGTCGTCGTCGTCGTCGTCGTCATCGTGGTCGTCATCGTGGTCGTCATCGTGGTCGTGGCTTTTGTCGTGGTCGTGGTCGTGGTCGTGGTCCCCATTCAGACAAGTTCGTCTCGCACGATGGGAAGCGGCGCCGGTGCTCTTGATGTTTCCTCTCCTGAAACGTTCGAGCGGGGCCGCACGCGCCAAACCCGACCGACGGACCGTCGGACCGGGGAGACGTAAGACTCGGATTCGGGGGACTCGGGTTGGCCGCCAGTTGGCCTGACGGGGCCCCCATGAAAATGACTAGACCCAATCTGGAATTTGATGCGAGCTCCCGCCGCAAACATCCCAGGGAAACACGACCGTCAACATCCAAGGCGCGCTCGTCAAAAAGCGTCGGCAAACCCGAATTCCGGCGCACTCGCGTATTACGTTTACGCGCTTTAAGCAATCTCCGTCGGTTAATAGTCACAATCCTGAACCAGCCGCGCGATCGGCGTGCTGGCGCAAAGTTCAAGGTACCCCCACCCCCTGCCCCCGATTCAATGCTGGCTGGCATCGCCAGCGGGTGCGCAGGGTTTCGGCCAATCGACAAATACAGCCGCCGCGCCGCAGCCCGCTCATGTCCGATTGGGGGCGCGGGGAGGGTTCGCAAGAACCTAGAGAACTGAAACAACACCTTCATAATAGGCACCCCCGACGAGAAAGGCGCTTCGTAAACGCACCCAAGGCAGGAATCGACCCAAGGCCGTCTGGTAAACGCCAATTATGGAAGTCGTGGTGGTTGTTCCTCCCTTGGAAACCGTCCAAAAGGGTGCAGGTTGTTGTCCACTAGCCCTAGGAGGTAAGGCATCAGAAACACAAGTGACAAAGGGGCGAAACCTCTGCCCCCAGCTGGCAGCAACTGCCCGACACCAAGGTCCGTGCGACTTCGCTCTTCGCATGGCCAGCTCGAGCCTAACATAACCTGCACGGTTTCCCTGGGGGCCGTAGGCGACCCGAGGAGGAGGAGGAGAAGGAGGAGGTGGAGGGGGAGGAGGGGGAGGAGGAGGAGGAGGGGGAGGAGGTGATGGAGGAGGAGGAGGAGGAAGAGGAGGAGGAGGAGGAGGAGGAGGAGGAGGAGGAGGAGGAGGGAGGAGAAGGAGGAAGAGGAGGAGGAGGAGGGGGCGGAGGAGGAGAAAGGAGAAGGAGGAGGAGGAGGCGGAGGAGGACGGGTCGCCCAAGCCCTTCGGAGAAACCCTGGGTAACCTGCACGCAAGCTCTGGGGAGCGAAGCAGGTGCGGACGCTGGACCGAGAAGCAACACCCTCGGCGGTACTCGAAGACCTCAGAACTTACCGCGCTGCTCCAAGGTCAAGCAACAACAGACTACGGTCTGGAACCTGTGGATCCTGTGTCGCGGCGGCGGCCCCGGCGACACGCTGTGCCTTGCGAGTGGACAGCGTGTCACGTGTCGCTCCGCTCTGCGGGGTTGGATGCTCGGAAAGGCTGGGGACGTTGACGCCCGGGGAACACGATGTGGATAGCGTGCTGCGCCGCAGCGCGGTGGGCCAGAACCGGCGGAGCGACACGCCATCCAGAAGTTCCCGACCGTGCTGCCGTCTTGCTGCCGTAGGGGCCGCTGAAGATGGAACGAAGGACCTTTTCTCACCGCGGCAAGCCTCGGCCACGAACGGGACCCGCGACGCAGAATTGAGGAACGGCCCGAACACCAGACCCCTCCTGAGCCTGAACAGGTCCTTGACTCGGCGTCTTGCCTGCACTGGTCTCCACAGCATCCGTACCAGAGACGCTATCGCAGCCTCGCACAGCACCCGCACGCTTGTGGGAGAGGAGGCGCCAACATCGGCAAGGGCGGGGGCCAGACATGCCTGCGAGCCCTCGGCCTCGCCTGGCCACGCCCTGCCAGCTGCAAGGGTTACGATTTCCGCTTTGTACGTCTTGCTGCATCGCTTCCGGGTGAGCTATCATGGGGCCTCTGTGGACCTCCGCGGCCGTATCATAAACGTGAACGTGATATCCACCCGATTTCGTCCAGACTTCGACCACCCCTCTTCTACCATTCGTCCAAGCTTCGCCCAAATGTCGATCAGATGGCGACCAAATCCGACGACACCCGGGCGAACTTCTCAAACCACAAAGCATTGTGGGACCCCCTGAGGCTCCCATGAAGGACCACGCAATTGTTGTATCCCGCGGCAGCGTACACCAATAAAATAGCAACCTTGGACACCCTGAACTTGTCACTTGCTCCGCACATCCGCGAAACGTGAAACCGTAGAGAGAGGAGGAGGATGGCAACGGCCATCAAGAGGGAGGGCCAGGATGAGGAATTGGGGTGGGGAAGTGAATACAGTGGACACCCATGCCAAAAAAACACCCTGCTTGACTCCAGGGTGCCCTGGGTTTCTTGAGTTTTGACGGTTTTGCTGTGGAAAGCGTGACTGTCCTACACCAAGAATCAATTGACGTCCTGGGGTCTCAGGGTTGGGTTTCTTGTGGAAGGTTTCTTGTGGTCGAGCTCCTACTGTGCACAGTTGCTGTCTGCCCCTGGCCCTTTGCCAAACCTGCGCCCTGAGGAGGAGGAGGAGGAGGAGGAGGAGGGGAGGAGGAGGAGGAGGAGGAGGAGGAGGAGGAGGAGCAGGAGGAGGAGGAGGAGGAGCAGGAGGAGGAGGAGGACGAGGAGGAGGCGGAGGAAGCGGAGGATGCGGAGGAGGAGGAGGAGGCGGCGCGGGCCTGGCGAATGCTGGGGTGGGTGGTTGCAGAGAGGAGGGAGAGCAGCGGAGAGCGGAAGATGTATGTGGGAGCAGAGAGGCCCAGGCTACAGCAAAAGCCCGACCAGACGATACCTGCCACAAGAAGCCCAATCCTGAGATGGAAAATTTCTCCGACGGGCTTAGGCGGCCCGTCCTCCGCCTCCTCCTCCTCGTCCTCCTCCTCCTCCTTCTCATCATCATACTCCTCCTCCTCCTCCTCCTCCCTCTCCATTTCCTCCATTTCCTCCTCCTCCTCCTCCTCCTCCTCCTCGGATCGCCTACGGCCCCAGGGGAAACCGGGTGCGGGAGCGCCACGCTTTCCATAGCAAAACCTTCGAAACCCTCGAAACCCAGGGCACCCTGGAGGCAAGCAAAATGATTCTTGGCATGGGTTTCCACTGGACGCTGTACTCGCGTCGATAACAGAAACAACATAATGATTTCGACCGTCTCCGGTCTCGGGGGGGGCAACAAAAACGACTTGGGACGAAGACCCGGCCGTGGGGAAAGGGTCGGGACTCTCGGGGACCCCGCACGGAACACAAGCAAGGCACTGGATGCCCGAATGGGGATGGAGTAGGCTGAAAGCCAGGGTGGCCGAGGGGGGGGGGAACTGGGGCCAACCCAGCTGGCGTTCAGATCCTAGGCAAAACGAAACGACATTGATCCAGACAACCATTGAGGAACCATTCAAAACAAAAGCGTTTAGAGTGAATCCAACAACAACTACATTAAACAGATGAGAGCTGAAGAGCGCTGGCGCAGGGGTTGAGGGAACTAGGTGGGGTGGTCTCTGTGAGTATAAGCAGACGCGGCCGAAACAAGGATCCCTTGAAAGATGCTGTGGTGGACAAGGGCGAATGTCGGGCACAAGTGATGCATGGAAGGTGTGATCGCGACTGAGCACGGATCGCAGCTCTCCACGAAGGAGAGGCGAGACGAGGGGCTGAGAGGATACGAGGGGAGGATGACTCGAGGAGAGGGGAGGAACAGGGAAACGCGATGGGGAGGTGTATGGGGCCCTCTCCGAAGAAGCGCCGCTGCACGCCTGGGGGGGGGGCGTCCCACGCTCCGAGGAGACCGCAACATCAGCAAGCACGCGCGATGGTACGCCCGGGAAGGCAGAACTGGCCACGGGGTGCCCCGGTGGCGCTACCCTTGGGTCGGGCATGTGCCCCTACAGGCGGGTTTTGACCAAAAATTGAAAAACGCCAGAAAAACCTACAAAGAGTAAAAAAATACTCAATCATCGTCCCCAGACTATTTTTTTACTATTCTTGAATGTTCCTCCTGTAGAGGGACAAGCCTGACTTCACGCTACCGCGAGCCCCCCCCCCCTGGCGCAGCCTGCAGGGCCGACGCCTGCTGCGCGGCCAGGCCTGCTGCACGGGCACATGTGCCCGAGCGGGAGGAGCAGGAGAGCGGGGGCGCCGGAGGGCCAAACAGTGTCCCAGCACACGGAGCTCCTCCTCCTCCTCCTCCTCCTCCTCCTCCTCCTCCCCCTCCTCCTCCTCCTCCTCCTCCTCCTCCTCCTCCTCCTCCTCCCCCTCCTCCCGTGCCGGGGGGGTGGGGGGGGGCAGGCCCCGCCGCACGCCCGAGCGCGCGCCTCTGCGGCTCCGGCAGCCCCCCGGCAGGCAGTCGGCAGTGGAGTCGGCAGATCCCGCCGCATCGCCGATGCAGCCGCGATGTCGGCGTGGAGAAGATCGTTAGGTCGGGCGTGCCCCCCTACAGGGGGATTTTGGACGAAAAACGAGAAATAGTTTTAAATGTTCAAAAATAGTCAAACAAATACTCAAAACATCGTCCCCAGACTATTTTTGACTATTTTTGAAAATGACCCCTGTAGAGAGACAGGCCCGACTTAAGAATATCGGGGTCCACATCGGCCCGCATGGCCGACGCATCGGCGATGCGGCGCGATCCTCCGACCTCGTATGTATGCCAGGGCGACATCTACAACTCACTTGTGGGAGGACTGAGGGGGTGCAATGGCAAATATGAGCGGGTCTCGCCAACCTCTGGGTAAAAGCGGTTTGCAAGGCGGCTTTTCCAAGCCCTCGTCTGCCCCTCCCGGAAGCTCGCCTCTCATGGGCCCTCCGCAAACGGCCAATGTATGACCCCACAAGCACTCCAATAACCCTCTCATGAAGATGGCATCTCGACCTGGACTCAATTCTGTTTTGATGGGCTGGTACGGAAACGCGGAACGTCAAATGTTAGAATGCGGCCAACAGCCAAAGACAGACAACTGATTGTTTGACAACGCGCTCCCTGGCACGCCCTGTGATGGACTTATGACCAAGCTCGTGCCATGGTTCAACTCTCCACTCCCTAGATCAATATTTCCCCGCACCCGCGACCAACAATAACACGGGGACCACAAACTTCCACAACATCCAATAGTGGCAACCCAATTCATGACCAGTTTGCTCCATAACCCAAGACTTGAAAGCCGGATACGTCTCCTTCGGTGACAACCACATTAGCCCCGCGCATTCCAGAAACGTGACGAAAAAGAGTCCCACAACGCATGAATAGTCCGCAGGCCCTCTCTTGCCAGGGGTGAGAAGGCGTGTGAGATGATTGGCCGTCAACCCTGCCCCGTTCCCCTCCCCCAGGGTCCAAAAGCTTGTTTCAGCAGGGGGGGGGGGGCGCTGGGCCTGGGGGGGATGTCCAGGCGGGCTCCCTGGCGCGCCCCTGGAGACTCTAGAGCCTACAAATCTGCCTTCTGGGGCCTCAGCGACGTGCGAAGACGGTCCCGAATCACCAAACGATTGGCCCAAGGCGCCTAATTACGATGGCTCAGACATGCCTTCGCGACGCCCCAAGGAGAGGCCCAGGAGCTTTCCCAAGAAAACCCCGAGAGGCAAACATCAATGGTCAACGTTTCAATGCTTCTAGGGTTATCGTCTTCGCGAGCCTCCGACGCTCCTAGACGTCGAGGCCGCGTAGACCGCCACAAAACTGCCCAAGAGGCCCCTACGAGGGCCCTACGAGGGCCCCAGGACCCCAAGAGGGTTCAAAGACGGCCCAAAGAGGGGACCAAGATGGCCAAAGATCGCCCCAAGGATGCCCCAAGAGAGACCAAGAGGGAGAACACGAACCGAAAATCGATGTTCCGCCTCAAGAAGCCCCCACCGGGCTCCAAGAAGCCCCCAAGCGGCCTTAAAAAGGCCCCCCAATAAGCCCCAAGAGGCCCCCAAGAGGCCCATAAATGGCCCCCGAGACGATTCGAAATTGCCTCCAAGCAGCTTCACCAGGCCCCCAGACAGTTCCCAAGATGCCCACGACGCCTCACCTGTGGACTCCCCGCCTCGTCTGGGGGTCGGCAGAACGGCGCAAGCCGTTTGAATAATCGAACAAGTTGAACCAGTACACCCCTGCACGGGTGCAGAAGATCAGCCCACTCATGTAGCTGATCGCGCAGTATAAGAAAACAAATCTCCCTTTGGAGAACTGACAGCCCAATCTTCTTGTCAGCCACTTATCCGCACCGGCGTCGCTTAAGACTGTGATGACGCTCTCGCACATGGCGAACTGCGAATCGATGCCGAGGCAGAATAGCATGACGAAGAACAGCATGGCCCAGAAGCTGCTCCCCGCCATCTGCGAGATGGCGATCGGGAAGGCAATGAAGGCCAGGCCGGTCCCCGAGATTCCCACGGATTCTGGCGAGCATGGGTTTCTCCCACTGGCTGCACGGCGTCAGACGGGCAACTCCCTGGTTGTGTTGTCCACGTGCGGGGATCGTCTTGGCATTTATGAGTTACTCTTCACGCTCTGCGGCCAAAGGATGGCCCCATGAGTGCTCAGGAGGCCCTCCAATGCAGCCCGCGAATGACCCATGAACTGCCCAAAGGCGGCCCGAGAGGGACCCCACAACGGCCCGGGCTGACCGCCAAGACGACCCGCGGAGGGCGTCAAGACGGCCCCAAGACGGCGCACGAAGGCCCTCGCAAGAAGACCCGAGACAGCCCAGACTGCCCCTCAGGAGGCCGACTGGACGCCCCAGGACAGTCCCAAGCGAGACCGCAGAGAGTTCAAGAAGGCCCCGAAAGGCCTCCCAAGACGCCCTGACAATCATGCATAGCCGTCCCTCCCCCTCCGCCTTTCTTCCTCAATTTCTCTGTCTCTCTCTCTCCCTCTCTCACTCTGTCTCCCTCCACCCTACAATCGCCCTCTCTCTCTCTCTCTTTTTCCCTAGCCTTTCAACCCCCAATCGCCCTCTCGCTTGTTTGTTCTCTCTCTCTCTCTGTCTATCTCTCTCTTTCTCTCTCTGTCTCTCTCTCTCTCTCTCTTTCTCTGTCCCTCCTCCTCCCCCTCCTCCTCCTCCTCCTCCTCCTTTTCTCTCCCCCTGTTTTTCCCAAACAACTCCATCGCGCAGCGCCGCGAGACGGCTGCCGGCGAGCGCAAGACCAGGCGGCACGGGAGGGCCCAACGCCTCCCCCCCCCAGGGCTCCACAGGGCGGCCCGCGGAAGGGGAACACGGCGGGGGGGCTTTTTTTGTCCCCGCTTCGAGGGCCGAGACCCGTGCCCGCGCATAGGATTCGGGAGGCGCGCCCCAGCCGTGCACGCACGGCTCGAGAGCGGCGCCCCAGCCAACTTTACTAGCAGACGCAGCGCGATCCAATGCTTAGTGGAAAAATTCTGAATTTCAAGACGACTCGTTGAATCCCTGAGAGACTTCCAGAAACAGAGTCCAGGTCACCAGAAGTTGCATTTTGCCCCGATCGGCCAACTAGCTCCACCCTGCCGCCGAATTCCTCTACCGAGGACGCGATCATCTCCGCACTTCGCGTTGGCTGGGACCCACCGCTCGCGAGACAAGGAATCCAGGGTCTGGAAGCCAGTGGAGTTCCAATCGCGGATCGGCCGTGGACATCGCCGCCACCCTAATCAGACAAGGAACCCTCCAGGGTCTGCAGCCTCCTGGGCGGATTCCTTACCAAACGCCTCCACCGTAGGGGGGGGGGGGCGGACGAGGGGGGGATGGCTAGAAGAGAAACAACGACGTAACATAAACATCAACTTTTGTGGCGCTCCGCGAGGAGTTCTTGGACCTGCGCAGGAACCCCCCCCCTGGCGGGCGGAGCGCGGCCCAGCGCGGATCCAAGAAACCCGCGCGGAGCGCCAGTTCCCCTAAGCACTGCTTGCACTGAAGGGGTCCTGGCGGAAATAAAAGATTTGGCGAAAAGGTCCCGCCGACTTTGGTGGCCTGGCTCCGGGCTGATTTCGGTGGGTTCCGGGTTCCCGGGTTCCCGGGTGGTCGCCTTCTCGATCTCATTAGAGACTGCTTTTTAGGGTCGGGCGATAATCAGGGTTATCGGGCTTGCCCCCCCCTTCCCCCCCCCAGGATAACCTAACCTTGCCGGTTGTGCAGGTCCGCGGGAAAACGGGGGGGGGGCGCGGGCATATGCAGGGCTGCCCACAGCGCGAGGGTTAGGTTATCGGCCGGCCCCCTCACCGCCCCCCCCCCACGGGATAACCCGGGTCATCGCCGATTCAAAAGAAAGTCCCTTATCGATCCCATTTCAAACCATCCACTGATTGGCTGATTAGGGCTTTTCTCCATGGCGCAGCTTCTTCTCCGAGTGGCGGGGGCCGGCTTGACGCTCTCTCGGGGGACCTGCCGGGAGCCACGCTTGCACGCCTGCACGCCAGGGCTGCTCTGCTCCGTGCGCGCGGGCGCTCCTGCTCGGCGGGGCCTGGCGCGCCGACCACGACTAGGTCGGGCATGTTCCCCTACAGGAAAATTTTGGACGAAGAATCAGAAATAGTCAAAAAATACACCAAAATAGTCAAATTATCCCGGCAAAGCAACCTAACAGCGATGTGTAGGAGCATATCTGGAAGCATTCCCCTTAAGATTCAGATGAGAATCCAGTTGTAGAATTCTGTTGTTCTCGCAGTCGTAGTCGCATTCGCGATGACAGTCGCAGCGGCAACGGCAGTCGCAGTCACAGCCTCAGCCTCAGCCTGCCTCAGCCTCAGCCTCAGCCTGCCTCAGCCTCAGCCTGCCTCAGCCTCAGCCTCGCCTGCTTCAGCCTCAGCCTCAGTCTGCCTTCAGCCTCGGCCTCAGCCTCAGCCTGCCTCAGCCTCAGCCTGCATCAGCCTCAGCCTCAGCCTCAGCCTGCCTCAGCATCAGCCTGCTTCAGCCTCAGCCTCAGCCTGCCTCAGCCTCAGCCTCAGTCTGCTTCAGCCTCAGCCTCAGTCTGCCTTCAGCCTCGGCCTCAGCCTCAGCCTGCCTCAGCCTCGGCCTGCCTCGGCCGCAGCATCAGCCTGCCTCAGCATTCAAAATGTGGCCCAGGAGTGGAATTCTGGGAACTAGTAGAACACGAAGTGGCCTACAGTTGGCTCTGGGCATTCAAAATCATGCCCAGGAATGAACTTTCTGGGAACTCGAAGAGCACGAAATGGCCTACAGTTGGCTCCGGGCATCCAAAATGTGGCCCGGGAATGGAGTTCTGGGAAGTCGAAGAGCACGAAGTGGCCTATAGTTGGATCCGGGCATCCAAAATGTACGCCGGGAATGGAGTTCTGGGAACTCGAAGACCACGAAGTGGCCTACAATTGGCTCTGGGCATCCAAAATGTACGCCGGGAATGGCGTTCTGGGAGCGCCAAGAGCGATTTTGCGAGGATGTCCAAAGCGATTTGGGCTTCGACGGCAGCCGCCCCGGGTCCCGCCCGGACCCCCCTGTGGAGTCATCTGCTGCTCTCTTTTGACACCACTAGAAACCTATCAGTCTTCGCTGTTAGGTAAAAATCTAGAACAATCGTCTAAAGACGATTTTTCTACTATTTTTGAATTTTCCTCGACGGACAGGCCCGACTTAAGATGGGCATGTTCCCCTACAGGCGGAGCTTGGACGAATAATCAAACATAACAAATAATACACAACAATGATTCAAACATAGTCGAAACATCGTCCCCACAATATCTGTTTTACTATTTTTGGACATTCCTCCTGTAGAGGGACGTGCCCGACTTGAGACTACGAGGCCCGGGTTTTGTGGCACCTGCAGGACGTACTTGGGCAGCCGCTGACCGCAGCGGCGCGCGAGCAGGCAGATTGAGCAGGGACCGACCGTCCCAGCATCCCTATAGTCCTACGACGAACTTCTCCTGGGCCCACACATGTTCTAATAATAATAATAATAATAATAATGTTCTTAGAACCTAAACCCGATATGTTGAAGCAAGACAGTCCCAGCCAGAACTGTTCTGAGAACATTTCGTGCAGACCACAACAGATCCTCAGAACTTTCTTTGGCGGGCCTGTAGGCGAGCCAGGACGCTTCGCCACTGCTCGAGCTTACATGCCCCTGGCATCAGGTCGGGCCTGTCGCCCTACAGGGGAATTTTGGGCGACGAATGAAGAAAAATACTCAAAGAATAACCCCCACATGGTCAAACAATGCTCAAAAAATCGTCCCCAGACTACTTTGACTATTTGTGAATATTCCTCCTGTAGAGGGACAGGCTCGACTTAAGCCTATAGGCGAGCCAGGACGCTTCGCCACTGCTCGAGCTTACATCCCCCCTGGCAGAGGGGCTGGCAGAGCCTCTGGGGGCGCCGCCTGTCCGCCCTCGCTGAAGGGGCCCTGGGACACACAAATACATACACGCAAATAACATGGCTCCCCCTGTTTTCATATACACACATATATATATGTATATATATATATACATACACACATATATATATATATATGTATATATATACATATATATATATATATATATATATATATATATTCGTGGTTTTTGTCTTCCCCCCACTTCCCGTATTATCCTGTATTTTCCTAGGGATCGACGACTCATTGTGTGTTTTTTCCCCTCCTGACTCGCGGGCTCCCGGCTGGCGTGCCTGGCCGAGGTGCGCGGCGGGCTCGCCCTGCCGAGCCTCGAGCCTGCCGCTGCAGCCTGCCACCCGGACTGACTACCTATGCACCAGGCCACCCCAGCCCGGGTTGGGGGGAGGTGCGCGTTCCATGCGTTTTCGCAGTGTTCCCCGCCCCCCCCCACTGGAAGTGGAGGGCAAATTGAGGCCTTCGGGTTGGGTTGGGGTGGTTTGGTGAGTGGTGGCAGCCTTGGGCGACTGCAGCAGCGGCAGGGCGCTCGGGCGCAGGCGCCGCGCGCTGGCTGCGCGCAGCAACGGCGCGCGAGGAGACAGCGCAGCGACGCCCAGCGAGGCCGGCGCAGGAGCAGCGCCGCGCTCGCCTGCTCGCCTCCCTGCCGCCACCGGAGCAAGCGAGCCTCGGCTCGGCCAGCGGGAAACGCGCCGTGAGCTGGCTCCCTCCCGCCCACGGAGCCGGACCGCGCTCTCGCGGACGAGCACTTCTGGCCTGCGCTGGCCATGCGGCTCCGCCTGCCTCGCCCGCCAGGGGCCAGCGCGAGGTGCCTCCGGCGCCGCCCCGACGGCTCCTGATGCGGGGCTGGCCTGCGCGCAGGCCCTGGGCATCCTTCAGGTACCCCGACTGGGGGGCGGCACGGTTCTGAAGCACGACGCATCCGCGACTGGCTCGTGCGCTGGCTGGCGGCGCGGGGCGCCCTGGACGTCATGACGGAGCATTTCGTCCCCGCCTGGGACAGGCGGCGCCTGGATGGCTCCTTCGAGGCCGCGCGCCTGGACGTGGTCTTCACCGACCGTGTCGCTGGGGTCACCTACGGCGACGTGGTGATCTCCTCCTCCTCCTCCTCCTCCTCCTCCTCCTCCTCTCCTCCTCCTCCTCCTCCTCCTCCTCCTCCTCCTCCTCCTCCTCCTCCTCCTCCTCATCTGTCCTTCTTCTCCTCCTCCTCCTCCCCCTCCCCCCTCCCTCCCTCCCTCCCTCCCTCCTTCCCTCCCCGTCGCCATCTTCAATACCAAGGTATCCTTGGACAGAAGAGGTAGAGAGCATGCACAGGATGCCCATACACAATGGAAGGATGCTTCAGAGACCACATGCTCCGAACGCCAGTCCCGACAGTCAGTTGGTTGGCGGCGCGCACAAGGGGGTTGAAGGAGGGTGGAGGGCTTCTTAGAAGGAGGCTGCTTCTTAGAAGACGCCGGCCTTACATCTATAGATAAGGCCCGCGCCTTCTAAGGAGCAGGGGTGCTTCTAAGAAGCCCTCCCCCCTCCCCCCAACCCCTTCTGCGCGTGGCTGCATCAGAACCCCCGAAAACCACTGGAGACCTCCAGAACCCCCGAAAACCACTGGAGACCGGGTGGAGCGTCCAAGATGGCCTCGGCGAGGATGCCAAAATCCTTAACGTTTCTGAGGTATTGGCTACATATTGGCATTATGCGGGGGAAGACCCGCATGTACTACGGCCCATCCTTTGATCGATCTCATCCAAGATGGCCCCAAGGTGGCCCCCGATGCGTCCAAGAGTGCTCCAACGCCCCAAGAGGTGCCCAGGAGGCCCCACGAGGTCCCCAAGAGGATTCCGAGTAGGCCCCCCGAGAGGATCCCCCCAAAAACCCTAGAGGCCCCACGAGGCCCCCCGGAGGCACCCGAGACGTCCCAAGAGGCCTCGGCGAGAAGGCCGAAATCAATGATTTTACGAAGGCTTTGGCCACATTTGGGACTCCTGGGCAGGATCCCGATGTACTGCGACTCCTCCTTTGATCGATCTGCTCCAAGATGGCCCCAAGATGGCCCCCGAGGCTCCGCACCGGTTGCGTAGCGGCAGGATGCCTCTGGGAAAACACAGTGACCCCTCCCGAGGCTGGGCCGCCCAGCAGCCCGCAGGGACCCCGACCTCGGCGCTGAGGCGGGCGCGGGCCTCGGCGAACCGCGGGCAAGCCGCCCACAAGTGCCGCGCGGACAAGTGCCGCGCGGAGAGGGTGCCCCAAGAGGAGCCCCAAGAGGAGCCCCAAGAGGCCCCCGAACTGCCCCCAAGAGGCTCCCGAGAGAGCCCGTCTGACCCCAGAGGCTCCCCAGAGGCACCCGAGACGCCTCAACAGGCCTTGGCTACATGATGGCCCTGTTGGGGGGTGACCCGGATGTACTACGGCCCATCCTTTGATCAATAGCATCCAAGATGGCCCCAAGATGGCCCCCGAGGCGTCCAACGGTGCCCCAAGACGGTCCCACGAGGTGCCCAGGAGGCGCCAGGAGGTCCCCAAGAGGAGCCCCAAGAGGCCCCCAAGATGCCCTGAAGAAACCCCCAAAGTGGCCCCAAGAGCTCCCCGATAGGCACCCAAGACGCCCCAAAAGGCCTCGGCGAGAAGGCCAACATCATTGATTTCACTAAGGTCTTGGCTACATTTTGGCCTCCTGGGGAGGGGGGCAGGTTTTGGCTACATGTTGGCCCAGGAGCCTCCAAGAGGTCCCCACGATGCTGCCAATAGGCTCCCACGAGATCCCCAAGAGGCTCCAAGAGGCCCCCGAGAGGCACCCAAGACGCCTCAAGAGTCCCCCGGGACTGCCAAGACGCCCCAAGAGGACTCTCAAGAGACGTCCAGACGAGACTCCGAGAGGCATCCCAAAGGCCTCCAGCCTTTCTGCTCGCCATCCTCCTCCTCCTCCTCCTCCTCCTCCTCCTCCTCTTCCTCCTCCTCCCTCTTCCTCATCCGCCTGCTTCTCCTCCTTCCTCCTCACTCATCCCCCTCCTCCTGATCCTCCTCCTGCTCCTCATTATCCTTCTGCTCCTCCTCCTCCTCCTCCTCCTCCTCCTGCTCCTGCTTATCCTCCCATTCCTCCTTCATCCGCCCCCTCATGCGGTACGACGTCTTGACCAGCCCTTCAGTCCACCTCATTCTCCTCCGCATCCCTGATCAAGGCAACTCGTCTGGGCATCGCTTCTGGATGGGCTGGTGGGTTACGCGAAGCGAATAGAAACTGTGTTCATAGAAATTCGCAAACGGAGAACAGAGAGGGGAATTTGAAGAGACCAGAGAGGAGGGGGAGGTGATGGTAAGGGGATGTGGGAGCACGGGTGAGGGGATGAAGAGGGAGGTGCATAGAGGGGGGGGGTCGGGAAAGCTTAGCGATGGGGCGGGTGGCTGCAGGTAGAAGGGAGAGCTGGAGGATGGGGGTTTGGAAGGGGGAGAAGTGAGGCTTGGACACAAAGGGATGATAATTTGTTGAGCTTGGAGGCGAAGACAAAGAGTCCAAATATGTCGCCTAGGCCTTCCAAGTTGCTGCCGTCGATGCACGGGTCCGTCTCAGAGAGCTCCAGCGCGAGGAAACCCAAGATCGGGAAGACAACGAATCCTGCAAATATCGACGTGCCGCAGTTGATGAGCGAAACAGTTCCAGCGTCCTGAGCGATGTTCATCCTGCTCCTCCTCTTCTTCCTCCTCCTCCTCCTCGTCCTCGTCCTCGTCCTCGTCCTCGTCCTCGTTCTCGTCGTCCTCCTCCTTCTCCCCTTCCTCGTCCTCGTCGTCCTCCTCCTCGTCCTCCTCCACTCGAGAAAAGCGGCCTCTGCCACGCTCCCGACACCTCCCGAGCCCAGCCGGCCACCGCGAGGGCTGGAGGCTCTCCCGCACGGGCCGCCTCTCCCATGCTGGCCATCGGTTCGGTCTGGGTTTAGGTCAGGCATGTCCTTCGGGGGGCTGGGTTTAGGTCTGGGTTCGGGGGGCTGCAGACGAACAGTTAAAAATAATACCAGGAAAAACATTCAAAGATAGCAAAACAAATATTGAACAAGTCGTCCCCCTATCATTTTTTGACTATTTTTCATGATTCCCCCTGTAGAAGGACCTGCTCGACTTCAGTCAGGGTCAGGGGCTGCGGCCCGCAAATTGGCGGGCGCCTCGAGCGCACCGCGACTCTCAGCGAGCCAGGGGACTCGCCCGCCAGATCAGGGAGCAGTGCAGATCCCTTGCGGCGGGCATTCGAGCTCCCCAGGCCCTTCTCTGGGCGAGCGAGGCCGTCGTGAATGCAGCACCCTCTGTCGCTGAACAGCCTGCGATTGGCTCCGCCCTGAGGAGATCGCGTCGCTGATGGAAAAACCCTTCTCCTCCTCAGCCTCCCCTCCTTGAGCCCGCTCCGGCGTCCCTGGGGAAGTTGCTGCTCACCGGGCCGTACGAGGCGAAGGCGATGATGGAGCCGAAGCCCACACCCAGCGAGTAGAAGATCTGCGTGACGGCGCGCAACCACACCTGGGAGGCGTCCGCTGCTCTCTCCACCTCTCCCCTTCTACTCCGGGGCAGCGATAGGCTGGGATGGGCTCAGGGAGATGCATCCACATCCAACCGCCCATTCATCGCCGACAGTGGCCCGACAGCCCCCCCCCCCCTTCCCCCCCGGAAGGTGCGGATTCGCTCTAGCGGGCCCATCCGCGATCTCTCGGCGACGAACCTCCGACTCCACGCCGAGGACGGCCCCGAGACGGTCTGGGAGGGCCCCCCGCGGGGAGCCTGCCAGCGGCGCGCGACCTCCAGGGGCCCCCCGTCCCTCGTGCTGACCTCCTCCCTCTCGTGGCCGCCGACCGGACCAGCGTGCCGGAGTCAGCCCTTGCGCGGCTCCACGTGGGGCCTCGTGGGCCCTCTCTGGGCCTCCTGCATCCTCTTGAGGCATCGTGGAGACTCTGGTCATTGTGCGGTTGTGGTCGACGCCCCCCCTCCCCCCTCCCTCCTCCTCCTCCTCCTCCTCATCCTCCTCCTCCTCCTCCTCCTCCTCCTCCTCCTCCTCCTCCTCCTCCTCCGCCGCCCCTTTCTCCTCCTCCTCCTCCTCCTCCTCCGCCGCCTCCTCCTCCTCCTCGCCCTCCTCCCCCCTCCCCCTCCTCAAAAGAGAAACAGGGACCACCAGCACCGAGAACACAGCGGGGGGAGGCCAACTACTGGTCGGTGACAGGCCCAAGCGTCACCCACACCTGGACGAAGCGCGGGCTTGCCACATGGGATCTCGGTTGCCTCTGCCTTTGTCAGGACCGCTCATCAGCACCGGATCGGGGAATCGCCTCGGATTGGAACGTGCGTCGGACTGGGCTGCATCGGCACGGAGTCAGAATCGGATCGACCGCGCCAAAATACACAACAGCACAATGAAACATCGGTCCACATCGGACCGTTGGAATATCAGAACCAAAACCGATCGAGCCGGACCGGACCGGAATCTCGTCGGATCGACTGAATCGGAAAAAGCCCGTCTGTCGTCTCTCCTTTGACCTCCGCCATCCGCCCCGAGAGGTTCTAGCGAGCAAGGGTACCCGTCCTGCAAGACGCTCCGCCGCCCCGCCCCCCTCCGAGATCCGACGTCGCTGTAGCTGAATGACTGCAACATCTCAAAACACCACGACCAAAGCCCAAAACTCCATCTTCCTGCGGCATTTTTCTGGCCGGACCGACACGCAATGGTCCCAGGGCCCGAAACGGGGCATAAACGGAATCTGTGAGATCTGGCGATTCTGGCACATGTATCGGGCATCGCAGCCGCCCCAGAAAGCTGTGGAACGCATCCTTGTCCCAGCCCCGCTCGAGCTGTGGATTCCGAAATATCTGGATAAATCGGATCCTCGCCAGGTTGCAGGACCGTCAACAGAAACTACTCGGGGTGAACCATCCCCATGAAGCACCCTGATCGCTTCAAAGGTGTGGAGGCGGATGGGCGCCTGAAACCAAGATCGCGAGAACGACCTCACCGTTTTGTCGATACGACTACGGAATTAAAACTTCCTTGTGAGGGGGACGTTCGTTATGTTGACGTGGTGAGGTGTTTGCGCTTGGAGCAGCATGAGGAACCGAGCGAAGCCACTCCTGGCAGCTGGAATGGTGAGAGGCCTGTGGCGCTGCCATACTTTCTGGAATTAAGACAGCTGGAATGGTGAGATCCCCACTTCCGCTGCCACAGTTTCTGGACCTGCGACGGCTGGAATCGAGCCAAGACACAATAGTGAGCATCATTTCTGGATTTGCAAGGGGCGAAATTGAGCCAGAACGCTCAGCCCCTCCTGCGGAGACTCTCACAGGAGGAACTGATCTTTGCATTGAAATTCAGCCAAAACACCACAATGATAATCATGTGGACTAAATCGAGCCAGAACACCATCATGAATCCCATGTCTGGATCTGGGAGGGCTGGAATCGAGGCAGAACATAATACTGAGCCGCACTCCTGAACCAAATCGAGCCAGAACTCCAAAGTGAGTCTGACTTCTCGATCTCCGACGGCTGAACAAGAGCCAAAAAAAGCCCCCCTGGTGAGAAGGGATCTTTAGGCTGTAAGCGAGCCAGAACGCAATAATGAATCCCATGTCTGGACCAACTGGAACCAACACGGAATAGTGAGCCTCATTTCGAGATCCCGGACTGCTGAAATCGAGCTAGGACATAACAGTGAATCTCATTTCTGGACAAAATCGAGCCAAAACAACAATTGAGTCAGATGTCTGGGGGCCGCGCGTTGAACAAACATCAGGACGACATCGCATTTCTTGGGAGGGGAGTGGCGGATGGAGAGGGGAGGGGATGTGGGGGATGCATGATCACGAGCGGCGAACATACCCACATCTACGCCTCCGCGGTTTGGACCAAAGGAGCCATCCCGTGGATACGCGGTCGTATGAACACGTTCTTCGCGGGCCATCCGCGAAAACACAGCCCGTACCCGTGGGGTCGCGGTCCAGGGCCCAGCCCGCGAGGTCGTGGATATGGATATGCCTCCCGCCCACGAGGTCATGCGAGAGAGGGGGAGGGGGGAAGAGCAGGGAGTGATGGGGGGGAGACAGGGCCGATGGGACCAATTTCTGGAGGTCTAGAAATGACACCAACGATACAGGTATACCCTTCCGAATCGATAGAACTTGGCAACCTCGTCGTCTTGCCCGCGCCGCGTGAATGCATGCGCGTGGCTACATGCACGCACACGCACACATGCAAACTCGTTGTGACTCGCCCACCAGGGATGAGCCGGATTCCGCGGACCCCAGCCGCCCCGCCCCCGTCGGCGAAACCTAGCCCAGACGATTGGTGTATACGATTCTCGATGTATACCGGAACTCGCTGTTTTTTTGGTGGGGTGTATGCACAAATCTGGCGCGGTTGGTAGATCTCTATATATATAGTGTATGCGCGTAGCCGCGTCCTGATGGGAGTCTGAGGTATACACTGATGTTGCCTCCAGAGTGCCCTGGCATCCTCGGCGGGGGAAGGGCGGCTGGGTCACGCGGAATCGTCTGGTTATCCCCCGAAGAGGGCCTGCGCCGTCGTCATCGGGACAACGCCGTTGCGGCTGCGAAGTAGATTGCCACGGACACCATTCTGCGATATTCAACTTTCAGGCCCCCCCCCCCGCGGCTAAGACAGGTATTCATGCATATTCGCTGTGCTCCGGAAATGAGCATCAGCACCAACACGAGGGGTTGCCTCCACCGGGGGAAGATGGTTCAAGATGCTGGTGATGGTTGGTGCTCATATGTCGGCCACCTGGGAATCCGAATATTACCACGATAACCGAGATCGGAATCATTTTCATTCGGTGGAGGCACACTGCCGACATTGTTGTGCGTGGCAACCTCCAGGCCTCCGAACTTTGGAATCTCCCGTCACCCTCGTGTCGAGCAAGACCTTGAAGTCTGGCTTGACGAAGAAGTATATTCCGGCGGCCGCGTTCGGCAGGGAGTTCGCCCGGAAGGAGAAGGCCACCAGCGCAACGTAGGGCAACGTGGCCGTGACGTAGACCACTTTGCCGCTCGACGCGACCCCTGGCGATCGAAAACTTCCGATCTGGCTCTCCTCACTTTTGAGCAGGGACCGACCGTCCCAGCATTCCTATAGGCCTACCACGAACTGTTCTTAGAACCCAAACATATTCTAAAAACAAACCAATGTTCTTATAACATAAGACCGATGTGTTGAAGCAAGACAGTCGCAGCCAGAAGTGTTCTAAGAGCATCTCGTGGAAACCACAAAAGGTTATCAACACATGAAATGGTAGGCCTGTAGGCACGCCAGGACGCATCGCCACTGCTTGACACTTGAGCTGGCACTCCCGCTCTCTAAGGCAGCGCTCCGCGGTCGACTGAGAAACGGCACCACCACTCGGCTCGCTCTTCGGAAGCAGCCCCGCTGCGTGGCGTGGTCGATCTCTCTCTCTCTCTCTCTCTTTTTCTCTCTCTCTCTCTCTCGCCCGAACGGCCCATCCGAGGCGGGAGTGACGAGGGAGGGCTTGGGTATGACTGGGTGGAGAGGCGGGGAGCAGGGAGGGAAGGGAGGGAAGAGGGCGAGCTGGACGAAACCACGCATGTGGAGGGCGGGGGAGAACACATGGCAGACGCAATCATGGCCGATCCGCACGAGCTGGCATTGAAGAAATCGCCTCTTGGCACGCACACTGCTCTGAACGCCACCCCGCCACTCCTCCGTGGTGCCTCCCCCCCCCCCCTCTCCCGATCCTCTGCTTCCGGCGCTGCCCCCCGATCCTGCTGGAACGGCTCCCGTCTCAGTCCAGGGCAGGGCCGCAGAGCTGCAGACGAAGGAGAAAAACTCCGAGCCGCCTCGAGGGCCTGCCGAGCGGCGACCGAACGACCGCCAGTGCGCGAGGCCATCCCGTCCCCTGGTGGCGCCTACCTTTAAATCGGGCGTGGCCCCCAACAGGGGGATTTGGGGCGACAAAGTTAACCATCCTAAAAAATGCGCCCCGAATGCTCCAAAATAATACAAAAATAGTCCCAATATTATTTTTTGACTATTTCTGAATATCCCTCCTCTAGAGGGACAGGCCCGACCGACTGAAGCCTACCTCTCGCTCGTGACGATCCCTCGCTCCCCGTCCCAGTCCTCCTGCCCAGGCGCTCTTCACGAGCGCTGAGCGTAGCAACCTCCACGCCCTCGCGGTCTGGACTCTGGGGCGTGATCCCGCGCGGATGCGCGGTCGCACGGATGCGCTCCGCGCGAGGCTCGGCGAGACAACGCCTCGTATCCTCGGGGTCGCAGCCCAGGAGCCCGGCTCGCGAGGCCGCGGATGCGGCTATGCATTTTCGCCCACAAGTTCTAACCGGTGGATGCTGGCGGGCCGCCTCCAGTCATCGCACCCCCCCCGGCCTTTGCAGATGCAGCCGTAGACCAAGATCCACGCGATCGTGAAGGAGACCACCATTCCTTCGAGCGCGCGCGCTACGGAGAGCCGCTCGAGCGCGTTTCTTTATTTTCGGCGATAATGGGCATTACAGGGGGGGGGGAGGGGCCAGGGAGAGGGTATAGTTAATGTAACGCCTCCCCCCCCCGTGCGCACGGCGGCAGTGCCCGGAGCGCACTGAGAGGGGGAGGGGCGTTGCGTTACAGGGGGGGGGAGGGGCCCGGGGGCTATAATGCCCATGATGCCCAAAGCAATAGAGAAACACGCTCCTTTCCGTTGGATGGATCTCTCAAGCTATCTGCCGCCTCAGGCGGTTTGCGTTCTGGGTAGGAGCGCAGCAACGCTGTCGTGTGGCTTCGCTGCGCCCCTGCTTTGAATTCGCCCCGAATGAGGCGGCGGAGAGCTTGAGTTAGGTCGGGCATGTTCCCCTACAGGCGGATCTTGGAGGGAGAATATAACATTGTCGACCAATACCCAAACATGGTAAACAATACCAGAAAAATAGTACCGAAATTATGTTTCGACTATTTTTGAATATTCCCCGTGTAGAGGGACGTGCCCGACTTGAACCTTGAGAGATGCATCCAACGAGATCCACGCGATCGCGATCGTGAAGGACCCAAAGCGGCATATACATGAACTTTCGGAGCTCCGCGCGGACTTCTTGTAGTTGTGCTGAAGCCCCTCCTGGCGCGCGGAGCGCGCGAGGGGCGGCGCCGGAGGCGCCGCCAGGGGGCGCCAGCGCAGACCCAAAAAATCCGCGAGGAGCGCCGAAAGCTCACGTTAGTGCCCCGTCTTCTTCCTCGACGCTCCTCCGACGGCGCGCGACGACGGAGATCCGCGGACGGCGCGGCGCGCGACGCCCCTGTCGCCCCTGTCGCACCCCCCCCTCCCGTCCAGGGCCCGCGCGCCCCTGGCCCTCTCGGAGCGGAGCCGAGCGCCACGTGGAGAACGCATCGGCACGCACTGCGGAGAGGGGAGGGCGGGATGATGAGGAGGAGGCATAGCATGAAAAACGGAGAGAACGACGGCATGGAAGGAGGGCGGCCGGGGTGTGGGGAGGGGCGGATGGAGAGGAAAACGGCATGGACGAAATGGGAGGGGAGAGACGGCGCGGTCTCTTCCTTGCTCCCCCCTCGCGCTCTGCTCCTTCTCGCCTTCGTGCCCCAATCAACTCCCAGTGCACCCCACCACTTGCTGACCGGCGCCTGACCGTCCTGCACCACCTGGCGCCCGCGGACAGATATACAACGAAATGTTGGGGGAGAGGGGGAAAGGGGGGGGGCAGAAGGGAGGGGGGGCAGGGTACGGGTGGGAGAGGTGGGAGCAGAGGTTCGATACCACGTACAAGTCCACACACCTTCCAGACTACGAGGGCGGGGTCGCGGCGGTTTCGAAAAGCGACGGACGAAAACACATTACACCAAAGAAAAACACCGATCAATGGATGGTTTGACATGGGATCGATAAAGAGATCGATAAGGAGATTGGCCGGGAACCCGGGAACCCGGGAACCCACCGAAACCGGCCCAAAACCAATAACCAGGAACCCGGGAGCCCGGAACCAGGAACCCAGGAACCCAGCCGGCTACCAAAATCGGCGGGGAACTTTCGCCAAATCCTTCAGCTTCCTCTAGGACCCCTTCAATGCAAGCGCTGATTTGGGAATATCTGCTCGGACCCATTCGGTGCAAGCACTGATTGGGGACATTCTGGACTGAATAGCCCGCCGTGGGCGCTCCTGGCTTGGGCCCGAACTCCTCGTGCAACCCACGACCGCCAACACGACCGGGCCCTACAGTTGGGGCTTCGACCTAAGGAACCCTCAACAAGGAACGAGGCCCCTTTCTTCCACAAGTTCACCTTCGATGTCCCATCGAAAACCTGCGGAAAACCAAAGGCAAACTGCGAATCAACGGAGCCCCTCACGAACGGAAAGGGTTCCTTCCTCAGCGCCCCGACCCCGACAGTAGGCGAGCCTGGGGCGCCCCAGCTCCTCTGGGTTGAAGTCGGGCCTGTCCCTCTACAGGAGGAGTATTCACAAGAAAATCAAAACAGGTTCTGGGAACGATTTGTTCTAACATGGTTTGACTATGTTGGGGCATGTTGTTGACTATTTTGAAGTATTTGGACTATTGTTCATCTTTCATCCAAAACCCCCCTGTAGGGGACTCGTAGGTTTTCGAAGGTTGACCCTCCAGGCTGCGGTGTGGATAAATCCCCGCCTCGGATGGCTGTGCCCCGGCTCCCCGACCCCCGCGTTAACCTTACGGCCTGAAGAGAAAATTAACGTAGCGGCAGCTGCTCGCCCCACGCCGGCCAGCACGCCTGCGTCTCGAAACGGGCCCGCGCGGAAAAGGCCCTTACTCGGAAGTGCGCACCACGATTTAGGTGAATGGGTTGGGTGCCATCGGGCGCGTTGTCTCCGTCGTCTCTTGTGCCCCGGCGCGGCGATGGTCATCAGCGCAGCTGCTCGTTCGCGATTTCCTGGGCAAGACCTCCAGTCCTGCTGCTGTCGTTCCTCCTCGAACGCCTCGGTGTGTGTTGTTTGTTGTTTCCTCCTCCTCCTCCTCCTCCTCCTCCTCCTCCTGCTCCGCCCGATGCCGCTCCCCCCGCCAGCCCCGAGGGAGTAAACAAAAATAGTAGAACACCATGTTCGAACTAGACAGTCAGAAGGGGGGATCAACATACCAACCATCTCATCACCTCGACAGGAGGAGAAAGAGAGGGGTTGCTGGTGGCAGCAGCTGTGAATGTGACGGTGAAGCGCGAAACAAACGGCGGGGCCTCTTGGGGCCAGGTTTTCTTGTGGTTGCGCCGGCTCCCCTCTCCTTCGGGTCAAATGGCCATCTTGGTCCAGCGCCAAGGAGAGCGCCAGAGGCCCCCTCATCTGAGGTACCCTTTTCATCAGAGGTGGAGGCAGAGGCGACATGTACAGGCGCCGTTGCGCGGGGAGCAAGTGGGCAGCCGCTGCCTAAGTACACGGGGCGACGGCGGGTGAGGTGAATATGCTGCTGGAGTGGGCTGCCGTGGCCGCCGCCATGGCGGCCGTCCACGGCGCGCTCGCAGTTGGCGATGCGAGCAGCTCCGGCAAAGTAGGTGGGTGAGGTAGAAGGCGATCAAGGGAAACTACGGAGACGAGGCGGCTAGCA
Source organism: Prorocentrum cordatum (assembly GCA_963575745.1). NCBI lineage: Eukaryota > Dinophyceae > Prorocentrales > Prorocentraceae > Prorocentrum > Prorocentrum cordatum. The sequence continues at coordinate 467,547 of CAUYUJ010004446.1, forward strand.
TGGACAGCAGGACTGATTGTACAGGCTGCGGTGCGGTCGCGCCGGCTGGCAGAGGATGCAAGGCGAGGAGGAAAGGTAACGTGGTGGCTGTGCGCAGAGAGGCAGTGCGTTCACTGTATGGCGGTGCCTTGCCCTACCCACGCTCACCGAGTCGGATGGCCCAATGGCCTCCCCCTCTGCTCTCAAGGACCCTTCCAGAGGAGCCCCGAAGGCCAAAGGCAGGATCCCTCGCCTGGGACCAAGCGTAAGGTTCCCAGCACCTTGACCTCAGGGCCGCCCTGGGTTTCCACAGAGCGTCAGGGAGATTTAGGCCATCCCGGCGATGGCGGGTGCCACTTGCCGCGCGGGGGGACCGGCCACACTCGCCAAGTGGAAAAGCAAGAAGGGCCGCTCCCCCTGCATATAGGAGATCCCCCGAAGTGGCCCCCATCCCCGAGACTGGTACCCTTCCATGCAAACGTGTGTAGGGTATCCAGACCGCAAAATTGGGGGCCACTTGGGGGATCTCCAACGTGCTTGGGAGGGCTTCTGCTTTCCGTGGCAGCGGATCGGTGGCTGCTGGTGTGACATGCCCCCTCTGTCCAAATGTCTCCTCGAGTGCGAAGGTGGAGGTGGGTAGCTGCACATGGGGACCGCGTGGCCAATGCGCAGCACAGTCAATTGCTTCCGCGGCCGCCCTGGCCCCTGCCAAGACGGCCTGCGGTGAGACCCTGCCCGCTCCGTACCATCATCACCCAACCCGCTCCGCCGCCACAGGAATCAGGGCAAGTGAGGCTAGCGAGAGGAAGCGGGGGGAGCGGGGCACGAGAAGGAAACCAGGAGGCAGGGAAGGTTGGAGGCTGGTGGATGCCTTCTCACGTCGGCTGCGGTCGCATAGCTTGCGGGCGAGAATGCCCCTGACGGACCAAATGATAGCAGAGCTTCATCTTTCAGCGCTGACGCATGCCCAGACCATGCCTGTGTGATGCGTCGGATAAACTAGCAAAGCTTTGTGGGTGAGAATGCCCCTCGGGGGCCCACTGCATAGCGCAACTATTCCTGAGGTGGTTGTCGTTCGTTGGTCCCGTAGGAGCCCGTTGCTGCTGCCGTCGGAGAGTGTGTCTCGAGATGGTACAATCAGCTGTGCTGCTGCCGATCGCATCTGTGAGTGCGTACTGTTTGAGCAAAAGGGCAATGCCGAGGTAGGTGTCGGGAGGCAGCAGCTGGCGTAAGGTAGCCCCTTCTCCTCCTCCTCCTCCTCCTTCTCCTCCTCCTCCTCCTCCTTCTCCTCCTCCTCCTAGCAGCTCGAAGCTGGGGACCTTTGGGTTCCCTTCATGGGGCCGCGGCCCTCTTCCTCCTCCTGCTCCTCCTCCTATTTCTACTCCGCAGGTCCTGGATGGAAGCCCCCGAGGTCGTCCATGCCGCTGCTCTGCCAGAGCACCTGCTCCTCCCAGAACTGTGCAGCAGCTTGGGCGGGACACTGCTTCGGGGTCTCCACCAGCCTGAGGCTGCAAGAATTTAGCACGGCACCCCTTTCACGCGAGACCAGAACAAGAATCCGGGCGAAGGACCCCGCCGTGTGCAATTGCGCGTGCCGCAAGGCAGGTGGGACAAAGGAGGGGAAGCTCACGATGGGACAACGAAACATCAGACTGTGCCGAAATGGGCGAGGAGCCGCATGTGGACCCTGTCACTGGGGCCTTCGGTGGGGCTCGCTATGGGGCCACTAAATGTGTGATGGGTGTGCCGAAATGGCTCCCTATGGGGCCACGAAGCGTGCGTGAGGGGTGCACCGTAATGGGGCGGAACCGCCATGCGAACTTTGCCACTGGGGCCTTCGGTGGAGCACCCTACGGGGCCACGAAGCGTGCGAGGGCTTGGGGTGGGGTTCGTTGCCCATGGAGCCGCCGGTGGAGCTCCCAATGGAACCACGAGACGTGTGAGCGATGCGCCGAAATGGGGCGGTGCCGCCATGCGTGCGCTGCCACCGGGGCCTTCGGTGGAGCTCCCTATGGGGCCACGCAACGTGTGACGGGTGCACCGAAGTGGGGTGGGGCCGCCATGCGGACTTTGTCACTGGGGCCTTCGGTGGAGCTCCTTTATGGGGCCACGGCAAGGTGTGCCGAAACAGATACATACGGAGGGCAGAGGCAAGGGAGTGAGGCGGAGGGGAGAGGTGGGACTCGGGGCCCTGTCTTTTCAAAAACGAGGACCCAACACCACAGGATGATTGGGAGTAGCCTACCTCTACCTTCATGCACCCCTGGTTCGGCAGATGTTGGCTTGCCCCTCGCTTCACAAGCAGCCCAATAACGCCTGAGGATACCGACTCGGATTGACGCAGACAGAACATCGAAATATGAAATTCACATGACACCCCGCAGGCGCGGATAGGAGTGGGAAAGCTGGGCCCGAATTTGCAGCGCGCACGAGGGGGTGGAGGGAGGGGGGAGGGCTCCTTAGAAGGAGGCTGCTTCTTAGAAGGCGCTGGCCTTACCTCTATAGATAAGGCCAAGGCCTTCTTAGACGCAGGGGTGCTTCTAAGAAGCCCTCTCCCCCCCCCACCCCTCTCTGAGCATGGCTGACCGAAGCACTTCCGCCCAAGACTGGTCTGAAGCCCGCCGAGGGCGCTTTTGCCTGGGGCAGAAACGCTGGGCTCGGCGACGCTGGGCCCCGTGAGGGGGCTTGGGGCGCTGGGGCGACTTAGCCTGAAGTCGGGCGTGCCCCTCTAAAGGAGGAACGTTTAAAAATAGTCGAACAATCATATGGGGACGATGGTTCTACCATATTTGGCCATGTTTGACCATTCTTGGGGTATCTGTAAAATTTCGCTGACCCCGACCTAAATTTAGCTGCTCTGGATCCTAAAGAACACCGAAGCAAGACTGTGCTGAGGCCCACGAATGGTCTCATGTGCGCGGGGGAATTCTCACCACTACCCTTGTCCAGGATGTTTCGCCGCCAACCGCGGACGTGGGTGATTTGTTACTGCCGCGGCAATGCGATTCTGTCGACATTGCGGCCGACGCCTGGCAGTGCGAGACCGCTGCGCCCCATAGGCAATGGTTTGAAGAACTCGTTACAATCAACTGGTCGGCAACGAACGCCTCAAGTTTCGTCAGCCTGGATCCCTGACCTATGCCGCGCACCCAAATAACACATACTCTGAGAGCACTGGCCACCTCAAACAGGAGAGGATCAGCCCGCGCAGCAACCCTCCATGGGGAAAACCGACGAAGTACAGACCTACCAAATTTTCATAATTAACCTCACAACGAATCACCCCACACACACACACACACGGTTTGGGATGATTTTTGTTCGGGTCCAAGGGAGCCGAAAAATTTACCCCCAAACCGGAACATCCCTGGTGCCCTTGGACCTGTAAGCGGCCATGCGTCGAGACACGTCGTGCCGCGTCACCCGCCCAGGAAATCTCTAACGTTGCAAAAACCACTGGAACACAGGGTGTAAATATTTATCCCCTAACTCGTCCCGCGTCTCCCGCAATCCCAACGTTCGCGCCATTTCGTAACCGCGTCTGCTCCTCTCGCCCCAGCAGAACGACGATCCCAATCCCAAAACATCAACCAATTAGTTTGGCGAGATGCTCGTTTCCCCAGCGAGGCATGCCAACGTTTCTGCTATGGGCGCACACGGGCCTCGAAAAAATCTATGCACGCCCCGCTAGATGTTTTCCCTGGACGGGGGTAGGGGTCAGTATTTCGTCGCGGACCATGACAGGACGGGCTCAGGATGCTGCCCAAGATGTTCAGACTATCTGGCGGCCCTTGCTTCTGCAGCCCCTGCTGAGCATGAAGAAATCTGGAAAATCCTGCACACGCAAACCTGTTTCGTTATCATGACCTTTTTGTCCCATGATCTTTCCGGCGAGACGTAAGACTCGGGTAAGGGGGACTCGGGTTGGCCTGACAGAGACGTTATGAAAATGATGAAGTCCAATCTGAAATTTGACGCGAGTTCCCACCGCAAACATCTCACGAAAACTGGACCGTCAAAAACGAGGACGTGCCTCGTCAAAATGCTTCGACAAACCCGAGTTCTGGCGCACTCGAATCTTACATTTCCCCGCGGGTTTCATGTCTCGGCTCCGACCCTCCACCCCCGCCCTTTTGGGCCCCAAGGGGATCGGGGATCTTCTGACCAGGGTCAATCCAGACCGGGGTCAGTCAGGCTTTGCAGAATCCTGCAAGATCCTGAAAGATCCTGCACCCAAATCGGGGTCAACGCGACTGATCCTGCAAGATCCTGCAGCATCCTGCAGCCAAACTCGGGTGAATGCGACCCTGGCCCTGCAGGATCCGGAAATATCCGGCGCTCTGACCCCCGTTTGCACTGACCCCCGTCTCAAGGCTCCCAAGGGGATTGGCCCTCCGCCGCCCCAGCTGCTGGCGTCACGAGCACGTCACGGTAACGAGAGGACTGCGAAGCCCGCCGCTGGCACCCATGGTCTGTCTGGGGGTGGGCGGTTCCGTGCAACCCGCTCCTCCTTCTTCTCCTCCTCCTTCTCCTCCTCCTCCTCGTGCCGATTTCGCTGTCACTCTCGGCTTCGGAGTTCGGATCGACTCCTCCTCCTCCTCCTCCTCCCTCCTCCTAGTCCTCCTCCTCCTCCTCCTCCTCCTCCTCCTCCTCCTCCTCCTGGCGCAACCGTTAGGCACCGCACCTGGGCCCCCTTGCCACCACCCATTCCCTCGGGGCGTGACGGCTTTCCGCCAATCGGCTCGTGGGGATCGGGCCAGCCACATCAAGGCAGATGCATATACGTCTGGGCACATCCATGCAGACCCTCGTAAACTATCTGGGGAAGCCCCCGCGCATCTGGACAAATCCACCTGACCCAACTGAACCCAGCGGTGTCCAAAAGAAGTTGCACGAAAACGTGGCCGCGTCAGGGCGAGCAGAGGGACGGCAGAAGTCGCTGAGCCTTCAGCGACCCATGGGGTGCGACACCACCGCTACCACCGGCGCGAGGCGCCAGGGAGGGTGCACCTGGTGGTTTTGATCGCGCCCCTCGCTCGGGACATCCATCCTCCCCAGGTCGGGGCGGCATCGTCGACTCCCCAATCATTTCAAGGATCGAGGGCGGGACGCTCTCAAACTGGAGCTCTCGTCTTACAGCCGCTGCCGTCGTCTGAAAAGTTCGTCATACTCACATCGGGTGGGTGACGGCTCCCTGTGGTCTCCCCCCCTGGTGTCATGTTGCATCTTTGGGGGACCTCGTCTGTCCCATCGCGCCAGCCGTCCGTGTCGCATCCATGTCGCATCCGCGTCGAGCGCGTCGAATCCGTGAGGAACCCGTGTCGAATCCTTGTCGACTCCACGTCGAATTCACGTGGAATCCGTGTCGAACCTACGTCGGAGTACAAGAGAAGACCGACATTTACAGGACAGGAGAGGCCCCCCGAGGATGCTACGTAAACAGTGGTGGTGGTGGTGCCGCCCATCCCTCCCCTGGCCCCCGCCCAGCTGGGAGACGAGGGAGAGCAGAAGCGCAACGACGGCTGCCTGCCCCGAGGCAGCCCCACCAACACACAAAAACGCGTGCGGCTCGAGATGGGCTCGTGCGAACGTGGCCCCTCATCCCGACAAACTGAAGACTGGAAATCGCCCCCCCCCCCCCCCCCCCCCCCCCCCACCCCCCCGTGAGGGAACGGGAAACTGGGAAGGGCGAGGGGACAGAAGAAGGGGACGGCGGAGGGGAAGGAGAGGGGGGGCGAGGGCGAAGCGGGGAACGGGATGGGGCAAGGAGCCCGGCTGGGGAGGATGGGGGAGGAAGGTTCGGGGGATGGACCAACTTTATGCCGACTTCCCGCTGCCCGGTCCTGACATATCCAGGCGGTACTTCCGTCGTCGCGTCTGGAATGCCTTTTTCGGGACACCAGAACGCGGACTTGTACATCTGGTTGAAGAGGCCAGTGGACTCGACGATGAGTGGGAGGTGAGTCATGTTCGCAGCGACTATGAGCACCTGCTCTTTGCACTGGAAGCCTTCGATTTCGTCGCTCCAAGGAAGCGGGCCCCCGAAGGACGCGATCGTTCGTCCGATGTAATACACTGTCCAAGCTAAAATGACGTTGTAGTACAGCGAGACGAAGAACGTGACAAGCGTAGCCCCCATGCCAACGCACTGCAGACGGGGAACGCCCAGCTTCCTCCACACGCCCAGGGTCCCCTGGCGGAGCATCTGGCCCAGTCCAAGCTGGAGAATATTTACAGTGAGGTCGTTTATGTTCGAAGCGAGCGGGAGAGGAGGAGGAGGAGGAGGAGGAGGAGGAGGAGGAGGAGGAGGAGGACGAGGAGGAGGGGTGGGAGAGGAGGAGGAGGAGGAGGAGGAGGAGGAGGAGGAGGAGAAGAAGGGACAAGGAGGAGGAGGAGGAGGAGGAGGAGGAGGTGGACTGTCCTCACAATCTGCCCATGTGGCACCGCAGGGGCGTTCACGCTGGACGCCACCGTACCGAACCACTTCCGAGTGAAAACGGGGTATAGCGGCGCCCATAGCATAGCTCCGGGTGGCCCACCTCTCCAATCCACCGTCGTCTGCAACCTGACCCTCAACCTGATGATGATGAGGAGGAGGAGGAGGAGGAGGAGGAGGAAGAGGAGGAGGAGGAGGAGGAGGAGGATGAGGTGCTCCAACTTTTTGACACGGGCACCGTTCGAGAGAGCACATCTGCTTTCCGAGCGGGGAAGGAGTGAGCGCGTGAGCCACCCTTTCAGTCGGGCCTGTCCCTCTACAGGAGGAATATTCAAAAATAGTCGAAAAATAAGATTGGGACGAAGTTCTGACCATGCTTGGACACTTTAAAACATGGTTCGACTATTTGAATTTGTTCTGCTACACTCGGCCTGTCGGAGGACAGGCCCGACTTAAGAAGTCTGCTGAGGACCCGCAGAGTCAAGCGGCGGCGGCTGACGGGGGCCCGGAGCCAGTGCAGGAGAAGCTGCAGGCGCTGAACAGAAACAGCAAAAGGACACACCAATACTACACAAAACAATATACTCACTGCGTGGAGCCCCCCGCATGTGCATCTCAAACATCGGTCGCCTCTAGCTGGGGAACTCTGTCTGTGAGCGTCTGGGTGTGAGAGCGAGTCGGCGTGGACGACGGACGCGACAACGATGACGGCGACAGCGACGACTTCAGTGATTGCAGTGGGTGTCTTCCAGGAGAGGTGAGGGAAGCACAAGTGGAAGAGCGAGGGGGCATGGACCACCAAAGGAGAGAAGACTGAGTGAATCTGAACATGAATGATCTGAAAAAGACTGAATTTCGATGTGAATGAGCCCGGGTACGGTTGAATGTGAGTGCCGGTGAGGCCAGGTATGAGAGAGTCTGAATAAGAGTGGGTTGAGAGTGCGTAAACCTGAATATGGGTGAGTTTGAGTGACCGTGAGTCTTACTGTAGGTAATTCTGGATGTGAGTGACTATGAATATGGCTGAAGCGAATACGAGTCTGAGTCTAAATGGGTCGAGTCTGGCGACGAGTGAATCTGACGGCGGGTGGGTCTGAGTGTGAATGATTCTGATTGTGAGTAAGTCTGACCGTGAGCGCGACCGAAAATGAGAATGATGAGTATGAAACTGAGTCTGGGTGGGTCTGAGTACGAGTGAGTCTGACTACGAGTGAATATGAAGATTGTTGGGTCCAAATGTAAGTGAGTCTGACTGTATGCAGTGCCGGTGGGTCGAGTATGAGTATGATGAGTATGAATCTGAATGTGAATGAGTCTGAATACGAGTGAGTTTGAGCATACGCGACTCTGGGACATCCTCACAATCTGGGCCACCTGGGGTGCGAAGCCAGCGCCTGGGCCGAGACATCCTCATAATCTGCTCTGAACGCTGACGGGCCTGGTCAGCAAAGCTGGCAAACCGCTCGAGACATCCTCGCAATATGTGCCCCCAAGGGTGCGGAAAAAAATGCATCGCCCGAGACATCCTCAGAATCTACTCCGAAAGCGGAGGATGCTGGGGCATAAAATAAGCAAGCCGCTCGAGACGTCTCCGCAATTTTGGGGCGTACAGACGAAAGAGATACCCCCTGGCGCCCACCCCCCCTCCTGTGCGTGCGAAAACCAGCGCCTCGCTTGAGACATCCTCAAACTCTGCTCCGACAGCAGGGGATGTTGGGGCATAACACAAGCACGCTGCTGGAGACATCCCGCAATGTTGGCGCGAACGGAGGAATGCAATTACCCCCTGGCGGCTCCCTCTTGAGGGTGCTGAGACCCGCGCCTCGCTCGAGACATCCTCAGAATCTGCTCCGCCACCATCGCCAACATCATCATCATCATCATCATCATCATCAGCAGCAGCAGCATCATCATCAGCATCATCAGCAGCCGCATCATCGTCACCACCATCAGCACCATCATCATCAACAGCATCAGCATCAACATCTAGCACAACATAACATAGTATACCATCACATAGTATAATTCGTGACTGAGTGGAGCCTCCCAATGTGCATCTGTTAGCATGGACATGTCCGCCGTGAACGTCTAGGTGCAAGAATTGTCGACTACAAACGGGCTTGTGTATTCACGGTCTGGGAGCGAAACTGACTGTGATCGAGTTGGGGCGTGAATGAGTCTCAATACTATTAGTGCGTCTCTGCGCATGAGCCAGGGCCTCCTGGGGCCTCTTGAAACCTCGTGGGGCTTCTTGGGCCTTCTTGGGCCTCTTGGGGCCTCCTGGGGGCTCTTGAGGCTTCCCGTGGCCTCCTGGGGCCTCGTGTGGCTTCCTGGGGTCTCCAGGAGCCTCCTAGACCCTCCTGGGGTGGATACGTGCCCCAGCAGAAGCAAAATATATAGGAACAACCGTACAAACACGTCCAATTGGAGCCGCAGGGGCAATCCATAGGAGCAAGCGTAAAACGCCCAGAACTCGTGCCCCAGGGGAGGCCCGAAACATTGGAACAGACGTAGAACACATAGGAGTGGATGCGCAGGAGAAAGACAATATATAAAAGCATACGTAAACACCAAAGACTCGAACTCCAGGGGAGGCCCAATCTATAGGAAAATATGTAAAATCAAATTAGACTGGGCCACTCCTGTGGCCTTCTGAGACCTCCTGCTTCTGGGGCCTCGTGGGGGCTCCTAAGGGCCTTTCTGGGCCTCCTGGTGCCTCCTTGCGCTTCCTGTGGCCTGCTGTTGCCTCCTGGGGCCTCCTGATGCTTCCTGCGGCTTCCTAGAGCCTCTTGGGGCCTCCTGGGGCCTCGTGTGGCCTCCCGGGACCTTCTGTGGCCTCCTGGGGCCTCCTGGAGCCTGCTGGAGCCTCCTGTGGCATTCTGAAGAGGATTCGTGCACGCGAGTCTGGCTAGCAAAATAGGCAAATCGCTCGAGACATCCTCAAGATATGATCCCCCTAGGGTGCGACAAACGGCGCCGCTGCTAGGGCAAACCGCTCGAGACATCCTCAAGAACGGCACACCGCTAGAGACATCCCCGCCATGTTTGGCGCGACAGGAGGAGTGAGATACCCCCTGGCGGCTCCCCCTCGGGGGTGCTGAAACGCGAGCCTCGCTCGAGGCATCCTCAGTATTTACTCCGCCATCACCACCGCCTCCATCATCATAGCATCATTATCAGCATCATCATCATCAGCAGCAGCAGCAGCGTCATCAGCATCATCATCCTCACCATCCTCATCATCAGCAGCAGCATCATCACCATCATAGCATCATTATCGTCACCACTATCAGCAGCATCATCATTGTTTTTATCATTACACTGCCAATCTTCATCAGTATCATCATCATCATCATCATCATCATCATCATCATCATCATCATCATCACGGTCTTCATCGTCCACATCATAATTAGCATCAGCATCCTCAGCATCAGCATCACCATCACCAACATCACCATCATCAGCGTAACCAGCATCACCATAATCACCATCATCATCATCAGCATCATGTTAATCAACATCAGCATCATAATCGTCATCATCATCACCATCATTTAATACCATATCATCATTGCTATACCATACCATAGCATAACACACCATTACACAACATACCATGGCATAACACGTCACATTATACGACAACATAGCATACTACACCATATCATGTCGTACCATATCATTCATGCATAACATAGCATCACACGCCATACTGAACCATACCATATCAATCCACTCCATACCATAACATGTCATATCATACCATATCACACCATACAACTGCGTGCCGTCGCATGACGCGCCCTACCATTGCATATCCCACCATAACATAACGTACCATGATAAGGAGGAGGACCATGCGTTTGTGAGTGAGGGAGTGTGTGTTGCCGGAATAACAACAATACTCCGATCCTTTGGATCTGGTGAACAAGCCAACACATAACATACCAAGTCCCCCTATAACATAACATATCATACCATGTCATGCCATACCATACCACATCATCCCATACTGTAGCATACCACACTATAGCACATCCATGCCATACCATATCATACCATACCATATCGTACTACACAATACCAAACCATGACACACCATAAAGTGGCATAGCATAGCATACCATACCATGACACGGTAAGGACGATGAGGAGGGAGGGAGGTGTTCCTGTGTCCTCTCGGCGCGGTCGGAGTAATAGCAAGAACCCCATCCTTTGAACATGGGGGACACATCTCCTGCCCAGCGCGGACTGAGCACGGCTGGAACAGAGAGAGAGGCACACTGGGCTGAGCGCGGCCAGATGGCAGGACCGAGGGGAGTGGTAAGACATGGGTTTGGTGGGATTTAGGAAAACGTGGCCTCAAACCTAGTGGTTCTAGTGGCCGTTCTAGTCGCGGTCTGGTCTGGGCGAGGTGGCGCGGCGCTGGCTCTAGTCCCAGGCCGCTGCCCTCTTACAATTCTAGTCAGGCGCTCGCGAGCGCGATTTTGAAACTATCGTCATGAACGATACTTAGACGTTTCCAGCTCACTAGCGTGAGCATGCGCGCGGAAGACGACCGAAACTCTCTTCGATGTCAACCCGCTCAGGCGCATCACGATCATCAGGCAATGCCCGATGCGTGGGCTGGCGCGGCGACCGTAAGCACGCCGAGGTACAACTGCCCAGCTTCGTGGGGCTCATCCCCAACTAAGGCGCACAGATGCGCATCGCGTCACGCATAAGCCGCGAATGCGGACAGTACGACGCATCGCTTGTTTGAGCCAAAAGGGCAACGGAGGAGGCGGAGAGGGGGACAGGAGGGATGACATCCTGATTTGGGAAACCGATCTGGAGAGTCTGGAGGGGCGTGGAGGCATTACGGGCATGGGAGAAAGTGACGCTGCGACGAGGGGGCAAGGGCAGGGACCGCTCGGGGGGATACCAGTGGGAGACGACGCAGAGATGAAGAGGGACTTCCGAGACTCAGCCGAATGATGGTCTTGTGTGTTAGGATGTGCGTCCAACATGTATGACCCTGGTTTGATGGGCACGCGGATGCTCCAAGAACCCACCCTAAGAAACCCAACACATCGCCCGTGATTGCATTGGCGGGCGCCCCAGAACTCACAGAGCACGTTCTTCGTGAGGGGCGCGCCGAGTAGGCCTCAAGACTCCCAACAAAGGATCCCCAGAGTGAGCCCAAGTTCCCACGACCGACTGGCAGCCGCCATGCCCAAGGCACGTACGCGCCGCGCGTGGCCAGAGCCCGAATCGGCCCCTCAGGACCTCAAGCGCCCCACAGTATAACGTTGCACGCAACGCCGTACGTACGCGGCCAGGCTCTCTAGGGTGACAGGCGCGCGGAAGAGGGGGTGCATGCGACGGAGGGCGCAGCCGTTCACACATGCACTATGCCGTTTGCCATAAGACAACGTTCGACCAGCATATCAACGGTGTAAGATAGACCCCCATCCTCCTTGACGCTCCCCTCTTCCTTATCCTCATCTTCATTTTGTTCCCCCTCTCTCACCATCCGTATCCTCATCCTCTCGTCCTCCTCCTGCTCCTCCCCCCCCTCCTCCTCGCCAGATGAGGCGGGCGCTAGGCGCCCCATGGATCTCTTACGGCGGGCCAATGAGGCCTCAGGGCCACCGCGCGTTGAGTTCGTCCGATGGGGCTCGCCTTAAGCCCCGAGTCCCCGCGGCTATCCCTCGGATCTTGCTTCACACGCAACGATCGCCAACGAGCGGCTTCGACAGAGGCCGGGCTGAGCTTCCAGGCAGGGCGCGCAACCAGAGAACACAACTTAAGCTCATGGGCTCGCCGCCCTCACTGAGTAAAAAAAAAACTTGGTCTGATGACCCGCCGCGCCGCCGAAATGGCGGCGTCATCAACGCAGATGCTGAACGCATCTTCGAAACATCGCGCGGTCGGTCAATCGCTGAAGACGTTGTCCTTGAACCACTTGCCATGGAATTTGGCGCGCTCCGCCCAGGCTTTCGACGAAGACTGCTCCTCCAACAATTTCTGGCCGTGCGAGTGGATCGCGCGGCTCACCGCGGGTGGCAGCGACTTCATCGCCTCAGCGCGCCAGAGCGGCAAATGCCACGCGTGCAGTGCCACCACCTCGTCCTTCTGGTTGGCGCTCTCGCCCTCGCCCTGAGCCGTCTCTGGGGCGCCCACTGCCGCGTAGTGAACCAACGGGAAGATGCCAGCGGGGATGCGCACGATGGCGCCCTTCACCAAGAGCATCGTCGTAGTCTTGCCCTTGACCCAAGCCTGGCCAGACCCTGTCTCCATGAATGCCTTCACGTTCTCCAAGACGATGCCAGACTCGAGCAAGGACGCAATCGGTAAGAATGTCACCAACGCGTTGGAGCCCAGGGACTGCAGCAGGCACTCCATGCCAGCAAGCGGAACCCCCGTGGGCCCCCAGCCCCACGCGAACTTCATCACAGAGAGGAGCCACGCCGAGCACGCTGGATTCTGTAGGATGTCATCTTGGAGCAGCTCTGAGTCGTGCTCCTTAGGAGGCGGTGCGAGCTTCCCTGAAAGGCCGACCCAAGTAGCGTTATCCTGCAACCTCGCCTCGGCGCGGGCAGTCTTCTTCTCAGGCTTGTCGGGGGCCGCTGTCTGGTAGGCGATGGCCTCCAGACGCGTCGGCGTCGACATCGCCGCCGCACGCGGGGGGAGGGGGAGGAGGAGGGAGAGAAGAGGAGAAGGAGGAGGAAGGAGAGGTGGGGAGGGTGAGGAAGTGGAGGAGGATGGGCAGTAGGAGGAGTCGCTGCCCCGTCCCCGTCGTGGTCGTCGTCGTCGTCCAAGGCCTGCGCGAACAAGTCGTGGCCCTCCTCGTCGATGAGCAGCACCTTATCGTTGATCCTCAGGGCGTCAATGACGCTTAACTCCGTCACGGCGCGCTCGATGACCACGGCGCCGCCCTTGGCGTCGACCTCTGGAATCGGCATCCTCGCAATCTTCGGCTTTGAATCGGGCACCGTGGCAGCGACGTCAGACGAGCCACCTGCGCCGACGCTCCCGTCAGCCTTCTTCTGCAGCTCGCTTGCCTCATTGGCCGCCATGTCGGCGGTCTGCACGAGCGACACCGTCTGCACGAACACCTCGTTGAGCTGGCAAGCCCTCTCAACCAAGATCTTCGCGAACTGAGGGTCGAACCCCTTGTCCTTCATGCTGGTCACCAAGCGGTCCCTGAAGTGGCGAATCTTCAACTTGGCGCTGCGAGCAGACGAAACCCTCTCCTGCGTGAAGAAGTTCAGACAGGACTCCATCTTACTGTACGTGCTGATCAGGGCCTTGTACTCGGCATCGTAAGCAGTGAAGTCCTGACCCCACTTCGTGAAACTGTCAGGCTTGGCCTTCTCGATGTCAACCTGGCTCTTCTTCATCTGTTCGCCCAAAGCTTTGACGTATTTCCTGAACGCCTCAATCTTAATGTCCTCGTCGCTCTCGAGCGTGCCAGAGCCGTCGTCGCACTGGGAGTACATCTTGATCATCTTCGTGTGATACCCGTCCTTGCCGAAGACCTCCGAATGCACTGCAGCGGGCCTCTTTTTCAAGGCAGCCTTCTGCTTCAACGAGCCGTCCTTGTCCTTCTGGCCGCCGCCCTCGTCGCCGTCCTGCCGCCGACCAGCGCCGAGACCAGGGACTGCGTCGGAGGCGCCAGCAGGGGCCGCCCTGGCCGCCGCGACCCTGCCGACAGGCGGCGACCGACGCGGCCAATCCTCAAGGAATGGCAACACGCAAATGGGCGACCACGCCCTCCCGCTAATGCTTATGCCACCCGCGCATGGGCGAGCTCTTAACAAACTGACGAAGAACCCAACCATACGCAGAAGTGAATGCCGCAACTGCGAACATCGTCTTCGGGTGAAACCCTTATGGGGCCACGATCCTCGAGAGGAGAGTGCCGCACTGACCAGGGGCCGCCATGCGAACCCTGGGAACTTCGGTGGGGCTCCAGATTAGGCCGCGATCCGCGCGAGGGGCGTGCCGAATTAGCCCGAGGCCGCCATGCGAACCCTGCCACTGGAGCATTTCGGTGAAGCTCCAATCGGGCCACGATCTTAGTGGGGGGTGTACCGAACTGGCCAGAGGCCGCCATGCGAACCCTGCCACTGGCGCCTTCGGTGGAGCTCCCTGTGGGGCATCGATCCTCGTGAGGGGTGCGCCGAACTTGTCCGAGGCCGCCATGCGAACCCTGCCACTGGCGCCTTCGGAGGAGCCCCCCTGGGGCCACGATCCTCGCGAGCGGCGTGCCGCGCTGGCCCGACGCCGCTATGTGAACCTTGCCACGGGGGCCTTCGGTGAAGCTCTTATTGGGCCACGATCCTCGTGAGGGGTGTGCCGAACTGGCCCGAGGCCGCCATGCGAACCCTGCCACTGGCTCATTCGGAGGAGCTCCGTGCGATCCTCGTGAGGGCGTGCCGAACTGGCCTGAGGCCGCCATGCGAACCCTGCCGCTGGAGCCTTCGTTGGAGCGCCCTAGCAGCAGGAGGGCACCGAAAGATGCCCAAGAGGGCTCGGATAGTGCATAATCTCAAGGGGGGGCTCAATTGTGTCCGAGGGCTCCAAGCGCCCCCAGACCCAGGATGCAAATCTTGCATCTAAGTTCAGGAAGCAACTTAAGCCCACCCCCTGAATATTTCACTGTCGTGCAATTCTCTTGGCCAGCTTCGGTGGTGCTCCCTCTGGGGCCACGGTCTCCATGAGGGGTGCGCCGAACTGGCCCGAGGCCGCCGTGCGAACCCTGCCACTTGTGCTGAGGAGCTCCACTGGGGCCACGATCCTCGCGAGGGTGCGCCGAACTGGCCCGAGGCCGCCATGCGAACCCTGCCGTTGGGACCTTCGGTGGAGCCCCCATATGGGGCCACGATCCTCGTGGGGGTGCGACGAACAGGCCAGAGGCCGCCATGCGAATCCTGCCACTGGCGCCTTCGGTGGAGCTCGCCTGGGGCAACGATCCTCGCGATGGGAGGGCCGAACTGGCCCGAGGCCGCCATGCGAACCCTGCAACTGTGGCCTTCAGCAGACTCCATAGCCCCAGGAAGGGTTTTCGTTACCATTTGTCTCCCACGAACTTTTCGTTACCATTTGTCCCCCCCCCCCCCGCCCCTAGCTTTTCATTGCCATTGTCCCCCACGAGCTTTTCGTTACCATTTGTTCACCCCTAGCTTTTCATTACCATTGCCCCCCCCCCCCACTGCCTCTCACGAAAAATACATCGCATGCAATGCATATTCTTGGCCAGCATCGGCTCGTCCGAAGCCGCCATGCGACCCCTGCCACAGGGACCTTCGGATGAGCTCCAATGGGGCCACGATCCTCGTGAGGGTGCGCAGCGCTGGCCCGAAGCCGCCATGCGAGCCCTGCCAACGTGGCATTCGGAGGAGCCCCCCCCCCAATAAGGCCACG
The DNA here is from genome assembly GCA_963575745.1 of Prorocentrum cordatum. Classification (NCBI taxonomy): domain Eukaryota; class Dinophyceae; order Prorocentrales; family Prorocentraceae; genus Prorocentrum; species Prorocentrum cordatum. The sequence goes on from CAUYUJ010004446.1 coordinate 483,376, forward strand.
ATCCTCGTGAGGATGGCGCCGAACTTGTCCGATGCCGCCATGCGAGCCCTGCCACAGGGATCTTCGGTGGAGACCCCAACGAGCTACGATCCTCATGAAGGGGCGTGTCGCACTGGCCAGAGGCCGCCAGGCGAACCCTGCCACCGCGGCCTTCGGCGGAGCATCCTTTGGGGCAACGATCCTCGTGAGAGGTGTGCCGAACTGGCTCGAGGCAGCCATGCAATCCTTGCCGCTGGGATCTTCGGTGGATACCCCACTGGGGGCCACGGTCCTCGTGATGGGCGCGTCGCGCTGGTCCGAGGCCGCCATGCGAACCCTGCCATTGAGAGCCTTCGGTGGGGCTCCCTTGGGCCGCGATCCTCGTGAAGGGGCGCGTCGCACTGGCCAGAGGCCGCCATGCGAACCCTGCTACTGAGAGCCTTCGGTGGAACCCCCTATGGAGCCACGTTCCTCGTGGGGGGTGTGCCGAACTGGCCCGAGGCCGCAATGCGACCCCTGCCACTGGCGCCTTCGGTGGAGCTCCGATGGGGCCACGGTCCTAGCGAGGGGCGCGCCGAGGGATGATGAGAGGTGGAGGAGGAGGGTGAGTAGGAGGAGGAGGAGGAGGATGATGAGGAGGAGGCGGAGGAGGGGGAGGAGGAGATGGAGGGAGTAGGGGGTGGAAGATGGAAGGAGGAGGCACGCGGGGGGGGGATGTCTATCCAAAACGAGGACCCAGCACCAGAGGACGGCTGAGAATAGCAAGCTGCTCCTCCACAGTTCCCTTCCTTCTCCCTCCTCCTTGCCAGACTGCTCAAGGCCACCTTGAAGCCTGCCTCGCCCCCCAGCGCGGAGGCCGAACGCTTTGCCCAATGGGTTTTCAAGCTCTGAGTCGGGGCGCACACCCTGAGACGCGCCAAGTCTCAAAGTTTACGCTCCGACATCTGAAGGACGACATGGTTTGGGACCGCAGCGAAGGTTCGAAGAAACCAATGTCCTCTTGCACCCCCAACTTCGCTGGAGACGGGGTTTGCTGCGGCGGCGCCGCGCCCGCAACCGAGGCTGATGGCCCCAGCGACAAGAGAACTTCATCTAGATCGGCTCCTGGCTCGTCTGCCACTGGCGGGATGATCTGGTGCGCGATGCGGAGGCGCCTGAACTCTGGCTCGCTGATCGCCGACATCTCGTCGACAGAAGACGTGCTGGCAGTTTTCCTCTTCTTGCGAGCCTTGAAATTGTCTTTCACCTGGACCCTGGCTTCGCCGTCGGATGCGCCCCACCCGCCCCCCTGCTCAGCATGGGCCAGCACACGGGCTTCCTCCTCTGAGATGCGATCCCAAAACATATGGTAACTAATGTAGCGGGTCTCGTTGAGCACCAAGAGCGTGTCGACGTACTCATTGGAAGAACCCCGCAGATACGTGTCAGTCTTGCTCATCGGAGGGAATGCAGACTGCCCCACGGCAAGCTGTGGTTGCGACAACAACGCGCGAGCAGCCCTGCGTCCGTCGGAGCCGCCAGTGGTGTTCACGAAAGGCGCCACATTCGCTCGGAAGGCAGGTGGGTCCTCGTCCATCTCGCGCTCCATGACGGTCAAGCTGCCAGTGGAGTTCAAGACCTGCCTCGCGTAAGATCGGACGCCGTTGATGCACACCTCGTGCATCCACTTGTCCCTGTACTTCTTCGTGCACGGCCCAACGCCGTCGCAAGCGAAACACGTAGCAGTGGCCCCACCCCCCGACAGCTCCGAGCCGTGAACGCTCGCGCTGCCAGAGACCATGCCTCCCACGTAAAGGTGTCGCGCGGGAGGGCTGCTGCTGGCTGGTTGCTGAAAGCAGCAACAAAGCTAAACTAGCTATGGCCGAAAGGCCCCACGGGACGCGCTGGGTTGTTGCAAACCCTGACATACCCAAGAACAGTTGGACGACGTTTCGAGCAAGCTTTGCCACCTCAGTCCTAGCCCCGCGCGCCCCTCGGGGGAAGGGGTCGGGAGTCGGGAGGGCGGGGGGGCACGTCCAAAAAAAACCCTCGGCGGTTTGTTTACCCCTGACGGCTGAACGTCCGACCTCTGCCCGAGTTCCCCCCCCCCCTCCTCCTCCACCTTCCCATCCAGCCTTATGCATCTGCCCCCGCCCTCCTCCTCCTTGTTTGTTGGCCGCTCGCGCGGCGCGCGCCCACGCTGGTGCGCACAGAGGGTTGCGCCGACGCAACGCAACATCAATGCAAACGCAATCACGCACACATAATAACAGTAGGACATCAAGTCGCATAAGCACCTCCCCCCGTGCACCCCTTAACCGAATGACGGCGAAAATGCATCGGGCGGTTGTCAAATTGCGGTCCTTGATCGACACACCCTTCACATGCTGATATCAAAGCATACGGAGCCCCCACGTGACATGAGGTGCACGAGATCATAGTGTAAGAAACGGCGCATGCCATAACATGCCACGCATAACCGTTCGCGACGACATGGATGTCAAACGATCGCAGCTCACAACTTGTAGCAGAGGGCTTGTGCCAGGAGGCACGAGCGACCCATGGGGGCTCGGAATCCCAACGCCATTCGATTTTGTGCGCTGCTCTAGCCATCAACGGGGGCGTCCTTAGGCAATTCCTAGTTTTGTACTGGCCCTGTGCAGCGCCATCGCTGCTTTCGGTGGGGCCCCCGAGGGCCCGACGTGGCAAGATTTTAGTAATGGACGAGGCGTGTGCTGAACAAAAAGCAAGGCTCCATGCGAGCTGTCCCATCGGGGCCTTCGGTGGAGCTATGGGGGCACGCCCCTCGACAAGGCATGCCGAGATTTGGTCGGGGGCGAGCGGGGTTGACGCGCAACGAACATCTAGCGTGGCAAGGGGTGAGCTCCTTGCGGGCAGCCGCCCTCGAGAGATGGACGTCGAAAAAGGCTGGGCGGCGTCGCGCGACCTTTGCCACTGAGACCTTCGGTTGATCTACCCCCTCTACTGTGTGGGTCCACGATTCCCGCGAGGGGCCTCGATATTATCCAAATGCTGGGCACCATGCGAGCTTTCCCGCCGTGGCCTTCACATGCGTTGAATGTGCCCCATTGCGATCCCCAACTTCTTCGTGATTGGCAAATCTAGGTGCATCTCCGTCTATCACCGCGTTCTCTCTGTCTCTAGTCGTCGGCACCCGCTCGGAAATCGACCGCGTGCGCCTGTTCAAACCTGAGCTCGCGCTCTCTAGAAACTGTGCCAACGCATCCGGCTAATCTCTACGAGGGCCCAACCCAGCCTCTCTCAAGGCGGACGTGAACAAGCCCTCATGGGTGCATCGATGCCCTTGGGCTGCCCTTGGCAGTTGCCCCGCAGAGAGCCCCGCCGAAGTCGCAACATCAAACCTGATGGGGGGCGGCGGGGCGGCGAAACGCTACGAGACGACAAGGCCATGACCGATGGGCAAGGGAAAGGGGAGAATGGGATGGGATGCGCGAGGGGCGCTGGCGGGGCGGAAGGGAGAGGGAGTGAAATGGATGAGCGAATCATGGCGAAGAAACTAAACTATGAAACAGAAGAAGGTGTAAGACTGGTCTGAACGAAACGGCGATGGTTGGTTGCGACGCCGTCTCCTTCCCAGGGGCGCGAGCGACCACCCTGCGACCGAAATGCGACAATATGCCGCGGTGCTGCGAACGACGGGTTCAGTCTGCCCCAGGCCACAGGCGCCCCTCGGCGCCCGAAGCCCGAACTTTAAACGAATGGAAGTGAGCGCGACGCGAAGCCGACGTCTCTCGACGCAGCTCACGCGCAAGAAAGAAGATCACTGAGCATCATCAGCGCAACCGCACCCTCACCCCTTCCATCACCGTCACTGTCGTCGCGTCGTCGCCATCGCCGCCGTCGTCATCGCTCATCGCACCTTCTCCCTCCGCCATCATCGTAGCGCTGATGCGGCGCTGATGCCTGGAGGCTAGACTCCACGTGCCACGGGCACAGGTGTTCACGAACCGAAGCCCTGCAACACTAAAGAGGCACTCTGGATCTGGTGGCCGAGATGTGCTAAAATGTAAACCGAATGCATCTGCGGGCCCACACTTGCGGTTCGCCGAGGCCGCCGTGGCGACCATCTCGCCGCCGCGGGCGCTCGAACCAGGCTTGGCACCCGAAGGGCGCTTGCGCGCGTGCTCGCAGGATCCATGCGAGAAGGCGTCACACTTGGAAGGCGTTTCTTCAGAGGCAGCCGCCGCGACGCCTGTCTTTGCAGGCGTGTGCGCCGCAGCAGTGCTGGGGGGCACGACGGCGGGCGGCGGATCAGAATCTGGAGACCTCCGCGGAGGAGATTCATCAACGCGAACAATCTCAGGCTTGCCATGCAAGTCCTGCGGGAGAGAGCGCTTACGCGAGGGCTGCGGCGGCGTGTCAGCACGCGCTGACGCTGCGTCATCGTCAGGCGAGAGCCCAGGGCTGACCGTGGGCAAACCCTCAGGTCCACGCATAGAAAGCCAGCCCGACGGAGCTTCAACTTGAAAAGGCAATGGCATTTTCCCCTGATTCTCCTGCTGGCCCTCGCCAGCTGGAATGCTCATTTCGAGGGCCATCTGAGCGTCCAGGAACGCTTGCTCCGCCTTCCACCCGCTCTCTATGTGTTGGAAGTGCGGGTCCCCCTCCAAAAGCCGCTCAGCCTCAGCCGCAAGATCACGGCCGTCGCTTCGCGGGACGGCGCCCAGACTGACTGGGCCGTCGCTGCCGCCGCGGTTGGATTCACTTTCCGACGGATCCGTCGGCGCTGGCGTGCTGCGGAAGGATGGCCCCGCAATGACAAGCGCACAGGGAAGCTGAACGTCCAGCCGCAGCTCTGACCCGACGGGCCTCGAAGGATCCGTCAAGACAAGCTGCAGGGAGCCCATGAGTTCCGCCTGCATGGCCGAAGTTGTGGTAAGTGGTTCAACGCACTGCACAACAAACCAAGATGGCTTGGTACTGAACGACTGCGGCCTGGCCGTGGCGACAACAACAGATACCCATGTGTAACGCCGAGCGCGCAGAATACAGAGTCATAGCGAATGCCTGTATGCATCCGCACACTGCCAAAAAAGGCCTGATCATTGATGCAGATGAGATGAGACGGATGGTTGCGATGATGCTGGGGTAACAACCTGGCTCGGATAAGTTCAACGAAAGGCACCTCCTGGCTGGGCTGGTTGATTGTGTTGGTTGGCTTGGCTGCTAGGCTGGTTGGTTGGATTGTGTTTTTGTTTTGGGGGGGCATTTACTGACGTGGCTGGGTGAATGGCTGATGACGCAAGCCCCCAGGAGACACAAGCGAATCGCCCCATCCCCCCTCTATCCAAGGACAACCTCCAACGTCAAGGCTTCACTTGCTCAGAATTGCCGCGATCATATCATAGGCCTGGCGGCGAAGCCCCCGCCCATCAGGCCCCTGCTCTGCGGGGTTGCGTGAGACCTTCCCCCCATGGAACAAGAAAGCAAACGGCGGAACGACAACCACTGCGAGAATTAATGGCCCTGCTCCGGTGGCCCGACGGGGGGGGGGGCACCCGCCCGCCGCCCCTCCCAACCCTGGGACCTCAGACCTCATAGCTTTGAAATTGTTACGGGTTGAGAAAGGGGAGGGGTTGGACCGAGGGGGCTTGGAGAAATCAGGGGGTACGAGGATGAGGATCAGAGGAGTAGGGGTGGGCAGGATGAGCAGCTGAAGCCAGGCGGGAAAGAGGATGGAAGGATGAAGGGGCGCAAGATGGGGGCGCAGGGCAAGGAGGGCGAAATTGAAAAGGATGCACTGCAAAGGAGACGCAGCAGGAGGGCAGGGGGAGGGGGAGGGGGGAGAGAGAGGGAGAGCGGCATCAACTGGCACCAGCAGCAGTGCGATACACCGCCACGTGCGAAGGGCGGTGATGTCAGGCTTGCGGCGTATGGGATAATGAGCTTGGCCCTGGCCCTCGGGCCCGACCGATCATCGGGGGGACCCGCTGTTCTTGCGTATAGTTAGCTCACTAGGACCCCATATCGGCGACGACATACTGGGTGTCTCTTGGGGCACTGCTAACACACCGTGCCAGCATTGGAGCGGGCGCCCTGGAAGCCTAAAGGCGAAGGCCAAGACTGCTCGCGCGCACTTGTGCCAACGCCAGTTCGTCAGAACCGCCACTGCTCCCCTGGCGCACAGTCGCGTGCACAGATGGCTGCCTGGCTGGGTGCGTGCTACTCTCCTGGGCCTCCCCCCTATCCCCCCTGAGTTCGCTGGGCTGCGCCAGCCCCCTGCTGCACTTTGGACGCCAGCGGCTGGTTGGCCAGAGGCGCCCTCGCCAAATTGCGACATTGGGGGAGGGGGCAAAGTATTGCCAAGGCGCCGCATCATCAGCATGATCGTTTCGCCCACCCTTGGGAAAACAATAGTGAGATCGACGGCGCGCCCTCCAGACTTCAAGGTTGGCTGCTGGCAGTTTCGCATGAGACCTCCTCGTGAGATGGCGCTATGTGCTGGATTGAAGCACCTCCTCCGATAGAAGACTTCCAAGACGGCCAAAGAAGCCCCAAAGCAATGTAAAAACAATAATTATATGTTTGTGCTTTTCCAGTGAATAGCGCGCTGGGGACGCCCCCCAATAAATGCGCGGGGCTTTGGAACACAAACCAGCATAATCTTTCACAAGCGCAAGTTATCACGCTCCCCTCCCCCATCCCCCCCCCTCGCGTTCATCGTCGTTTTCGTCAGCCCTGAAACGACCGAGGCATATGTCACGCGTGACATTTTCGGCCATGTCACGCATTTCAATTGGCACAGACTGATTGAACTGACTGGTCGTGGCCGTTGCGCGTCGGATTGCTTTCCGGCTGCCGAGGGCGCAACCTATGGCGCAAGCAACGCGACCCGTTTGAAGTTTCGGCCGCCGAGGGAGAAACCTATATCGCGTTATATGTGGCCGCCGAAGAACAACCGATCGGCCACGGCCTGCCAGCTAGAACTTGAATGGCCCAGTTCGAGCCTTCCTGAGTCGGTGCGGAACCTACCGCGCGCGGGGACCCTACCAACTCAAACTGGAGGGCGCAAAGCCGAGCCTTCTTGAGCTCATCGCGGGACCTACCGCGCGCGGGAACCCTACCACCCAGCCAGCTAGACGGCTCAAGTTCGAGCCTTCTGGGGCTTGTCGCTGAAACTACCGCGTAAGGTAGCCCCGTCAACCTGCGCTTGGAAATTCAACTTCGGCCGTATTTTGATCGCGGTGCGGAACCTACCGCGCACGGGGGCCCTACCAGCCCAAACTTGATGGATCAAGTTTCAGCGTTCTTGAGCTGGTTGCGGGAACTACCGCGCGCAGGAGCCCTACCAGCTCAAACTTGAAAGGTTAAGCTTGAGCTTTCTCGGGCTTTGTGCGAGATCTAGCGCGCGCGGGAGACCAACCAACGCGAACTTGCGGGAACAACGTTTACGCGTTCACGAGCTCGTCGCGGGATCTACCGCACACGGGGGCTCTGCCAGCTCAAACTTGAGGGCTCAAGTTCGAGCACATCTTGGGCTCGGCGCGGAACCTACCGCGCTTGGGAGCCCTATCAGGATCAAGCTTGAGAACTCAAGTTCGAGCCATCTTGAGCGCGGTGCGAAATCTACCGCGCGCGTGGGCCTTACGGGCTCGCACTTGAGGGGTCAAGTTCCAGCAACCGTGGGCTGCTCGCGGAACCTGCTGCGCACGAGGTGGCCTGTCAGCTCAAACTTCAAGGTTTAACAGTGCGCCTTCTTGAGCCCGTTGCGCCGCGTACCGCGCGCGAGAGCCCGACCAACTCAAACGCGGGGGCTCAAGTTCGAGCCCCCCTGAGCGTGGTGCGGGGCCTACCGCGCACAGGAGCCATGTCAGCTAATACTTGAGGAACCACATTTGGGACTCCATGCGCTTCTCGCGGGATCTACCGCGCGCGGGAGCCATGCGGTGTGAAACTTGAGGGGTCAACGTTCAGCGTCATTGGGCTGCTTGCGTAATCTACTGCACGCGGGGCCCTTGCAAGCCAAAGCTTGAGGGCTCAAGCTCGAGCATTCTTTGGGTTGATGCGGACCGTTCCGCGCGCGGGGGCCCTACCTGATCAAACTGGAAGGGTCAAGGTTTAGCTTCCTTGGGCTCGCGGCGAACCGAACAAGCCCCTTAAGTCAAAGCAGACACTTTTTGCCACCACCAAAAAGAGGGGTGGTCGCATTCTCCGCCGCCGAAGCCCATGGCGCACGCTGAAAGAGGCGGGGCTAGCCGCGCCCGCCGAGAGCGCAACCTGTGGCGCAACCAGACGGAGACAGCTGCATCCTTGGCGGCCAAACGACCAAAGTCTGGTGCAACCAATGGAATACGCTGATACCCTCTGTTGCGAGGCGCAACCGTTCCCTCCGCAAATAAGGCACCGCTCTATCATCACCATCTGAAGACACAAGCCATGGCGCAAATCGCCTGAAGCGGTTCTATGCTCTGTCACATCGGGCAGATGACCAACTTATGGCGCAGCCGATGGGGCCACCGAGGGGCAATCTTGCCATGTTGAGGCCATCTTGAGGCCACCTTGGCTTCCAGTTCGGCTCTTACTCTTGACTTTTGCAGAATGGTGTAAAACCAATGGTTTCCTAAGTCAAGGGTAAGAGCCGCTTGCGCCTCCAAGCTTCCCCAAAGGAGCCATCTTGGGGCCAGCTGGGCCCATCTCTGTGCCATCGTGGGGCAATGGCGGGCCATCGCGAGGCCATCTGGGACTGTATTGGTACAATATTGGGCCGTGCTGGAGCGACCGCGGCTTCCAAAGCGGCCCTTACTCTTGACTTTTCAGAACTATGTAAAATGAATCGACCCCCAAATTCAAGAGTAAGAGCCGCTATGCAACTCCAAACTTCCCCCAGGGAGTCATCTTGGTGCCAGCTATTGGCACTTGCCCAAGCCAGCCAATGATATCATCGCCTCCCCGGGCGCCCGCGCGCGCGCCTTGACTGCGGCGGCGCGGGGGGGGGGGGGGGGGCGAAATAGCACCGCGGCATCATTAAAGGCCACAGGGGTTCACCCCCCGCCCCGTCCCCCCCCCCCCACCCCCGCCCCCTCCCGAGGCACCCGAAAGCACTGGAATGTCAGACGCGCAGCCGAACTTGCTCGGGGCGACATGCCCACAAGAATGCCAGACGATGTGCTGAAAGAAAGACGCGCACTTACTGCGCAGGCCATCACCGACCCTGGCACCGGCAGCTTCCGACATATACCTTGGCTGCGTCGCCCAGTAGACACCGAACAGCCGCGAGCGCGACCAGCAGGAACGCCCTTAGTCAACGCGAGAGGCTACAAAAGACTCACCCAAAGTGGCTGGGAGCTCGGCTCCCGCGGCGACATCCAACGCGCCCCAAGAGCCCCGCCTGCGCGGTCAGACAGGCACGTTGTCCACGAGAGCCCTGAACACACGGTCCACGCGCTTGTTGCCGAGTGGCTGACATGCAGCCACTGGCGCGCAACCTCGAGCCCCCCGCCGCGGGCAATCGGACTACAGCTCGCCCCCTGCCAAACTGAATCGTGGCGGCCGCGCGCAACCCCCCTGCGGCGTAGAGAAACCAAGGGAGGCTCGCGCCGAGAACTAGCCGCGTCACGGCGCGCGCCGCGGACCCCTGGTGCGCGCGCTTGCGCTCCCGCTCGGGCTGTAGTAGGCGCACCGCGCGCACGCGCGACGGCCTAGTGCCCCCCCCGCGCGGGCGGTCCGCCCCGCGAAATCGCGGCGGCCGCGTCGACAGCGCGCTCCTTGTATTCCCGCGGGCGCCGCGCAGCGGCGCGTAGTGCTCAGGCGCGGCGCAGCCCCCCCCCCCCCCCCTAGTGCAAGTGAGCCGCGCTGGGCCGCCTTGTAGTGTAGGAACAGCCGCGCCGCCGATTCAGCGTAGTGGGCACGTGGAGGACCTCGGCCCAGAAGGTAGCGCGGCCGTGGCGGCCCGAGGCGGCGCCGTAGTACCAGGCGGGCGCGCTCCCAGACGCCTGGTGGTCCTCGCGGACCTGCCGATTGCGAGCGCGTAGTGGCCTGCGCGGAGCCCGCCGACGGCTCCTAGTTGCCCAAGCGGCGGCTCGCCGAAAGATCCTAGTGGATCCCGCGGCGCTCACCGACCCTTCCTAGTGGTGGCCCAAATCCTAGTCGCGGTTCTAGTCGCGGTCTAGTCGCGGTTCTAGTCGCGGTCTAGTCGTGGCCCCGAATCCTAGTCGCGGTTCTAGTCGCGGTCTAGTCGCGGCCCCGAATTCTAGTCGCGGTTCTAGTCGCGGCCGCGGGTGTTTTTTGGGGAAGTCTCAGGCAATTCTAGGGGTGGCCCCAAAGTCCTAGTCGCGATTCTAGTCGCGGTCTAGTCGTGGCCCCGAATCCTAGTCGCGGTTCTAGTCGCGGCCCCGAATCCTAGTCGCGGTTCTAGTCGCGGTCTAGTCCCGCCGCGGCCGTCCCGCCGCCAGCCTAGTGCCTCGCGCGCTTGCATAGGCAGCGCGGTAGTGCCAAGACGGCCGCCTTGCGCGCCGACCTAGTCAGTTGGCGGCCGTCGCCCACGTGGCGGTGGTCGCCCAAGGGGCCGCGCTGCCGCTCGCCGTAATGCAGACGGGGCCGACCTCGCCCTGCGCCTAGTGACGGCCGCCGCGGCTCCCCCGACGGTGTAGTGGTTTTGCGCGGCGCCACCCACCCCTGTCTAGTCGTTCAACTGGTTGCACTGCACCTAGGCCTAGTCCCAAGGTCGAGAGCCACGCCGACGCCCTAGTGCCGAAGCGCGTCGCCCGAACCAGGCCTCAGTCGGTTGCCCGCAGTCATGCCGCCCCCTAGTAATCAAAAAACTGCCGCCGAACGGCAAGCCCTAGTGGCCTGGCGACGGGCGCCGCGCGCGTCGCGGTGCGCACGCGGTCCTGCAGGAGGGCGCCTTAGTCGTGAGGAACAGGGCTTCGAGTCGTACGTAGTCTCATCCCCCAGTTTGCGGGCAGAGCAGTAGTACGCCAGGCGGCGCGCAAAGCAGGCTGATAGACGTGCAGCGCCCGAACGAATTAACCTACACTACCAAGCGCGCGGGCAGGCCCCCCACACCTAACGCAGCGAAAAAAGGCCAGCAACTCCTGTGGAGCGTTGGGCATGCTACATGCAAGGCAACAGGGAGGCTGTGGAAAATCCGACTTTGGCGCGTTCACCGCCTGCTGGCAGCACATTGGCATGCCATATGGCAGTTCCCCCAGCAGGGCGCGCGCGCGGCCACGTGCCACTGGGCCCTTGGGCCCTCTGTCCCACTGGGACCCTTGAACTGAACGACCGCGGTGCCGCGAACCCGTTAGACTTTTGGGCGCCCCGCGGCGGGCCCCTTTGGGCCCTCGGACCCGCTGCAAGCGTCGGCGGGCCCTTCGGGCCTAGCAAGGAGCAAACCACAGGGCCCCACACTCCTCATTGGACGGCCACCATCGCCACCGCCATTGTGGCTCAAACATCTTTGCCGTTGGCTCAGGGCCCCGAGGCCCTGCGAGCTGAACCTAGCGCGGGCCGCGCGCCAGGCCCACCGCGCGTTAACGTTTTGCCCTGGCCAGCTTGGGCCGCGGGTGCTAATGCAGTGGCCTTCATATGAAGGCGCCACCACGCCCATACTGGGGAGAACGCCCCACACATTTCAATCCTTCCCCCACCCCCAACCCCCTCCCCCAGCACGCATACCACGCCCACCAACAGGCGCCATCACCGCCCGACCCTCGCCACGCCAGTGGCATACGCGGTGGTTGCCCCCTCAACCTTGCGAATGACAGCGGCCGTCGTGATGCACGCTGCCACAATCATAACCACATCACTGTTACCATACTCGCACCCACCGTCATCCCCGCCACCATCAGCAGCAGCCCCCTACGCGACCCAACTTTGCACCTTGCAGTGGCACGCGTGCCCACTAGAGTGGGGTTCGCGTACTACTTGGCGGTACGCAGGCCGTACTGAGCCACGCCATCTTTACTTGCCGATGCTTTCATGCATCGGCGCGCGGGCGCCCAGGCGCGAAAGCGCCGAAGTAAGCGCCGCGGGGGAGAGACTGGCGTTGGACGGTGCTGCAGTGAACGAGCCACCGCGAGCAACTGCACCGCCAGTAATTGAGCCAAATCGGATTTCATCGCCATGACCTACACCATCACATTGGTACTTACAACCTTCACCGCATCATCACGCACCGCTGCATCAGTCAATCCCCGATGTAAAACGATGCAGGTCATCAAGGCACCGCGGCATAGCAACGCAACGCATAGCAATTCGATCTCAGCGCATGCATCGCATTCGACGCAAGCCTGCGGTTGATGGCGTAGTGCGCGATATGTACATCCTCTGGGGCAGTGACACCGTGCGAGGTAAATGTGTGAAGACGCCTCGATCGAAACACATGCTTGTTTGAGCGACTAGATGCTCACACATACTATGCGTCATAGCTTTACGTCTAGGGTTCAAGGCTCTCCGAGGTGACCAAGTGCATTTTGTACAAAACATCGCGAGCGCGAAACGTGCGAAACTATGCCGACAGCCGCAAGCATTGCGGTCACTCGGCCGTGACGGCCGTGACAGCATGAAACGGCACAGCGGCTGAGGCTGGTACTGCTGTCGAGCTGTGCTCGCCGTCGAGCTGTGCTCAGTGCTCACGCTGGCTGCTGGGCCAGCTGTCTCACGACACCCGATCACTCCGATGACGAATCGGTCCAAGGGCGCGGGTGGTAGAGTGGCTGGTCAACGATGTCCGCGGTCAAAGGCTCGGCAACACCTCGGGGACGGTGTCGCTCTCCTTGCGGCTCTTCGGGTCAGGCGTCTTCTTCGCGAGGCGCTTCTCCTTCGTGCTGCTGCCTGCGGTCGATGCTGCCTGGCGGGCCGCCGTACTGCTGCTGCCTGCGCCCGTATGGTTCTTGGTCTTGGCTGGCTTGCTCTCCGTCTCACGCCCCTCCTTCGGGATATGCGTGGCTGGCGTCGCCGTCGGGACGCGCTGGGCCTTGAAACTGCGCATCCTTTCCGACTCCATGGCCATCGCTGGCGGGCACACGGCGGCGACCTTCCGCAGGTCATCGCCCTCGCGCCTCATCTTGGCCTTGCTCTGTTCGACGTTCACAGCGTGTTCCTTGCGCTTCTTCTCCGTGGCAGCTTCCAGCCGATGGGCAACCGTCCTCAGCCGATGGGCAACCGTCCTCAGCAGCCTGTCCTTGCGGCGGATCCCAGCCTTCAAGCGCTTGACCTCCTCGGAGTCGCGACGGCGACCGTGAGCAAGCGCTGCGGCACCCGCAGCCCCTCCGCGAGCTGCAGCCTTCGGCGCCATTGGAGCGCTGCGGGGGGCTCTGCTGGGACTGAGCGGCGTCAGTCCGAAACTGACGTGAAAAGGAAGCAACTGTTGCTATCGATAGCCGGCGGCTTGAGCCGAGGTGGCTGTGAAGCTGGGCGGGGGGGGGGGCACCCAGGGGCGAGCCGAAAGTGCCCCCGCCCCCCAGCCCCGAGGCTGCCCCCGAGAAGGGCCAGGGCGCACGAGGTCCACTGAGGCCAATGAGCCCACGAGGTCGCTGAGACCAATGAGCCCAATGAGCCCACGGCTAACCCAAGACCACGCACCCGCCTGAGATGCTCTGGGGTGCATGAACGCATCGGGCCCAGAGAGGCCCTGAGCCCAATGGAACCTGGCCTCCCACGCAGGGCCCGCGGGGTTCGGGGCTAGCCCAGATCCCCGCGGGCCCTGCTTGAGAGGCCCTGGAGGCCAGCACGTCCTAGGCCTTCAGAGGCCCAAGACCACCGAAGAGCACAGAGCCTCCCACGCAAGGCCCGCGGGGTTCATGGCCAGCCCAGAACCACGCGGGCCCCGCTTAGGCCCTGGAAGCATGAACAAATCGGGCCCTGAGAGGCCCTGAGCCCAATGGAACCTAGCCTCCCATGCAGGGCCCGCGGGGTTCGGGGCTAGCCCAGATCCCCGCGGGCCCTGCTTGAGAGGCCCTGGAGGCCAGCACGTCCCACGTCCTAGGCCTTCAGAGGCCCAAGACCACCGAAGAGCACAGGGCCTCCCACGCAAGGCCCGCGGGGTTCATGGCTAGCCCAGAACCACGCGGGCCCCGCTTGAGACGCCCCGTGAATTGCGCGGCGATGAACCCGCCTGGCCACGCGAAGCCGTTGCGCGTAAAGGTACCATGCGGGGGTACCGCTTACCCCAGACGTCCCAAAATTAGCCAGGCGAAGGCCCCAACTATACGCAGGACTGGATGCCGCACCTGTGGACATCGTCTTCAATGGAAACCCTTATGGGGCCACGATCCCCGTGAAGGGTGTGCCAACATTGCCCGAGGCCGCCATGCCAACCTTGCCAATGGTGCCTTCGGAGGAGCTCCCCATCGGGCCACTATCCTCGTGAGGGGCGTGCCGAGCTGGCCCGAGGCCGCCATGCGAACCCTGCCGCTAGGGCCTTCAGTGGAGTTCCCCATCGGGCCACGATCATCGTGAGGGGTGTGCCGAGCTGTCCCGAGGCCGCCATGCGAACCCTGCCACTGGCGCCCTCGGTTGAGCCCCCTGTGGGGCCACGACCTCGTGAGGGGTGTGCCGAACTGGCCCGAGGCCGCCATGCGAACCCTGCCACTGGGACCTTCGGTGGAACTCCCGTGGGGCACCGATCCTCGCGAGGAGTTCGCCGAACGCGCCCGAAGCCGCCATGCGAACCCTGCCGCAGGCGCCTTCGGTGGAGCTCCTTTGGGACCGCGATCCTCGCGAGAAGTGTACCGAACTGGCCCGAGGCCGCCATTCGAACCTTGCCACTGAGGTCTTCGGTGGAGCTCCCCTGTGGGGCCACGATCCTTGTCAGGGGTGCGCCGAACTGGCCCGAAGCCACCATGCGAACCCTGCCAGTGGCAGCCGGTGGAGCACCCGAGCCTCAGGAGGGCCACAGGAGAGGCCCAAGAAGGCTCGGATGGCCCGTAACCTCAGAAGGCGCATTTGCCTCCGAGGGCTCCGAGGACCCCCAGGCTCAGGACGCAAGCCTTGCATTCTAAGTTCTGGAAGCCCCCTGGACCCATCCCCTGAGCATTAGACAGCCATGTTTTGGGCCGCATCGGCTGGGCCTCCATATGGGGCCACGGTCCTCGGGAGGGGCGTGCCGAACTGGCCCGAGGCCGCCATGCGAACTTTGCCACTGAGGTCTTCGGTGGAGCTCCTCTGCGGGCCCACGATCCTTGTCAGGGGTGCGCCGAGCCCGCCCCATGCCGCCATGCGAGCCCTGCCAATGGGGCCATCGGCGGAGCTCCCTAGGAGGCAACGATCCTCGTGAGGGTATGCCGAACTGGCCTGGGGCCGCCATGCGAACCCTGCCACTGGCGCCTTCGGTGGAGCCCCCCTTCGGGCCACGATCTTCGTGAGAGGCGCGCCGAACGTGCCCGAGGCCGCCATGCGAACCCTGCCATTGCGGCATTCGGTGGGCCCCCATTGCCCCAGTAGGGCCCCAGAAGATGCCAACGATGGCTCGAATGGCACGTGATATCAAAAGGCTCCGTTGCTTCCGATGGCTCCGAGGACCCCCAGACCCAGGATGCAAATCTTGCATTCTAGGTCGTAGAAGTCCCGAGGCCCACCCACCGAGCATTACACGGCAATGCAATTCTCTTGGGCCGCTTCGGTGGGGCCCCCTATGGGGCCACGGTACTCGTGAGAGGCGTATCGAACGCGCCCGAGGCCGCCATGCGAAACTTGCCACTGTGGCAGGCGGTGGAGCCCCCCTGGGAGGGGGGATGGCACGAGCCTCGCGAGGGGCGTACCGAGCTGGCCCGTGGCCGCCATGCGAACCTTGCCACTGAAGCCTTCGGCGTAGCTCCCTGTGGTGCCACGATCCTCGTGAAGGGCGTGCCGAACTGGCCCGAAGCCGCCATGCGAACCCTGCCACTGGCGCCTTCGAGGAAGCCCCCTAGCCTCAGGAGGGGCATTCGATACCACTTGTCCCCCACGAGCTTTTCGTTACCATTTGCCCCCCACTGGCTTTTCGGCACCATTGTCCCCAACAAGCTTTTCGTTACCATTTGTCCCCCACGAGCTTTTCGTTACCATTTGCCCACCGCTGCCTCTCACGAAAAATACATCGCATGCGGTGCATATTCTGGGCCAGCATGCGGCTGGCCCAAAGCCGCCATGCGACCCCTGCCACAGGGGCCTTCGGAGGAGCTCCCTATGGGGCAACGATCCTTGTGAGGGGTTTGCCAAACCGGCCCGAGGCCGCCATGCGAACCCTGCCGCTGGGACCTTCGTTGGAGCCCCCTATGGGGCCGCGATCTGAGGGGCGTGCCGAACTGGTCCGAGGCCGCTTTGGGAACCCTGCCACTAAGGCCTTCAATGGAGCTCCCTGCGGGGCCACGATCCTCGCGAGGCGTGCGCCGAGTCATGCTCAGAGGTGGCGAAGGAGGAAGAGGGGATTGAGGGAGGAGGGGGAGGAAGAGAGAAGACGGAGGAGGAAGACGCGGCGACCGTCTATTCAAAACGGAGACCCATCACAGAGGATTGCTGTGAACAAATGGGCCCACTACCCGCGCGGGTTCACTCGCGGCGCTGGCCCGAACCCCCACAAACCCCACCAAGCGGAGTTCACAACCCGCTCAATGCCACATGTGGCGCTGACGCCCGCGGCGGGGCCAATGCCACCATCCACGCCATCATCACCATTATCATTTATACAACCAAGCCTCATTAACAACGGAATCACGATCGGCGCCATCTACAAAATTACTATCACCATTACAGAAGAAGCATGATGGCCTCGAGGACCCGCCCCGTAGCAATTTCGAGAGGACGTCTCCAGCGAAATGTTGATAAAGCTGTGGTCGATGCAAAACGTCCTTTGTGTTCCGACGTTCGCAGACGATTGCGATATGAAGCCACCCGAGCCGCCATCAAGAACAATTGCCGTCAATCACCCCTCTAGTTGACGCGTGGGTCGGGGGGGGGACTGTTGCGCCACCCTTGTACATGAACTGTGGGTACGTTTGCCGACCCCCATCCCGTGTATTTGATTTGTGCATACGTTTGCAGCGGCACCATCGTAGCTGAAATGTGGGCTTGAGGTGGCAATCGCTTGTAGTTGACATGCTGTTATGTTATCTTTGCGACAACCCTCTTGTATTGATGTGGCTGCGTTTGTTGCGGCCCCGTGCGGCACTCTAGTAACTAGTAAGTATATCATTATTCGGCGCGCCTTGGCTGCGGTACCTGTCAACTTGGGCTGCGTGCCCGCCGAGCTCGTCAAGGTCGGCGGCGCCGCTGCGGTTGCGAGCGGGTGCAACATAAGTAATCTTCTGGGGGGCATCGGCGATCCCAGGGCCTCCCGTCTCAAAGGCCCCCGAGAGGCCTGAATGCCAGCGTGACACTTTCTTCCCCCCACTACAATATTTCACAACCGCTGCCCCCCTTCACCCTTCCTAGGGGAGGCTTCCCCAACCCCTCTCGGTTCGCCTTCGCCCCATCCGCGGTCAAGCGAACTCCCCTGCGCATCGTGTCTGGACGGGCTGGAGGGAAGATGGGTGGGGGACGCACGAAGCCACGGGGGCGCGACAGCCTGAAAGTGGAGATCATGACAAGGATGCACTGGAGACATCGGGAAGCCAATGGCGATGCTGGTGGTGATTGTGCTGATGGATGATGCGTTGCTCGAGGCTCAATGCCGCGACCCAAGCGGCCACGGTCTGAAACGTCGTTACGCGGCAGCGTCCGCGACATGAACATAACCAAGTGCGTCAGCTGCTGCCTTCAGCTGACTCTTGGGCGGCGTGAACCGCCTGTGCGCCACGCCGTCCACGTGCGGAGCCCTCTGGAGCCACGCGGCCAGGAAGACCTCGGCAGAGTAAATGCCGTAGCCAGCCAGCTCGATCTTCACCGAGCGGTACCTGCCGCAACCAGGATGCTCTGGGTTGCAACAATCGACCCGCAAGCCAACTGATCCTTTGACAAAGTCGGACTCCGCGCGGCACCTGTGACCCAATATGGCACCTGGCCAAATCCTGTCTGGCGCGGCTGGCGGCGGCGGCGGCGGAGCAGGATCAGCTGCCGCGCCTTCGCCATCGCCACTGCCCTCATCCGAGGAGGTCGATGAGCTCGGAGAGCTAGACGAGCTCGAAGAGCTCGAACTCGAACCTCCCGACGGCGCAGGCGGAGCCACGGCGTCTGGCGCTTCGTCTGGCTCATGGGCAGGGGCAGGCGGAACAGCGGTGTCTGGGGCTTCGTCAGGCTCATGGGCAGGGGCAGGCGGAACAATGCTGACCTTCATCTTGTTCGGAACCGAAGCTGATGACGCCGAGCACTCCGCCGCCACGGACGCATCCATGTCAGGAACAATCATGTCCGAGGCTGGCGGCGGCACGGCGGGGCCGCCGACGAACTCGTCGTCGCTCCCCGCCTGCTCTTTGACATCGAACTTGGTGGTGACAACCTTCTGCTTTTTAACGTCGAACCTGGCAACGGCGTCGTTAATCTCGTCAGCAGCTGTACGTTTGCCTTTCAGGATTTCCAGAAGCCCACGGTAGTCGCCGACAGCGAGGCCAGGTTCGGCCTTGCTCGGGGCCAGCAGCAGCAATTCATAAAAAACTTGGACCTGGGGGCGGATCTGGCAACCGAAAGCACGGCACTCCCCCCTCCCGTTGGGAATCGAAACGGCCCAGGGGAACCACGAGATCGCTTGAGCTTTGAGGCCCACATGGGCCAGCCAGGGGACACACGCGCACACGCGCGCGCTGTCGTTGCCGAGTCGTGGCATGATGACGTCTGCAATTCCTTCCAGGAGGGGTGTGCCACTTCGTTGCAGATCTATCCCGCAGCTGGCCTGTGCAGAACTGAACGACACCGCGCCGTTGCCGAACAAGTGCTCCAACTGCAGCAAGCACTGGAAGTACCGCTGCTTGCTCGCTGCCCCATGCAGTCGAAAAAACTTCTCGTCGCTGTCGGGGCTGTGATGGACGATCCGTCTTACAGGTTTCCAGCCGTCGAGCTGCAGAGCTCGCATCAATGACAAGACAGGCGCGGCTGAAGCAGAGAGATCCGCCACTGGACGCATCAACTCCCTATTGGCCAAGCCAACGCAACCACGAATATCAGCATCCACGGTGGAGTACGTAAAGAGACGATCAACAGCTCCCAAGTCGGAACCAGTGATTGCCAGGATGTCGATCGTGGCGGGCTCCTCCAGCGCGAAAGCGTTCCACTTCGCGCTGTCCTCCTGGACCGTAGACACCTCCAAGTACTGCACAACGATGCCGAACGCACCCTTTTTCACTGCCCTGGTTTCTACCGTAGCGGGGATAATATCGTTACCAGGCATCTTGAGCACCTGCATGAAATAATGCTGATCGCCAGGTCCATCGCTGCTGGGCCCAAAAATGCTCATGTACATGAACGTCTTCAGAGTGAGCATCAAATAGTTGCGAAGTATCTTGCCATTCTCTGGGTTGAACGCTGCTCGGTCACGCAGATGCTTGAGCTTGTTCCAACCGCCTCCACCTCCACCATCTCCACCGCCCCCGCCTCCGTCGCCACTATCTCCACCTCCATCTCCTCCGTCGCCGTCGGGGTCGGGGGCGTCTGCAGGGTCACCTCCGTCTGGCCCGCCTGCGGGCCCCCCAGGCCCGCCGCCGAAATCCCCGTCCTCGTCTGGGTCATCATTAGCGTTGTGCGGGTCGCCAACCACGGCGCCCATGGCATGGCGCATCTCGTAGACGCTACTCTGGAATGATGTCTGGTTGCGACGGCCAGGGATCAACGACTTGTAACGCTTCCATGTGCGATTCGGATCAAACCCTGGGATGCGCCCCCTGATGGAATCGTAATCCTCGAAGTTCTGAGCCAAACGATGCGTGGAGGCCGCCCATGCCCACGAGCAGGAGCGAGCGCGGTGAAATACCCGAACAGCCTTTGCGTGGGGCCCTGGGGGGTTGTGATATATACTCGAGACTCTAATTTCACGCGCCTGGCCCCGCAAGCAGCCTCAAGGTGGCAACTGAATGCATACGTGCCTAGAACGCTGCGCACGTCGAAGGACAGGGTGGTGGTTCTGCGGCCTAGGGTGAACCCAATCGAACAACGCACGATGCCAGGTCGAGAAAGCAGCGCCCTCCGTGGCACCACCGACTGGCAACGCAGAACAACTGAAGCCAATCGTCGCACGACCCGAGTGGGGGAGCCGAGGTGGGCGAACGGCCAGGCAACACTGCAAAGCGCGCCTGGCCAATTTAATATCCCGAGGATGTTGCGCCGCTGGAATGCTGACTGAGCTTTGCACGGCGGTTCGCGAGTCGCGAGCGGGTCGCGGCACGGGCGAGTCGCGGGCGGGTCGCGCCGCCGACTGGCCGCGGCGCGGCCAGCTGGCGCGTGGCACCCAGCCCCCCGTCCAGCCCGCCCTCTGAGGAGGGGGCGCGCATCTTCCCAGTTGGGGGGGGCGGGGGGGGGGGCGGGGAGGGGACTGTAGATCCTCTTCGCGCCTCTCAGCCACTGCCGACAGCGCGAGCATGCCAAGTGCTCTTGTCGGGCAAAGCATGCCATTCGCCCCCCTCGGCGGCGAGTCGAGATGCCCGCGCCCGCCCCATTCTGGCATTGGCGGGGCCGCGGTTCGCTTGGGACATCCTTGCCAAATCCGCCACGGGTAAGATGGCGCCGCGAGCACGGCTGTCATCGCGAGCGCGTCGCCTGAGACATCCTCGGGGAACGGGGGCAGTGTAGCCGACGGCCTGGCCCAACCCCCTGGGATCGAAACAAATCGGTTTCGGAAGAACGCGCTCTCGAAACCATGGGCGCGCCGAGCTGCGCATCAAAGCTGTCTCTCAATGCGTCCTCGGACGCCCTCCAAGATGGCCGCAATACTCTAAACCATTGAAGTGCGCTGCTGAATGGTTAGCCGCGGTCGCGTTGAGTCATGGCGTTTCGCCGCAGACATCCCCTCAACTTTGGATCGCCACCCCCCCGAGAAGCGAGAGCAGAAGGCGAAGGGAAAAGGGGGCAGCAGGAGGGGCGCGAGGAGGATGATGAGAAGGATGACGATGGGGGGGAGTGAGAAAGGGGGGGTGGGGGAGGGAGCGGCCTCGGAGCTGCTGAGGGAGAACCCAGAAGAAGTCGATCGGCACTGCTGCCCCCCCCCCCCGTGCTGGCGCAGCCCAAATCGCCAGCATTCGTTGCGGAATTCGCGCGCTCAGCAGCGCCACCCTTGAAGCATATCTGAGGCGCTTCGGGGCATTTGGGGGCAGAAGGTCTCACTGGGGGCCACGCTGTTCATCCTCGTCGTCGCCCTCCTCCTCGCCACCGTCTTCGCCCGCCAACTGCCGCGGCGTCGCGCGCGTCGGTCTCGGCGAGGGCGCTAGCGACGATAGCGACAATGTCGCTATCGTCGCTAGCGCCCTCGCCGAGCCCTGTTTGCCCGATCAGAAACGGCAGAGGTGTCACGCGTGAAGCTTCCCCTGGCCCTGGTTGAAGCCTGAACGATCTACGCGCGACGGGTCCGCTTGCGCTCTCCTCCCTCACTCGTCCTCTTCCTCCTCCTCCTCATCATCATTGTCGTCTTCGTCCACGCCGACGCGGCGAGCCCGTTCATGCTAGGCACAGGGGGGCCAAAGAGACTATCCGCCACTGCGCGGCCCCCACCCCCACGCCCCCTGCCCCCCTCAACCCCCGCCCTCCCGCCCCACCCACCCCCCCTCGCCCAACGCCCGCCTCCGCGGGCCCTTCTTCCGCACCCTCGCACCTATCCGCAACTAAGGCGCGACGCTGGTCCCGACCTGGCCCTCCTCTTTCTCGTCGTCCTCCTCCTCCTCCTCCTCTTCCTCCTCCTCCCTCTCCTTTTCCTCCTCCTACTCCTCCTCTTCCCTCCTCCCTCCTCTCAGATCCTCGCCCCTGTCGAGTCTCAAGCCGTTTAGCTTGCAGTTTGGGAATCCTGGCAGCTCCTTCGTTGGTGCTGTCGTCCAAGGGGGTCAGCTTGAGGGGGTCTATCTCTTTCTGCAGGGCGAGAGACACATTGGAACCGTCTAGGCCGATCGCAAGCACGTGCGGGCGAAACATTGAACCGAGCCCGAGGAGCTCCCTGGATAATGGATCGCGCTGCCCCTCAGGGTACATGTCGCACTGTGCAAGTGCCAGCTGCGCAACGCCAGGCTCATTCAATCGACTCAATATCCAAGGAATCGTGTCCAAATATTTGATCCGTTCTGTTGCTAAGTGGCGCGCTAGCCGCACACACCCCTGCACACGTTGCAACCAGGCCTGGTCAGCACAACTGAACCGGTCGATGGACCACGAGTTCGCTTCATTGAGCCCACTTTGCAGAACAGCGGTGGCGTGTCCGTGGATCGTGTGAACCATGCGGCCGCGCATGATGCAGCCTGGTTGTCCTGACGAAAGCACGAGACCTGGCAAAGCACGGGCGTGTCCAAGCGCCGCGCCTGCAAAGGCGCATCGCTTGTCCAAGCGAGCAGTTTGCGACTGGCCCCAAAGCGCAAATCGCGAGCCACGCTGGCCCTGCGCGAATCAGCCCCTAAGACCCCTCTACCCCTGCAAGCATTCAGCGGGCGGGCGAGGGGGGCGGGGACGTGGGGGTACTAGGGCAGCGGCGGCCACGGTTGTTCAGACTTTGATTGTCACGTTTTCGAGCTAGCTTAGCCTCATTCCCAACCCCGCGCGCCCCTCGGAGGCGCGACCTCGGGAGGGGGCGGTGGGCAGGAACATGAAAAAAAAACCTCTGTGTTTTTTAGCGCCTGGGGGCTGCGCGGCCGACCTCTGCCCGAGTTCCGCCCCCTCCTCCCCCACCTCCCCCGTCCAACAGTATGCCTCTGCTCCCGCCATCCCCCCCCCCTTCTCGGTTTTTGGCCGCTGGTGCATTCAACTGCCTTGCGCAGATTTTCCCCGCGGCGCTGCCATTGAGACACTCGCCGAGGGATGGGCTTGGGGACGAGGGGGCTGACTTCAGACACGTAGTGTAAGTGTTATTTTCAGATGCATACGTCCTTCTGGATGACACAAGCACCTGCCCACGTAGTTCTGAAGAGGAGCCAACCACGCGGTGAACCACTTCACAAAAGACAATTCCCGCGTGGCCCACCGATCTGAACCCAATGCCGCCACAATGGTGCCGAACAACGTCTGGTCCCTCATGCCACGGAACAACGCGGGGTCGAACGCGGAGATGAAGGTCTCCAGGATCTCGCTCAGGGGCGTCACGCAATGGTGGAGCGTGGACCACCTCCACTTGGCAAAACTCGGGAACGTGAATACAGAGACAGTCTCTGCCACAGCTGGCAATCCCCGCCCACGCAAACCCTGAACAAGCGTTTCCATCATATTCCTGTCCCTGAGAAATTTCACAAGAGCCTTCAACTTCGTCAACAAGTCAGGGAAGAAGTCCAACATTGATAGACCACGCCTGATTACTACATCGAAGGCGTGACGCCACCCGCTAGACCGTATCACACGAGGCATCAAGCGCCCATTCGCCCTGACCCCCCGCGGCACTGGTTTCCTGATGAACCAATAATAATCGGGGAGGAAGTTCGTCATCATATGAATGTTGCGCTCGACGCCGCTGTCAGTCAAAACGCCTCGGATGCGCTCTAACATGCGCGGCAGGAGCTTCGGCCCAAACACCAACGTCAATTGCCACAACAAAGCCACTGTCTTCCCGATCGTGTCTAACTGATCTCTACCCAACGAAATGGCGGGCCACAGGCGGCTGTAGTACTCCAGTCTCTCTCCACGCCGCGCGAAGATGTCCACGGTCGAAGCGTAGAGCTCTTTCCCCCTGTGCTGAGGGCTGCCGTCGACATACACAGACAAATCTATATCCTCAGGGCGAAAGGTGCTGATGAAACTTCTCCACGTGTGCATGGCGAACACATCGAATCGAACGCGTGCCTTCCGCACGACCTCTCGATTGGCCTTGCTCGCGAAGTTCTCCAAAACCTCTGTCGCCTCAGGGCCGAGTTCCAAGGAAATGGCTGATGCCGCCGACTTCAAAGATTCTCTGATGTTCTTGACATCTGAGAGCCCAATGCTGTGCCTCAAACAAGATATGGTGTGCGACAACTTCTGGTCGGGCTCGATTGCAATCACCTGGTCGCCACTGTCGTGGCCGCCGCCGCCGTCCTCGGCACGGTGAAGGTTTCTAAACCTGCGAAGCTGCTGCGGCGACGGCCTGATACAGAGAAGATCGCGTCTCCTGGGCCGTGACTGGCCGATCGCTGTCAAGTGCGCGATGTGATAGGCATTGCGCACCAGGGCGTCGGCGAGCGAGGGCGAGAACGATTGGACACAGCTTACCAATGGACCATCATCCTGGAGAGCCAACCACTCCCCGACTGTCGCGAACGATCCGTCGAACTCGAGGCCTCGGTCGGCACGTGCTTCATCGGCCTGCCTACCTGGAACCTGCGAGACTGGCATGCGAGCTGCATCGAGCGCGATCCCGTCCGACGCAGCATACGCCACGAAACCGACGGCCGACCGCCCTGCCAAAGACAAGGATACCATATCGCGAAACGTTCTACTCTGTTGCTCTTCAGCTTCGGCGCGGGTGATCAGCAACCAACGAGCACGAGTGAAACCCACAATGGAACCATCGGCTGCATCACTTTCACTGCGAGGTAACAGCGTGGGCCACAGACCTCGTCTTGAGTCAGCTACAACGACCATGATAAACTCTGGGCCATCGATGCAATCGGGAACTCTGGCGATGCGACGGCCTCTGCCGCGCATCTCTGGGACTGGAACTGGGAGATGGGCTGCGCCGCCTACGAATTCTGAATCATCGGACCCAGTGGCCGCCACAACGGCTGGGGCCGCAGCCGCAGCCGCACCACCCACGAAAAAATCTGAATCTGACATGAGTCTGGGCGAGAAAAATGCACCGAATTGAAAATTTGACCCTAAATGTTTACGGGCAGTAGTAGTAGTAGTAGTAGTAGTAGTAGTAGTAGTAGTAGTAGTAGTAGTAGTAGTAGTAGTAGTAGTAGTAGTAGTAGTAGTAGTGAGTAGTAGTAGTAGTAGTAGTACGCAGGCTGTTTCAATCGCAGCGTTGGCAAGCGTGGCTCAATCTCAACATACTAGGCGCACTGGTCACGCGTGCAAGACTTCGCCTCATACGTGTTTGATTGTTCCTTCTCCGTCTCTTCACGGGCCCCTCCCTTCTCCCCCTCCTCCCCTTTCGGCCTCAGAGGGGGTTCTCCACTTCCCTCTTCTTGGACCTCCTCCTCCTCCTCCATCCCTGCCGTCCCTCCTCCCCCCTGCTCTCTTGAGTCTCCAATCTCCTGCCTCCCCTCCTCCCCTCCTTTCTCCTCCTGTTTCTCCTCCTCTTCTCCTTGGGCCAACTTGGAGGAGGCCGACTCGGCCACGCCATTGGAAAACAAGTGATTGTCTCGAGGGAAACGCTCGTTTCTAAGATCAGCAGTCAACTCTGGAACTAGATGAACAGCAGGCTTGCATCGCGTGCAAGTAGTCAAAGAGAACAGGGCTGGAAGGCAGATGTAGATAAGAACATCATGCTTCTAATTTTTCTTGCGCTTCTGAAAATCAGAGGTAGACAAAGCCAGGGGACGACTAGAACCACGACTAGGAGGAGGGCATGAGCAGGGGCGGGGCCACTACAATGACTACAAAGGGGGGCACGCTTTTCCCAAACCCATGTCTTACCAGAGGGGAGCCTCGGCCGATGCCCCAGGCCCCGGGCTCAACAGGATCCCGAGATGAACGCCCGTCGAGGGGAGCCTGCACACAGCAGCACTCGTGGACTGCTGCTCCAACAAAAAAAAAAAGCCGCCTCGCCGCGGCGACTGACGCGCGCGACAAGGCACGAAGCGCTGGGAGGCAAGAAACCGCACCGACGGGAGTCGCCAGACCTGGCGGACGGGGCAGCTCCTCTTCCTTCTCCTCCTCCTCCTCTTCCTTCCTCCTCCTCCTCCTCCTCCTTTTCCTCCTCCTCCTCCTCCTCCTCCTCCTCCTCCTCCTCCTCCTCCTCCTCCTCCTCCTCCTCCTCCTCTCTCCTCCTCCTCCTCCTCCTCCTCCTCCTCCTCCTCCTCCTCCGGGCGGGCGCTCGGTGATCCTCCCCCCGTCGGAACGTCTCCGCCACCGCCGCCCGCTGGTCGGCCTCCACCGCCGGGGGCTCCCCGCCTGGCCCGTCCGGCCTCTGCCCGCGGGGGCCCGTCCTGCGGGAGGCCGGCACCCACAGCTGCCTGGCCCCTGCCGGCAGGCAAGTCCTGCTGAAGGCTGGGGCTGGCCAACTCTCCAGGCGGGAGGCCGCGCAGGGCGGCCAGCGAGCTCGCGAGCAACGTGACCGTGTTTGCCACCAGAAACGGGCCTTTGAATTCCATAACCATGGTTTTGAATTCAAAAGCCGGTTTTTGAACTCAGAAGCTGGTTTCTGAATTCCAAAACCAACATTTCAATTCGAGAACGGGCCTCTTCGGGCGGAGCCCTTTGCGCATTCTGAGCCACCAGTCGGGCGTGAGCAGCTTGCCTGCAAGGTTGAGCGGAGGGCCCGTGCAGGCCGAGGCAAAGTGGGCCATGCGCTGGCCAGAAGTCCAGCACTCACACGTCTGGCAGGAACAGCCGAGGAAGCGTCCGAGCAATCGACGGCCCGACGCATGTGGCCCATAGCCGAAACGACACGACACTAATCTGTGTATTGCAGTGTCTAGAGAGCAGACCTCAGGGGGAGGTCCCGCTATGTTGCCGAGCTCATTGACATCACCGCGCATCCTCCCCAAGGCAAGAACGCGTTGCCAGGTCCCGCCATGCGCTCTAGACCACTCGTGAACGCGTCTCGGACTTGGGGGCCTTCCTCGGGGCGAACGTGCGCCTTCCTGCCCAGGCCGAGGCCAACCCAACAAAGGAGACTATGAACCGCTGGGCTCGCCACGCCCTGGGTAGGGCGGGCAGAACGCGAAACAGCTCCCCTGACGTCGGGACTTTTTGGGGGGGCGGCCCTCTGGTGGCGGCGCGGCCATGTAATCCCCAATGCGCAAAACACAATTCCGCCTCATCAGCATCTTCGGTGATGTCCTGGTGGGCCTTGACGTTTGAGGAGCTGGCGAAAGCATCTTTCCAAGACAGCGCCTGGAGCGCGATGCAACTGTCAACAAGCTGGTGGCTGACCTCATCCACGAAGGGGGCCACGTTGACCAGCTTAGAAGCCTGGGACAAGTCCGCGCGCAGATGGCGTGGACCTCTCCCTCGGGCCCCCCCCAAAACAACGCGGAGCGCTCGACTGGTTTGGGGGGTCGGGCTCCACGCAGGCGCGGAACAGGGCTCTTTGAGCAAGGGCCGTCGAGAAGCGCGTGGTCATCGAATCCCCCCCCCGCCCACCCTGCGAGGGCCGCTGCGCCACTCGACGTGAACGCCCACGTCAGTGACGGGAGGGCATCCGAGGTCTCCAGGATGACGACAGAGGGCCCGAAGGTCGGGCGTGTCCCCCCACAGGCGGATTTGGGAGGACAAATATAAACTACCTACAAGTAAAAATAAAAGACGTCACGACGTCCCCATACTATGCTTGACTATTTTTGAATAAGCCTCCTGTGGAGGAACACGCCCGATTTGACCCGAATGAAAAGGAACACGTCCGCCTCGGGATCCCTCGCGGCCTCCAGGACCCCCAGCTTCACGAGGGACCCGCGCTCTCTCCGAACCACGCGCGGGCAGCGCTGCCAACTCCTGCGCAGCTCCCCGCGCAGGCCGCACATAG